>JARHVA010001921.1:2557500-2961754 GCA_037957365.1 Torreya grandis
ATCTATATTGGTGTAGTTTTATCCCTTATCACTCACTATTATCTTTTTGGTAGTTAACTTAGACTTTCTTAAAACACTTCTTGATTAATATCGCTAGAAAAGTAACCATAACTAACCTCTATGTCATTAGTTAATTTGAAGATGAGTCTATTGCAAAATTTGTTACTACATGGTGAGGACTTATAAATTAATTAACATTCTCCCTACCCCAAACTAAATTGATTGAATTGTTTTCAAGATATATGCCAAACATATCTCATCCATGTTGTAAGTTTAGTCATTCAAAACTTTTGACAAAGACTTTACTATGGCTCATAAGTTAGAAGTCTAAGCTTTAGAAGAGGGAAAGTTTAAGTTACAAAACAAAAAAAATTAAACCTGACCCTTCTACAGAAAACAAAAATCTAAAGCTAAAATTGGTAATTAAAGATGTTATCCTAAAGTTAGCTTCCACATCCATGACAAACCAACCGAGCTCTTCTCAAACACAACCACAAAGAAACTTAACATATTTCTCACCTAGGAAATACATACCTTTGGGGGAGTCTTATGTTGCTATTCTAGACAAACTATTAAAGGTGGAATTTATTTATCTCCCTCTTATTAGACCTATTGATGACTCCTAACTAAAATTGGGTTGGTATAAATAAAGTGATTTGTGCACTTACCATCATTTACTTGATTTATGAGCCCATAAAATGGCTCATTATATCCATAAAATAATATCCTTTTTATTGCATTAGAAGTGGATCTTAATATAGTTTCTAAACTTATAGTTTATTTACAATGAAATAGTAAGTATATATCATGATTATGTCTTAAAAACTCCTTGTTATCTATTGGTTAGCTATTTCTAATAATTATTGGGAAAAACTATCAATGAGTGTATATATAGCTCATAATATGATAAGAATGATTTAAAGTATAAAGAGTAACCATGTCTAAGTCTTGTACAACAAGATCTAGTATTCTAGTCAAGATATGGAATCCTACAAGATTGATACTTCCACAACTCTGGATTACAACAGGCTTGCTACAACATCTACAAATTAGATCAAACCACTTATAGACCAGTTATATATTACATTAGACCATCTATGGATTACATTAGCCAATTACAAATTTCAACAGGCTTGTTATGGATTTCAAAAGGCTTGCTATGGGTTTCACCAAGCTTGTTACGTATTTTAGTAGGTTGTTATGGATTTTAATAGAATTACTCCAAAATTCAAGAAAACTAATATAGACTTGTTTGGAAAGTATTTATAATAGTATTTCAATGTTTTAGTTATCACAAAGAATGCTTTCCATTTAGATTATTTATATATATTAATTTTCTATAATAGATTATATATGTAATTTTATTCCAATAAATATATCTCTTCATATTTAGTGGGGATCGAGATTATGTTATAATATATTTTATTATTGGAATAAATATCTCTCTCCATATTTTGTGGAGACTGAGATATAATAGAGTATCTCAGTTATTAATCCCAAATAAGGTGTTGGTTGGAAACATGAATTATAAATGAAACCTTCCACACCTGAATGAAATAATCAATCAATCAATCAATACATTTTTCTTTCCATTAGTCTAAGTATTCCATCTGAAACTTGTGTTCTGAATAAATCCTCTTCTGAAGAATGAGTTGGCCACTCATTCCAAGGAAGATGGATCAATGTATTTTTATTTTATTCTTTTATTATATAATTATCATTTTGTTTTAAATCCTTATAACTGTAAATAGTTTCTTTTGTACAATTTATTGTAAACTTGTAGGTGTTTTATGTGTTTGTCATTTATTTTCAATTCAGTAATTTAATTTCTACAAGTGTGTTTTAATTCCATGCAAGTGTCCTTGAATTTTATGTAAATGTGCTTTGATTTTTGCAAGTGTGCTTTTCAATTCTAGCAAGTGTGCTTTTCAATTCTTGCAGGTGTGGAGTGTGATAGAAAGAACCATTTTCCAAAGGTCTCTTTCTCCTATTACATATAGCCTTCAAACACTAGCCCTAGATTGACAATATTAAATTAATGGTATTGATGACACCCATCACTAATCATGAAATCAATAAGTGTCATTATTTCAAAATCTTGGTACAGAATCTCATTGATCGAGGGGAGTTGTAGTTGGATAATCTAAATGTTCCTCAAAATCAATCCATTGACATCTTTATCTATCCATTGCCAAACCATTTGTCCTCATCTAAATCTATATAAATAAATATAGGAATCACCCTAGGTCATGACACCCATGTAATATATATTATCCATAATCAACTTTTACCTAAGGAAGTTAATAATACCCATGAATCATCTTTCATAAAAACAATAATACTAGATCTCCTTACAAGAGATCATTTTGAACCATCTAAACCAAATAAACCCATTTCTACTATCCACTCAAGTCTTCTTAATCTCATTACATGGGATCCTCCATAAGAAGGATCATCCAAACACACTAAAATTTATCCATGAAAAGTGGAGGATAAAAACATTATTCCAACCACATGGTATAAGTGCCTAGGTATGCCAAAGGGTAAATATTTAAAACATCCACCTATAAGATTCAAGCTCCCCAAAAATGAGGACCTTAATAAAAATACTCCCACAACCTTTCATTACATTCAAAAGGGGAAAATGGCCATTCTCAAAGGAAAAATTAAACCATCTATATTAGGGCCCTATCCTTCCTTGAAACTTAAGATCTTAATTACTAAATCGCTTATAAAGGGATATAAATTAGCTCAAAATCCTCAACCTATAATACAAACACCAAAACCTCATATCAATCTTATATACTTTTATTATACCCAAAACCTATTTAAAACACTCTATCCACCCGTTAAAACTACTTGCAGCACCAAAAAAAAGGAAAGGATAGAGATAAACACAACCTAAAATTTGATAACTCAAAAGATAACAAAACCACACCAAGATAATTTGTTAGGATAGTATGCCACCATCCTCAACTAAATTATACAAACCTTCCTTGTTATATTACCTCCTATCAAACCAACTAATCCCCATATCTAAAAACTCATGTGATATAGGGAGAACAAAGTGTGTGTTTATCATAGGATACCTAGACACAACACTAAAATCTAGAATGTTCTTAAATTCATGATCCAAAATATTTTTGAGGAAGATGATATTTTAATTGAATAACATGATCCCCTCTTCAATCCAAACACTAAAACCACAACCATCTATGAGACTAATATAGTCAATACTCTAAACCCTTTTCAAGGAAAATCAAAACAAGAATTGAAAAGTAGGATTAATAATCTCAACTCTGTCTCTAATCAACATCCTTCATAATTCCCCTTGGGCTTAAAAATTTAATAACTCAGGAACTTTGACAAGTCCCCCACTATTTCAAATTGAAATAATAAACATAACCACATGATCTCAAGTGTAAGCCCCCAAAAACCAAATAAAGCCAAAGTTTTTATAGCCAAAGGCCCTAACCCAACTGTAGAAACCTCTAGACTCTCTAGTGTAAAACCTAAAATCTCTATTTTAGGGAAACACAAAAGAATAATTCTTCAAAACTCATATAGATATCAGTTATATTAGAGTTTTTATAGCCAAAGGCCCTGACCCAACTGTAGAAACCTCTAGACCCTCTAGTGTAAAACCTAAAATCTCCATTTTAGGGAAACACAAAAGAATAATTCTCCAAAACTCATATAGATATCAGTTCTAAAGTAACTCCATCAAAACCTAGTCAAAATATCCCTATATGAACTCATTGAAAATTCCCCCCAACATAGACAAATAATGATAGAATAAATTTAGGCCATACAAATCCAACCTAACAAGCCCCACCTATGACGACATTCATTAGATATTTTCAAATGACTTCATCTATCAATTTTAATGATTTTAAAATAGACCCACTACCATCCAAAAATGAGGACTCATCCCTATTTGTCACTACACAAATTAATCAAACTCAGATCAAAAGGGTTATGATTGACCATGGGGCTAGCATTAACATTATCTCCTTGAATGTATTTAAACAACATTAACTTATATAAATAGTTATATCTCAATCCCTGGCCATCTTGTAAGCTTTTAATGATATAATGGATCTAACTCTAGGAACTATTATCTTCCCCATCAAGGGAGGTTATCATGTCCTTCATGAATTATTTTATGTTTTATAAGGTGATTTATAATATAATAGCCTCTTAGGGCATCCTTGGATCCATGTTATGTGTTGTGTTCCTATACCTAGCACCGATGCATCAAATATGAATATGATGGCCAAGTGCATATCATCTCCACTGATCCTCTTATATTCAAAACCTACAACTTAACTTTTTGACCTAATGACATCATACTCCCCTTAAAAAATACAACCCCATCATCATCATCATCCAACTAAGCATTGACAAGTTTGATAATTCCTTCATTATGAATCCTTGCCTCTAGATCTCAATAACTCTTAGTAGGAGAGTATTAACTATTTACACTTAACACCCTTCCTACTCCTTAAGAGTATGGGTGCCTAGATAAGTAGTGTGAATATTATCCTAATTATGGGGATGTTACAACCTTCAGCCCTCCTTTCCTATAGACTCATTTGGTATATGGAGGGATCAATCAATTGTTCTCATATCTTGATATCAAATCTCATGCCAAAAAAATGTCCTCAAACTTCTCCTTCTTAGATAAACTACACTTTGCTCAAATGTACTTATAATGATGTTCCTAGAAAAGCTTTGGTATGGAATGTTATGAGCAAGGACCACACAATGTCACAATAGGAGATTTTAGGACGCCCCATGAAAAACATGTTCTTGGGTTTAAAAAATACCTAAATTTATTCCTAAAGTTGTCCCTTTATCCAAACCTAAAGAGAATGTTGTAATTTCACCATCTAACATTCTCCTTGAAATAGATGATGTAATTTCCATCCCTCCAACATTTTTTTATAAGTAAGATCAACCTAGGATTGCTCACCTATCATAGCAATGTTATAAATTAAATCCATTCCCCTTACCTACCTTTAGATGGTAAAAGAGGATTTTATTATTTTCCCTATTCTTCAACGTCAAGATGATGATTCTATCTGGATTTGTTTAGGCATATCAAACTCACACTTACATAATTCTCTACCAACTAAAATTTCTAGTTTGTTGAACAAAGTCACCATAAACATTACCATATGTTCAAAGGATGCCCCACACATTATTAAGGTTAGTAAGTCTCTAGACCATCAGGAGCATCAAGACTTCACCACATTCTTTTCAGACCATAGTGAGTCTATTGCTTGGACATATATAGACATGTTAGGTATCAACCTTGCTATTATCATTCATAATATTATCACTATCTAGGAAGCTAAAATAATGAAGCAAAAATTGTGGAAGATGAATCCTTGCATTATAATCTTAGTCAAATAAGAGATATAGACCTTTATTCCATTAATTTCATTCATCTAATTGATTACCCTCAATGGGTGTCTAATATTTTCCTTGTCAAAAAACCCGTAGGGGGTTTTTATCTTTGTACCAATTTTTGAGACCTCAACCTCACTTATCCTAAAGATGACTTCCAATTCCTAAAATTGATTTACTAGTGGACCTAATAATAGGCCACAAAATGTTTTCATTTATGGATGGATTTTTTTAATATAATCAAATCCTCATCACCCTAGAGGACCATCATAAGACTTCCTTTTTTACCCCACGGAGGACTTTTTGCTATAAGGTTATGCCCTTTAGCCTAAATAATGGAGGATCCACCTATAAAATAGATATGACTTATATGTTTCATGAAATAATCCATAACATTGTCAAATATTATGTGGATGACCTTCTCAGCAAGTCAAAACTTTGAAAACATTAGCTTTCTATTCTCAAAATAATCTTTCACCGCTTAATCTAATTCCAATTCTATCTCAACTCCAAAAAGTGTGTTTTTGAAGTCTGAACTGATAAGATCCTAGGTTTTATCATCTCCATCTATGGTATAGAAGTTAATCCCACCAAGATTAAGGATATCATATATATTCCACCCCTATCCAACCTTAAGATAATTCTTAGCCTGCAAGGAAAACTATAGTCCATTCAACATTTTATCTCTCAGTGATCTGATTGATGCCAACCCTTCCATCACCTTTTAAGGAAATATACCTAATTCATCTAGGCTTATGTTAGGAATTGTTCCAAAGTCTTAACATTAGGTTATATTTTTGGTAGGTTAATTAATATTATTGTAAATTGGGCATGCATCTTTTAGTACAGACACCCCCATAAAATAAACTTAGTTTAATTTTAGGTAGTTTTAATGTTTTATATTTATTAATTAGAACTACCTTATAGGTTGTTTTCCTATATTTAGTTGGTTATAGGATTAGTTGTTTTTACCAGTCATTGGTAAAAACTATATAAATCCATGTTTGCATTGTAAAAGGGTTAACAGAGTAAAGGCACCCTTATGTACTTCATTTTTGAACATTAATAAAATACTTGTGCACTCGCACTAAGTGGGGACAAGGTTGAACCTATTTGGTTCAAGGAGTTATCAGTGGTATCAGAGCATGGTAATTTTGAGAGCTTGGTTAATTCAAAGGAAGGCAAGGTGAAAATTCAAATTTACATATCATTTTGGCATGAAATAAGGTATGCCATATAAAATGAAAATTTTTATTAGTTTAAATGTTTGAAAAATTATTAAATTATTTTAATTTTTCAAATATTATTTACATTTAAACCTGTGTATTTTCCATATACCATAGTCTGGTCATTTTGGCCATTTGATACTCCATTTTCTTGTGTTCAAACCTCCTCATATGGCACAAAAATGATTTTTTTAGCATTTAAATATTATTAAATTCATTATTTTTTTGGAAAAATCAAACTTGTACGGCCTGTTTTGTGTTGAAAACCTTTGTAATTTCCATTCAAGGTTGTCTTTGTTATTTCCATTCATTATCAGGCCTCTTAAAAACTAAAACACCTACAAATATTATTAAACCCCTATTTTTTACATTCAAAATGAAAATCTAGGAATATTTTGGAGTTGTACAGCCTGTTGTATGGCCTTCCAATACCCTGGCTTCATTTTGAATCCATTCCTTGCAAATATACCTCAAAAAAATTTCCAAAACTTAGTGAAATTTTATTTTATCCAACTGTATGGATTTGTACAGCCTATAGGAGAGAGAACAGGTGCAAAAATAATTACCATCAGTAGCCATGGCATCCCAGGGAAGAATGGAATAGGAATAATACTCAAGAAATTATTTATTTGTTGTTTCTAAAAGTTTTGATTCAAATATTTGCCTTAGTGGGTCCCATGGGAGGAAGCTTGGAAGATAAGGCTATAAAAGGGAAAAAATTTAAATTTATTTACACACATGTAATTTTTTTCCCTCATACACAAAATCTGGAATAAGTTGAAATTTCTAAGTGTAATGTTTTGAAAATGCTCTTAGAGCAATTGGTTAAGCTAATTTTGTAAGAAGTTTGCAAAGGAGGAGGTCAAGGGTTCAAATCCCTTTTTTTGGATAAAGTTCTTTTTTTCTTTGGAATATGTTTATTTGTAAAAAGATTATTTCCTTTTAAATCTGAATATTGTAAAACACAGACTTATTGTATTGTGTTATTTTAATAATTGAAAAAGGGGGAATTAAATCATATTTATTTTACATTGTTATGGTGATATAAGGGTGGAATTGGTAGAATAAGGTTGTAATTTGGTGAAATAAGGGTGTAATCATTGATTTTTGGTGAGGTTAAGTACAAAATCCATCAAAAATACTTGTTTTTATTTTGCGCTCTATGCGGAGGTTAAGTGCAAAACCCTGTAGAAGCAGTGTCTTGTGTAGTGAGTGTGATATTTGTTTCATTTCTTTTGCATTTTGTTGCACTTTTCTTTATTTCACTTGATTTCATTTCAAGATGCCAAAAATTCAAAATTTACTTTCAGATGGTGATAGATTAACAATTTCCAATTATTCAGATTGGAAATGATTAATGGAGGCTTCACTAGTTTTTAATGAGTTATGGGATATTGTCAAGAATGAAAATCCCACATTACCAACAAAGTAGGGTAAATTAGATATATTCAATTTGTATGATTCTAAGGCCTTAGCTCTCATTAAATTCTATTGTACTCATGATACTTATGTTCATATTGATAATTCTCCTCATAATTACACTACATGGAAAACATTGTCAGAATTGTATGATAAGAAACCTAAGCATAAGAAGATAGATATTCATATGCAATTGTTTAATTTGTCATTAGATGAAGATGGGGATATGGTAGAATATATGTCTAAGTTGAAAAATATCACTATTCATTACACTAAGGCTAGTTTTGGAAAACTAGATGATGACCTCATAATTACTACTGCTTTGAAAGGACTACCAGGGTCCTATAGGAATTTTGTTGAAATGTTGCATGTCTTTGACAAGATCACAGGAATCACCTTTGATAAGTTGACTAAGTTTCTCATCCAACGTGACCTCTCTCTACCCAAGAAATCTAAGAAAACTAAAGAAGCCCATGTTTTAGAGCCAAAGCCTAGTTCATCTAGGCATCAAAACAATAGAGGAAACAGTTATAGAGGGGGTCGAGGTTACAGAGGAGGAAAATATGGAAACAAGGGTAGGGTTCATTCAAATAATCAATAATCTAACCAATCACATTCACATGAAACAAGTGATCGAGGACATGGTCACAACTCATATAGGGGCAAAGGTCGAGGTAGATCAGACAATTAGTGTCATAGATGTGGAAAATTTGGTCACATTGACTCACAATGTAGGATTCTTTTTGATAAATTTTAGAGCCCACAAAAAGTGACTAAGACTAACTCTGCTCAGTATGACAATCATGACTATGATGAGACTAGTAATGTTTCCCATGAATCTACATTCACTACTTTGGGGTACATTGATTATATTGAATATGAGGCTAGAGATGAGCTCACAGATGTATGGGTTTTCGACACAGGAGCAACCAAACACATGACATTTAGGAGAGATATTTTGGTCTTATAAGGAAGCTTCTCTCTCTCCAGTTGCCTTAGCAAATAAGTTTATGCATACACCGCTAAGACTTGGATCTATTTGGATTCTTCTTCCTAATGGGTCTATAAAATATTTGGAGGATGTTTGGTATGTTCCCACATTGAAGAAACACTTACTTTCTTTGGTAACTATTTGAAAGAAAGGTTATCAAATTATGCTTGAAAATGGGCTCATTTACATCACTTCAGTGAAGGATGATTATAAAAAAATGTATACTGGATATGAAGATGGAAACTTGGTTAGATTGCATTGTAAGGTGCTTCTTCCCAATATAGAACTTGAGGCAGTTGTTGACACAGGTACAGGTACTATGTCTACACAATGGTTATGGAATCTCCACTATGTACATTTGAATATCCACTCTTTAGTGGATTTGCAGAGATATGGTATGGTGAATGGGTTTCCCACTTTTTGCAAAGATAGTATTCTTTGTGAGTCATGTTTTGGGCAAACAAAATCAAGAAAATTTTCCTAAACAGTCATCTTGGAGAGCTAATAGATGTTTACAATTAGTTCATAGTGATGTATGTGACATGAAAAAGTCATCCATTGGTGGGTGTAGATACTTTGTCTTGTTTATTGATGACTTTTCTAGGATGACTTGGGTATTCTTTATGAAAAACAAATATGAAGTTTTCACTAAATTTGTTGATTGGTTACACTTAAATGAAAAAGAAATAGGTTCACATTTGGCCACTCTTCATTTAGATAATTGAGGTGAGTATACCTCAAATGAATTTTTAGATTATTGTCGAGAACATGGAATTCATCGACAATATAGTAATGCTTATACTCCACAACAAAATGGAGTATCTAAATGAATGAATAGAACTTTAGAGGGCACAACACATGCCATGTTGCACTATAAATAGCTTGATGATAAGTTTTCGGCCAAAGCCATTGGTACTACAGTGTATTTGAGAAATAGGTCCCCCACAGTTGCACTTTTGGGACAAAATCCATATGAGGCATGGTATGGGTTTAAACCCAAAGTTAAACACTTGAAAGTGTTTGGATGTCTTTGTTTTGCTTTGTTTCCTATTCAACATAGAACTAAGTTGGAACCACAAAGTCAAAAATGCATCTTTCTTGGTTATTCTAAAGATAAAAAGGGGTTTTATTTACTTGCATAGGATTCAGGCAAATTCATAGTAAGTCGAGATGTAATATTTGATGAGTTTGGGACTATGAACACTATAGAGATTGATTCTCAACTTGATATATTAGAGAGAAAATATATAAAAAGAGATAAGGGTTTGAATAATGGGGATAACTCTTCAAAGTTATGGTATGAAACTCAAATTCCTTCACTTTCCTATCCTTCATCTACAAGTTCACAGGTTGATGACTTAGAAATTGTTGAAAATTCTCTAAGTCCTCCTTTGAATGATACACATAATGAGAATTTTGGAGTCCCTAATTTGAATAATTTGACTAAGTATCCAAAATGGGCTGAAAGTACTTTTTCTAACTTGACAGTAGATGAATTTGGTTTAACAAGGCCTAAGAATTCTTGAAAATAGGTAAACTATGCTATGGTTGTTACTACTTCTTCTACTGAGCCTTCCACTTTTGAGGAGGCATCTACTGAACATGTTTGGCAACAGGCAATGAAATGTGAGTATGATTCCATACTTAATAATAATACATGGGTTTTATTTGATCCTCCTCCACATGTTAAACCCATTGGATGTAAATGGGTTTATAGGACTAAGTATAAATTAGATGGCTCCATTGATAAACATAAGGCACAACTTGTTGCAAAAGGATATGCGCAACAAGAAGGTATTAACTATGAGGAAAAATTTGCACCAACTGCCAAATGGCACACTATTCGTATGGTACTTGCCTTAGCCACACAAAATAGTTGGAAAGTACATCAATTAGATGTTAAAAGTGCTTTTTTAAATGGTGATTTATAGGAAGAAGTCTATATGAAACAACCTTAGGGTTTTGAACAGGTGGGTGCCAAACACAAAGTATGTAAATTGATAAAAGCTTTGTATGGGCTCAAATAGGCACCCAGGGCTTGGTATGAGAAAATGGATTCATACTTGAAATCCATTGGTTTTCATCGCATTGAATCTGATGATACTCTCTATTTTCGAGTGTAGGGTAAGAAAATGGTGATACTAGTTCTCTATGTTGATGACTTGTTTATTAAAAGTAATGATAAAAACCATAACAAGTTTGTGAAGAAGGAATTAAAAGATGGGTTTGAGATGATAGATCTTGGACTTCTTCACTACTATCTAGGCATAGAGGTAACTTAGAATGAGCATAGCATTTTCATTTCACCAACCAAGTATATTTTTGAATTATTAGATAGGTTTGTCATGAGTGATTGAAAACCTACCCTCACTCCCATGGAAAGTAACTTGAAATTGTCTAAGGATGATAATAGTGCCTTTTTTGATGGCACCACATATAGACAATTGGTGGGAGGTTTGATATACTTGATGACTACTAGGCCTGATATTTCATTTTTAGTTGGAATTTTATTTAGATTTATGCATGAGCCTAGAGAAATTCATTGGCATGCAACAAAATGAGTACTTCATTACCTTTAGGGAATGAAAACATATGGCCTTGAATATCACCACAATAGGAACTTCAAACTTGTTGGATATTGTGATGCAAATTATGGTAGATGGGTGGATGACAGTGTCAACCACAGGATACACTATGCATATGGGTTCAACTACCATTGCTTGGTGTTGTAAGAAGTAGGATATAGTGGCAAATTCATCAACAGAATTAGATTATATTACAGCATGGGATGCTTCCAGAGAAATTGTTTACCTTCATCATATTCTTGAAGATCTTCAGGATTATGAGTTTCCTCCTACACAGTTATACATTGATAATCAGAGTGTAATCGAGATGTCCAAGAATCTAGTGTTTCATGCCAAAACAAAACATATGGATGTCAAATACCATTATCTATGAATGTTGGTGGTAAAGAAAACTCTTGATCCAATATATTGCCTAGCTATCGATCAGATAACTAATATATCATAAAACCCCTTGACAGAATCAAATTTGAAAAATTTAGAAAAATGCTTGGTATGTGTCCAAAGACCTGACTTTGGATCATAGGGGGTTTGTTAGGAATTGTTCCAAAGTCTTAACATTAGGTTATATTTTTGTTAAGTTAATTAATATTATTATAAATGGAGCATGCATCTCTTAATAAAGACACCCCCATAAAATAAACTTAGTTTAATTTTAGGTAGTTTTTGAAGGAATGAGTAGGAGATACACAGGATCCACAGGATCAATCCAGGAGAGAGAACCCACAACAAATAACCTGCAAATATTTCTAGAGAATAAATAAATTTGTCACACCTAAAAAATAGGTGATAATCCACAAATTTATCTATATCCTCTTAATAATCTCTCGTTAATTTATCATATAATGCAAAGTATTTATAATACAAATAGTTTGTTTCATGTTAACAAACTATTTGTAATGATTACAAAATAGAGAAAACAAACTATTTGTTTTCTCATACTACGAACAAATATATTGTTGAGAAATTCTCAACAATAAAATAAATTAACCAAGGTAAATAAATTTTACCCTCGGTAATAAATAACTTACCCTATTAACCCTAGGTAAGCTTAAATATGCATTATTCCAACACCCTCCCTTAAGCAAAACATAGGGAGAATGACAAACAAGGATGGGTCCCGGCTACTAGGCCTGATAAGGTACCCATGTACAAACCAATCAAAATATATGAAAAATAAAGGAAGGAAGGACTTCATGGGAAATCCCCCCAAGGACAACTTCCTTCACCCCAAGCATCACTCGCAACTGAAGATAACGAGGAGTAGCCAAAGGTTTAGTGAAGATGTCTGCAATCTGCTCAGTTGTAGGCACAAACTCCAAAGAAAGAACTCCATCCTGAATAAGATGTCGAATGAAGTGCATGTGAATCTCAATGTGTTTTGTCTGCTGATGCTCAACATGATTGTGTGAAATATAAATCACACTTTGGTTATCACACCAAAGAGTAGTAGGACCCTGCTGTGTGAAGCCAAACTCTCCAAGTAACTGTCAAAGCCAAAGTATCTCCTGACTAGCTTTGACAGCACCTCGATACTCAGCCTCAGTAGAGGACAATGCAATAGCAGTCTGCTTTTTGCATGCCCAAGCAACTGGACTTGAACCAAGTGTGAAAGCAAATCCACAAGTGGACTTGCGAGTGTCAACATCACCAGCCCAATCAGAGTCAGTGTATCCAACAAGCTGTGTAGAACTCTATGGTGTGTAATGTATACCAAAGTGAGTGGTGCCCTGAATGTAGCACAAAATACGCTTGGCTGCTTGCCAATGACTCTCATGAGGCTCATGTGAGAACTGAGAGACAAGGTTCACAGCAAATGTGATGTCGGGATGGGTATGAGTCAGGTATAAAAGACTACCTACAAGTTGCCTATACAAAGTGGAATCAACAAGAGGAGTCATACAAGTGGCAGACAACACAATACCTGACTGATATGGAGTGGGTGTAGGCTTACAATCAACCATGCCAAATCGATGAAGAAGATCTGTCGCATACTTCTGTTGTCCAATAGAAATGCCCTCAGAAGACTGAAAAACTTGAAGACCAAGAAAATAATGTAGAAGTCCCAGATCTGTCATATCAAACCTATCTGCCAACTTGTCCTTAATGTCATGTATCAAGGAATCTGAACTGCCAGTGAGGATGAGATCATCAACATACAAAACCAAAATGACAAGCTCCTCACCTTGCTTCAGGTTGTATACATTGTGATCTGACTCACAACGAATAAAACCAGAACTCAAAAAAAAACTATCCATCTTCTCATACCAAGCTCTAGGAGCTTGTTTGAGGCCATAAAGAGAACGACGGAGTCTACAAACCAAGGATGAGTCCTGTACAAATCCTGGAGGCTGCTCCATATAGATCTCCTCATGGAGATCACCATGTAAGAAATCACTCTTCACATCCATCTGAAAAATAGACCAAGAATGTGAAGCAGCAAGAGAGAGTACAAGCCGAATAGAATCCATCTTAGCTACAGGGGCAAAGGTCTCAGAGTAATCAACCTCTTTAACCTATGAAAAACCCTTAGCTACTAATCTAGCTTTGTACTTATCTACTGATCCATCTACAGCATATTTTGTCCTATAGATCCATTTACATTTTACAAGTTTTCTTCCCTCAGGAAGAGGGACAAGATCCCAAGTATCATTCTTCATTAATGAAAAATACTCATCATACATAGCAACATCCCACTCGAGTATACCAATAGCTTCAGAAAACAACACTGGATAATATGTACAAGCTTGTCCCAAAAGAGCAACACCAGATGTCTGTGAGTGAGTGCGACAAGAATCAGATGGATCACCAACAAAAGAACCAGCTGCATGTAGAGTGCTCTTTGCCCATTTAGGCAAAGGTGGTGAAGAAGATGGTTGTGGTGGCTGAATAAGTGCGACATCATCATCATCAACAATAGAAAGCAAATCCTCACTATCCTCAGTAGAAGGAGGGGAAGAAGAAGAACTAGATGTACACTCCTGTGGAGTGGGTAGCTCATCAACCTGAACATCCCGTCGAAACAACACATCATGTGTGATAGGATCAAAAAGACGGTAGGCTTTTACATCTTCACAATAACCAACAAAAATGAGTGGTTGGCTTTTCTTCTCCAATGCTTTACATTTGTCATCAGGAATGAATGCCCATGCTTGACTCCCAAAGATGCGAAAATCTGAAATATCAGGCTTGATCCCAGACCAAGCTTCTTCTGGTGTCATATTTTGCACAGCTTTATGAGGCATACGGTTTTGAATGTAGTTTGCACAATTTACAGCTTCAGCCCAATATTGTGGACCCAAATTTTTAGAGTGAATCATACAATTAGCCATCTCTTTCAATGTTCGATTCTTCCTCTCTGCTACACCATTTTGTTGAGGAGTGTGTGGTACAGTGAACTGATGTTGTATCCCATGCTCAATACAAAAATCATATAAAGCATTACTATCATATTCCCCCCCATTGTCAGTGCGTATCTTCTTAAGAGGAAGAGATGATTGTTTTTCAACAAAGGCTTTGAAGGCCTTAAAAGTCTCAAAAACTTCACTTTTCAACTTGAGAAAATATACCCAAGTTTTATGAGTAAAATCATCAATGAATGTGAGTGCATATTTAGCCCCTGAAAAAGAACGAGTTGGAAAAGTCATCAAATCACTATGAACCAACTCTAAGGGTGCATTTGCATGTGTGGCCTTACCAACTGGAAATGGATCCTGGTGTTGTTTACCAACTAGACAACCAGGTAACACCCCATCAATACAAGAGACCTTAAGAAGGCCTTTTACAAGATGTTTTGTACTCATTTGTTGCATATATCCATAACTCAAATGTCCTAATCTCTCATGCCACAATTTGCTGAGATTATTACCATGTGCTATAAGTGAAGAACCAGAAGACATAAAAGACTCAAACTTATCAAAAGTATAGAGTCTTGCAGTATGGTCTGCTGTACCTGTAGCAACTATCTCACTAGGATCATTACATTCTCTTATTACAACATCATGTGAAGTAAACTCCACAGTTTTACCAGTACCAGAATTACATATTTGATATACAGAGAGAAGATTAGAAGAGATTTGGGGTACAAGTAATACATTGTTAAAACATCCATCTTGTTTATCAACAGTACCTGATCCCAAAACTTCAATCTGTGTGGAGTTACCCATAACAATATGTGATGTACTACAATCTGTAAGGGAAGACAATAGATCCTTAGAATGTGTGAGATGGTGAGAAGCACCTGAGTCAAAAATCCACTGATCTTGACATGAAGATATAGCCCTGGCTGAAAGTGCTTTCCCTTTTCCTGCAGAAGTAGAAGGAGATGGAGACATAATGGAAATTTTGTGTTGTCTAACCGCTGCCTCTAATGCTTCCATCTTCTTAAAACATCTACTTTCATCATGATTAGGACCACCACAAAAATTACATGGACCAAATTTTTTCTTCTTTTGCTTAAAGGACTTTTTGGTCTTAGTAGATTTAGAATGATGAGGTGATTGGGTGGTGGACTCTGGAGGGTTATTTGAAGGTGCTTGCTTTTTAGACTTAGGTGAAGGTTTTCCTTTAGAAGAATTAGCAACTAGAGCATGACTAGGACCAGGTAGAGCATCTAAGGCCATTAATTTTGTTTGCTCCCTAGTCAATCTTTCACAAAAAACTTCAAAGGAAGGCCATTTGAATTCATCACCTAATGTATCCATCATAGTATAAAAAGCAGAGGAAAAAACACTATATGGTCCTTTAAACTTTGAAAAAATCATGAAAATGCACTCCTGATCACTTTTATCCTTGTCACCAGCTTTCAATTGTGACCTTATAAATTTGAATTTTGCCAAGAATTCATCTATTGAAGGGAAATCTGATGGAGAGAGAGTACTCAATTCTGCATCTAATTGCAAAATTTTAAACTCATTAACTTTGCCAAATAGGTTTTAAAATTTTTCCCATACCTCTTTTGGCGTAGTAGCATCTGCAATGTGAAATTGAAGATTATCTGAGATGTTGAGGCAAATCAATCCAAGAGCCTCATCTTGTTTACATCCATATGCATATTTGTCTTTTTCAGTGGTGAATGCTGCAGGTGTCGTTTCAAAAAAAATTCTCCATAAGCCCTTTGATTGAAGGAGTTGTTGCATTTTCGGCTTCCAAACATGGTAACTTGTAGAATTTAGAGGTTCAAACAATCGAGATTCCATTCCCGAGGAAGATGATGAAGTTGACAAGAACAATCTAGACATTTGTTTTTCCTCAAAAAACACCCCTCCCGTTACAATTTAACGTCTCCCGGTGAAAAAAAATTTAGCCTTGAATTATAAAAAATTAAAAAATGGATTTTATGCAAAAAAAATGTAGGGGGATTTGACCCCAAGACCTCCTCCCTACAAATTTTAACAAAATATCTCTAGCCGCTTTAGCAAAGTCAAATTTGAACTTTCAAAGCTAGAGACTTGCATTTAAACCACTAAAAATTAAAATAATTAATTAAAAAAAGGCCAAAAATGACTCACACATGTGAGATATCAGCTGAATAATTTTTGGCTTTATCAAAAATAAACTCTTTTTCTAGCAAGGCGTGGTGGTCAGAGAAATATTTGAGAAAAATTGTAAACACAGTTCAGGAAAAAACACCTTTCAGCATGCAGAATGGCTCCACTGGATCTGTCAAAAGGACTGTACGTCCTACTCCAAATCCGTCCTTATCAGCATGAAATGAAATATTTTGATGTCTTCTATCACATGGAATTTAAAAATTTGGATTTTATGCAGCATAAGGTGTTCAAAAAATATAAATCCGTACGGCTATACAACAGGCAAAAAATAGTTTTTAATTTCCTGTTGTTGGCTTCCAAAACATTGTACGGCATGATCCAAATTCATCAAAATTTATATGGATAGAAATATATAAGAGTCATATTTCATTAACAGGTCTCATATTTGAAAAAAGTCCACCGTACGATCTGCCACATCAGAAAAATGGACAGGTACTGCAGTCTGCCAACAGTCTGCCAACAGGGACCAGTCTGCAAATTTTTGAATCAAAGAGCTGTACGTCCTGATCCAAATGTGAAAATTCAAATTGAAATGGATTCCTGACTTGATTTACTACGTCCTAATGAAAAAAAATCTGATTTTTGGAATCTGTACGGTCATTTAATAAGCATAAAGTACATAATTTTCCAAAAAAAACTAGTAAATAAGAACCAGAATTTGAGAGAATTAAAAATATCTGTAACACATCAATAAAATAATATTTTTGAATGTGTTAAAAGATGAAAAATTTCAGGGAAGAGGATCTTCAACTGAAAATCCAAGCTCTGATACCATGAAGGAATGAGTAGGAGATACACAGGATCCACAGGATCAATCCAGGAGAGAGAACCCACAACAAATAACCTGCAAATATTTCTAGAGAATAAATAAATTTGTCATACCTAAAAAATAGGTGATAATCCACAAATTTCTCTATATCCTCTTAATAATCTCTCGTTAATTTCTCATATAATGTAAAGTATTTATAATACAAATAGTTTGTTTCATGTTAACAAACTATTTGTAATGATTACAAAATAGAGAAAACAAACTATTTGTTTTCTCATACTACGAACAAATATATTGTTGAGAAATTTTGAACAATAAAATAAATTAACCAAGGTAAATAAATTTTACCCTCGGTAATAAATAACTTACCCTATTAACCCTAGGTAAGCTTAAATATGCATTATTCCAACAGTTTTAATGTTTTATATTTATTAATTAGAAATACCTTACAGGTTGTTTTCCCATATTTAGTTGGTTATAGGATTACTTGTTTTTACCAATCATTGGTAAAAACTATATAAATCCATGTTTGCATTGTAAAAGGGTTAACGGAGTAAAGGCACCCTTATGTACTTGATTTTTGAATATTAATAAAATACTTGTGCACTTGCACTAAGCGGGGACAAGGTTCAACCTATTTGGTTCAAGGAGTTATGAGATTCTAATTATCAAGAGACATTTTAAACTCTTAAAAACTATCTCCTTTACCCATCTATTCTTATTCCTCCCAATTAAGGGTGACCTTTTTTCTTATATATTTCAACCACATATCATGCTTTGGGGGCTATGTTTTCCCATTGTGATGATCGACATAAATAATACGCAGTGTATTACATAAGTCATACTCTTATTGAATATGAGACACGTTATACGCATAAAGAAAAATTATGCTTGGATTTGGTTTTTATGGATTCTAAGCTTCACCACTATCTACTTAATCACAAGACCTATGTAATTATGAGTATCGATCCCCTTAAGTTCATGCATTTTAATCCTTACCAAAATCAACATATGGCTAGGTGGCTCATGCTCTTAGCATAATTTGATATGGAGTTTCTCCATTAAAAGTTAGTTAAAGGCTAGATCATCACTGATCAATTAGATGACGTAACTCTTATAGGTGGTCAATAATCTAATTTCAAATTCCCCAATGAATTTATCACTTCCACATGCTAGGTGGATCCTAATTATCAACTGAATTTATTTTTTGATGGATCCAAATGTGAGCATGGAGGGGGTATTGGAATTATTCTAATACCTCCTGAGCACACTCCTATTCATTTATCCTTCAATCTTGATTTTGACAGTACTAATAACATGGAAGATTATGAAGCCTTAATCATAGGTATTCAAATAGATTTAACCCTAAGCATTAGGTCACTTTGTATCTATGGAAATTCTCAATTGGTTGTGTTGACCATTTTTTGCCCAATAGGTCAAAATTCAGTCCCCTTCTATCCCTACTATTCTAGGCCATTTCATTTTTTAATCTTGTATGAATCTATTCATTTTTAAAGACTCTACAAACTCTGCAAGTCTAAATCTATAGACTGTAAGTTTTGGATTTCTACGGACTTAGCAAGTTAGTCCTTTGGTGCATGAAGGATTAGTTTAGAGTGTTCCAAGTTTTACAAGGATTCTTTTGGCTCTAGTCTGAAGAAATGAAGAAGGTTGAAATCATTGAACCATTGGACCCGGTTCAATGCCTGGTTCAATCGGCAATTTAATCGCTCCATTTCTAGGCTTGGTTCATCGCTTCAAATCCATCACTTCCATTTCCAGGTTTGGTTCAATTCCCTTGGTTCAATTGGCTTTGGTTCAACGTAGAGTTCATCAGCAAAGTTTAAGCCCTTGGTTTAGTGATTAAAGTTTAATGCATTTCAATTTATCGGTGCACAATTTTGTACTATTGAACTAGTTTAAAGGGTGGTTTAATGGCATTGGTTCAACCACTCAATTCAAGCAGCTTCCAATTCAATTAGATGGTTTAATGTCAAAGTTCAATGGGCTTGATGTGCTTCATTTAATAGTTGAACCAGTTCAAAGAATTGGTTCAATCATTTAGTTCAATGAATCAGTTCAAAGGCTTGGTTCAATGGGCTTAGTGCGCAGTGGTTGAACCATTGAACTGATTGAACTGTTGAGCCAATTTTGGTTCAACGGCTTGGTTCAATGGTGTGCCCTATAGCCAAAGGGTAGAAATGGGTTTAAAAGCCCTTGTGGAGGGCAGTTCAAGATTTAAAAGCCCTTACAGAGGGTAGAGAGTTTTAAAGATCCCAAAGAAAAGGACAAAGAGCGGCCAATTCCTACAGAATTTTGTCTGCAAGAAAAAAGCCTAAAACAAAAGCCTGCAAAGCAAAAAATCCATAGAAAAGACTTGATAACTTTTTCCAAGGATGATGACGTCCTGAAAGCCATCAAATTTAACATAGTAAAGTAGCCATTTGTTTTGAACAAACTGAGCACCAAATCATGAAAATAGCTTGAGGAATGGAGTGACCCACCAGAATATTGCCCCTAAGGGCTGACAAGGAGCAAAAAAGACAAAGCATTCAAGTGGTGAAGGGAAGGTGAGTCATTGTCAGATGAGTGGCACAACCTATTTTCTATAGTTGGCATTGATGAGGGGATAAACTGCAGTATGTTTATAGAAAAGAGGCACGACCAAGCTCTCACATTAATGTTTAAATGCCAAAGTCAATTTTGGTGATTGTATAGCATGGTTCTAGTAGGCCTCTTCTAGAAGAATGACATCAGTAACAGTGGTTTCCTCTTCCCAAGGTCCAAAATGCACATGGGCCACTTGCAAAAAAGAGCACCAAAATCTTTCCCAGGAAGTGCCAAGTTGCTCTTCCTCTTTCTATAAATTGAAAACTTCTCATTCAAAAAAGAATCAGCTCTCAGCCTTAAGGCAAAACTCTCCCCAAAAATCTCTCAAGATTGTAAGGCAGAGCTCTACCAAAATTTTTACCTTGAATCAAAACTTAGCTATTTGTACCTCCATTCTAAGTTTTGCATCTTTAGTATGTGTCTATGCCTTGATTCTATGTTAAGTCATTTTATTAAATGCTTTTACAAAATGATTTTAGCATATCTGGTGCATTTTTGAGTTTCTTTTTATAGGTATATCAGAAGTGTCCCTAGAGGAGTGTAGGTAAAGTGGATAGGCTACTGCAGTGCATCCCAGAACACCTCTAGTAGTTATTTCCTCCTTGTATCTCCATGGACCCCTGACCCACTAATGCAGAAGGTTTTCTCACTTTAGATGAAGTTTATAGGTGCTTCTTTTTGGTGAAAAGTGTATATTCGAGCTGGGTGGATCACATTTTTTGGTGTATCATCTTTTCTTTTTTAGGCTTAGGTTCTATTTTCAACATCTCTCTCTCCCTTTTCACCCCCCCTTTTTTCATTTTATTTGTTAGTAGTAGGAGAAACTAGGGCCTAAATGATACATCAAAGGGAGCTAGCCCTCATCTAGGGACTCTCCCCTCTAGCTTTGCTGGTCCCATAGGTGAGAGGGGAGTTTCCATTATTGCATGAAGAAGGAAGGAGCTTGGCCTCCTGCCAAGGGTGTAATCTTTTGTGTCAATAGTTTTTGGCACGCCTGGTGGGACCAACTAGGACAAGTTGTGTGTAAAGAGTTGAAGAATTTTTGGTGTGTTCTTCAATCAACCAACCTTTGGAGGCTTTGCATCAAACATCAATGGTGACTCTGAGTTAAATCTACTCGTTAATCAGCCTGGTGCCATCAAAAATTTTACTTTTTATATGTATAATTCCTTTACACAAGATCAAGGACCTTGCATCCCTTCATATGACTTCGATTAGACTCAAAACCTTTAGAGAATCCCCTCAGGTGGCTCTCCTAGTTGCCCTATAATGATAAGGGAAATGGCCCTAGGATTTGAGAAGTAGACGATGGAGATCGACAGACTAGAGGAGCAGTATGGATATCAGTAGGAGCTGATGTATAAAGAGGAGTGTTTATTTAGCCAAGCTTAGACCTTGCAATCCATGAAGGAAGAGGTATTAAAATGGAGAAATCCATTTATTCAAGGTAGTCAACCTTGTGTGCCCCTTCTTATTCTAAATAAATCCCCCTCTTATACACCAAATCATTTCTATCAAATAACACTCACCCACTCCAGCTCATCTGACACATCTGCTCTCAATCTCATGCACCTAGCTTTCCAACATCAAAGGGAACTAGAGCAAACCCCCATGGAGATCAATCTTCTCAATTCCTTATACTGTGAATCTTCCATTGGGGGGAATACCATGAGCCAGCACATCCCTCTTCTCGAGACTCTTCTAGTGCATCAACAGTCTCTTCCTAGCATTCCTCAGCCTCCCCAAGTTTTTCAACATGATGTAAAAATTTTGAGTTAGAGGAAGGAATGCCAGGAACTAGCCCAGAGATTTAAAGAGGATGATGCTGGTGACCTCCAAGAAAGACTCTTTTAGGACAATCTAGCCAAGCAAATTTAAGATTTAGAGGCTAGGATGAGTTTGCTTCATGAAAGAGAGATAAAACTTCTAGACCTTACAGAGGAGCCCCAGGACCTTGAAGAAAACAAAGTTACTACTTGTTCATGGGAGCAAAATTCCAATTCTAAGATCTTGAACTGGGGGAAAATAGTAGAATCATGGGGCAAGAAGGAGGAAAAGCAAGGTTTTTCTCAAAACCTTGAAGAAGATGAGGCTGCTTCTACTCACGATGATGTTGGTGACCTCTAAGAAATGTTATTCCAAGAGGATCTATCCAGGAGAATTACAGAGTTGGAATCCAAAGAGAGATTCCATAGCCAGTGTGTGATGGATGGTTAAGACCCAATGGCACATTCCATGTCTGAACACACCCCACCTACACATTTCTAAGAGAGATATTGATGAAGTGTTGACCAAATAGAAAGAGGAGAATCATTTGATTCTAGCTCAAGGACTGCCTCCTCTTCCACATGGTTTTCCCACTTCACCCCTTCTCAAGGAAGAACCTATTCTATAGGAGGTGAGTAAGGAGCAAAAGATCCAAGATGCTATTTCCCAAGGGGCTATCATGAGTGACAATGAAGGTAAAATCATCATAGAGGCTCCCTGTGAAGGCATCATCAGTAATGGATAAGATGCAGGTCTTGCATATATGCAGATGTTCTAGCAATATGAGGAGGAACAAAAGCATGGTGAGCTCTCTTCCCCCTTATTTGATGAACTTCCTTGTTGCTTCAATGAGGAGAATGACTATGCCAAATATCCTGAGTTGGAGGAGGATCAGGAGGATACCTTTGAACATCTAGAGGACCTGATCTTTGAGGAGGAAAAGGAGAGGTCTGTCTTCCTTGAGGAAAGCCTTAAAGAAGAAAGATTTGAACAAAGAGGCGATGTTCTATGGGATGACCAATCATTTTTTGAGTCCATTTCAGACATCATCATAGTCACCCTTCTTTAAGAAGGCCAAGAGGAAGTAGAGGATGACTCTGACAGAGTCTTCAATGAGGCAGAAGGAAACGGGTCAGACCATGATGCACTGCAAGGGAGCTATACATGTCAAAGGGCTAATGGTGATAAGCCAACAACCACTAATTTCTTGGTGAATAGCACTAGTATGAAGGACTAGCATTCAACAAGCTTTCAAGGACAATCAAAGTACATATATGTCAGAAGCATGTTTGATTATGATCCACTCAGATACGAGCCAATACAAGTGACAGGCAAGAGGAGTAGGTCACCAACTCTCTTTTTCATTTAGCTACTTGCCTGGCACCATAAGTCTTCTTGCTAGGAAGTGGACTTAAGAAATTTTCCCTTTGACCCAAGAGGGAGGCAAACATTCCTAGTTAGTTGTATATAGTAGATTGTTTTCAGTTTCTTTTCTTGCTTTCCCTAAGTGCAGTTTACACAGGTAGTGTTTTTAGCCTTGTGTGTTTCCCTTTTTTCTGGGGTAAAAAGCTTCATGTTTTGATTCTCAGATCTTTTAGGGCTATTTATAACTTTATTCAAAGCTACATCTAACTCCGTGCCTAATGGATTGCAAGGCAACTAGTCTTTAAGCATAGTAGGCATGCTTCCCCTGGGAGTCACTAATTTGTTGACCATTTTTTGCCCAACAGGACAAAAATTGGTCCCCTTCTATCCTTGCTATTCTAGGACATTTAATTTTTCAATCTTGTATGAATCTATTCATTTTTAAGGACTCTACAAAATTTCTATAGACTTTGCAGGTCTAAATCTAGAGACTCTATAGGTTTTGGATTTCTATAGACTTAACAGGTTAGTCCTTTGGTGCATGAAGGATTAGTTCAGAGTGTTCTAGGTTTTACAAGGCTTCTTTGGGCTCTGGTCTAAAGAAAATTAAGAAGGTTGGCATTGTTAAACCATTGGACCCAGTTCAATGCCTTGGTTCAATGCTTAGTTCGATCGACAGTTTAATCGCTCCATTTCTAGGTTTGGTTCATTGCTTCAAGTCTATTGCTTCCATTTCTAGGTTTGGTTCAACACCTCTGGTTCAAGCAACTTTGGTTCAATGTAGATTTCATCAACAAAGTTCAAGGCCTTTGTTTAGTAGTTAAAGTTTAAAGCATTTCGGTTCATCGATGCACAGTTTTGAACTGTTGAACTAGTTCAAAGGGTGGTTCAATGGCATTGGTTCAACCACTCAATTCAAGCGGCTTCTAGTTCAATTGGATGGTTCAATGTTAAATTTCAATAGGTTTGGCATGCTTCATTTAACCGTTGAATTGGTTCAACAAATTAGTTTAATCATTTAGTTCAATAAATCGGTTCAAAGGCTTGGTTTAATGGGGTCGGCATGCAGTGGTTGAACCATTGAATCGATTAAACTGTTAAACCAATCTTTGTTCAATGGGTTGGTTCAATAGCTTGGTTCAAGGGTGTGCCCTACAGTCGGAGGGCAGCGATGGGTTCAAAAGCCCTTGTGGAGGGCAGTTCAAGATCTAAAAGCCCTTGTAGAGGGCAGAGAGGTTCAAAGAGCCCAAAGAAAAGGACAAAGAGCAGCCAATTCCTATGGACTTTTATCCACAAGAAAAAAGCCTGAAATAAAAGCCCGCAAAGTAGAAAAGCCATAGAAAAGACCTAATAACTTTTTTTGAGGATGATGACATCCTGAAAGCTATCAAATTTAACACAGTAAAGTAGCCATTTGTTTTGAACTACCTGAGCACCAAATCATGGAAATAGCCTGAGGAACGTAGCAACCCATGAGAAGATCACCCCTGAGGGTTGACAATGAGCAAAAAAGGCAAAGCATTCAAGTGGCGAAGTGAAGGTGAGTCATTGTCAGACAAACGGTGCAACCTATTTTTTGTAGTTGGCATTGATGAGGGGACAAACTATAGTCTGTTTGTAGAAAAGAGCCATGGCCATGCTCTGACATTAATGTTTGAATGCCAAAGTCAATTTTGGTGATTGTACAACATGGTTCCAGTAGGCCTCTTCTATAAGAATGACATCTGTAACAGTGGTTTCCTCTTCCTTAGGTCCAGAATGCACATGGGCCACTTGTAGAAAAGAACGCCAAAATCTTTCCTAGGAAGCTCCAAGTTGCTCTTCCTCTTTCTATAAATTTAAAACTTCTCATTCAAGAAAGAATTGGCTCTTAGCCTTAAGGCAAAATTTTTCTCAAAAATCTCTCAGGATTGTAAGGCAGAGCTCTACCAGAATTTTTACCTTGAATCAAAACTTAGCTATTTTTACCTCCATTCTGAGTTTTGCATCTCTAGTATGTGTCTATGCCTTGATTTTGTATTAAGTCATTTTCTTAAATTCTTTTGTAGAGTGATTTCAGCATGTTTGGTGCATTTTTGAGTTTCCTTTTACATGTCTATCAGAAGTGTCCCTAGAGGAGTGTAGGTGAAGTGGATAGGCTACTGCAGTGCATCCCAGAATGCCTCTAGTAGTTATTTCCTCCCTGTATCTCCATGAACCCCTGACCCACTGATGCAGAAGGTTTTCTCACTTCAGATGAAGTGTATAGGTGCTTCTTTTTGGTGAAAATTGTATATTTGGGTTGGGTGGATCACATTTTTTGCTTTATCACCTTTTCTTTTTTAGGCTTAGGTTCTATTTTCAGCATCTCTCTCTCCCTTTTCATCCCCCCCTTTTTCATTTTATTTGTTAGCAGTAAGAGAAACTAGGGCCTAAATGATACATCAGAGGGAGCTAGCCCTCATCTAGAGACTCTCCCCTCCAACTTCACCGGTCCCACAGGCGAGAGGGGAGTTTCCATTGTTGCGTGAAGAAGGCAGGAGCTCAGCCTCCTGCCAAGGGTGCAATCTTCTACATCAACAGGTTCTCAATTAGATCAATGTCAAATTTTAGTGTATGAATGACATCCTCCAAAAATAATAAACATTGGCAAATTATCTATTAGCTGCCTTTGATCATTATGCCATATAAGCCACTCCTCATTCAACCAATAAATTTATAGATACCATGTATTCCCTAGCTTCCTTTATCCTATCTTCACCTTAAGAATCCAAGCTTTTTATGCTAATCCATAAAATCAACCAAACCTCTTATACTAGAAATGATCTACCTTCTATCCATAATATGGAAGAAAATCACCTAGATTTGTGGTATACACAAACATTTGATTATTTGACAAAAGGTATTAGCCCTCTTGATCTATCTAAAAATGGTAAGTGTGATTTTCAACAGTGAACCACCTATTACATTATACTAAAGGGTGTTCTTTATAAGTGAATATTTGATGGTCTACTCCTTCAATGTCTCTATAAATATAAAAATAACATTACAATCCAAGAAACACATGATGGATTGTGTTGGTGACACTTTAATAGTCTAGCTATTGCTAAGAAAATTCTTTGAATAGGATATTATTTTCCCACT
This sequence comes from Torreya grandis, assembly GCA_037957365.1. Lineage (NCBI taxonomy): Eukaryota > Viridiplantae > Streptophyta > Pinopsida > Cupressales > Taxaceae > Torreya > Torreya grandis. Next base: position 2,584,317 of record JARHVA010001921.1, read on the forward strand.
CTAAATTGGGACTATTTTGAATATGTTAATAAATACGTAAAATATTAACAACATAATAATCTATCACATGTCCTTAGTCACACATTATAAGTATCCAAAGACTTTTTGCTAATTTATAAATGGGGGATAGGTCTTATAGGATAAATTAATCCCAAATCTTCCCAATGACATAATTTTATCATTACCACCACCAAATACTTCACTAAGTGGGTGGAGGCTATCCTCCTTATTTCGACTAAAGTGGATAATATTGTTGATTTTATTAATCATAATATTATCTATCACTTTAGTGTCCCTCACAAGATCATTATAGATAATGGAAAATATTTTAAAAATAAACAAGTCTAGAAACTTTGTGACTCTTTTGACATTAAATTAGGTTTTTCTTCACCTTATTATCCATAAGCTAATGGATAAGCTGAAGCATCTAATAAAACCCTAATTAAAATCTTAACTAAGTTAGTAAGGATGGAAATAATTAGCATATTCATATTCCATTTATATTATGGGCTTATTGTACTATTTTTTGAACCTCTACAAGTGTTACCCCATTCTCTTTGGTCTATGGCACAAAATTTGCCCTCCATCTAGAAATGCAAATTCCTTCTCTTGAAATTTCTCATAGAGATATCATTTTTAAAGAAGACTATCATCAGGAGCATTTAGAAACACTTGAAATTTTAGATGAACATCAATATGTGGCCTTTGACCGTCTCCCTGTATATCAATAAATAATAAAACATGTATATAATCAACTTCTTAAAGAATAATAATTTAACATTGGTGACCTTGTCCTTAAATAAAACCAACATGTCATAGATATGGAAAAAATTAAGCAAGGAAAATTTTCTCTAAATTGTCTTGGACCATATATTAACACTCATAAATATGGATCTAGGGCATATTATTTATCATTTCTTGAAGAGAAACCAAAACATAAGCCTCTTAATGCTTTACATCTGCACCTTTTTTATTGTTAATAAACTTAAAACAAACTATAGTTTACATGGATTCTCCTCATTTGGTTTCAAAACAACCTTAAACCATGCCTCTTATCACTTGATAAATACACAATAATGATAAATAATCATGTGTATATATAGAAACATGCCTATCCTTACCTTAAATGTGAACACCCTAGATCTATTCATAGCATGTTCTAAATGGACAAGCTCTGCTTGTAATAGGAAGGAGCCCCAAAATCATTATTTCTTAAAAATCTCCCACCTAAAAAAGTTTATTTTAAGGATATAAATGCCATCTCATGTAAATAACTTTAAGTTATCCTTGATTACCTTAAACCAAAATCAATAATCTAGGATAAAAATATATATCATAGAAAAAGGGGAAAATTATAGACTATTCCCTTGAAGGATAGTTATTCATAAAAATGCAATAAAATCATAGACTAATCCCTTAAGGATAGTTATGCAAGCATTTATGTTAAACTATAGACCACTCCCTTGAAGGATGGTTGTCTAAAATAGAAAATTTAGTGTAAAACTTTTTGCATTAATTAGTTTTCTAAAAAGCATGCCTCTAAAAGCAATAAGCCATGAAGAAAAAATCTAAAGTATCTGATGAAAGATTCCCATATTGATCAGTGTTATCAAAAGTTTTAGACTTCCTGCATTGGTCATTATACATAGAAGGTTCTAAGGTTAGCTCTGTGGCTCTAAAAACATGAGATGAGACTTATATTCCTAAATTTATAAGCTTTGACCTACATCATGTAAAAATCAAATCTATATTAATTCCCTTATAATAGGTCATGAACTTAATTGACATAGGGTTGTTAGAATTCATTTTTAATAGTAAATAAAGGATGTGCATGCAGATGTAATAGGTTATTTATCTCTAGTTAAGGTCCAAGCCAATAAGGAGTCATAAATACCCCCTTTATTCTTAATCATAATCATTAAAAAATTTAATCTAATAAAATTATCCTTCCACACATCTCATAATGTCAAACTATAAAATCATTAATCACTCTAATTTATCCCATTATTACCATCCATAAAAACATAAAACAAAATATAAGCATAATTAATCCATAACCATGGAAAAAAATTAAATACATCCCATAATCTAAATCTATAAAACACATCACATAAACATAATCTAAAAATATACAATGCTAACTCATATTAAAAACTCAAGAATATGTATGTATGTATGTATGTATGTATGTATGTAAGTATGTATATATGTATGTATGTATATATATATATATATATATATATATATATATATATATATATATAACTCATGAATGTCTCAAAGTATAATAGATAAGATGGATCTCTAGCTCACAACAATACATAAATGGCTCTAGGGCTAGTACAATATACAAAGATATCACTAATCAGTAAAATAAATGTTATGTCCCTCCCCTCCTCCTCCCCCATCTCCATCCCTACCTCCATCACTACTACATCTCTCGCATACTACACTCCCCAAGCTAGTTAAACCACCTGCATCTGTCAAGATGATCTCACATGTGTTAATATATAGGTCACATATCAAGGTAACTCTAATAGCCACTCTAGCAAAATCCACTCATAATATCAAATCTCTATGAATATATCCTAGTACCTATACAAGATCACTATCCCCCTATCATGTGATAGGCTATGCTCCCCCTATACCTGGTTACTTTGAAACCACCATAACACCCCTCTTAGTCCATCCCTCTCTACCCTATACCTATCACAATCTCTTACTACCTAATCATGACCCCTTGTAGTATCTCTAATTGGACCTATAAATCATTTTATCTCCCTTGTATCTCTATCAAGGTCTCTTGTAATGTGGTCACCTATCCCTATAATGCATCCTGCTCTACCCTTTGTATATTGTACTCTATGATAATCTCCTATATATCTACCTCTATTGGTTTTTCCTCCCCAAACTCCTCTATCTCCACATCTCTTGAATATTACTAAGGTCATACTAATATCTCTTGCTTCACTCTCATTTGATCTTACCCACCACAATGAATATGCTAAATTATATCCTATATCATCCACTTCTATGGTTTTTAGCTCTTACTCTAGTCTAGCCTATGGCTCACTATAGTGAGATTCTAACAACCTAGTCTCTATGTCATCCCTTTTCTACATATGTGGTGCATTTGGGATACCCTGTATCAACCCAAACTATCTCTTTACCCTCTCAAACTAGAAATACTTGAGGCAATCCACTCTTCTCCCCCATAACCACATGTCCAACTATTTCCTAGATATCTCTCCCTCCACCCTAGGCCATGTTAGAAATGCCACATATGGCCTCCACATCACATCCCCTTCCTATGATCCCTCTAGCACCTACTAATAGTATACTAGGTCACACACCACTCCATAATTAAAAGGTTTGATAAGGTCTTCCTTCCATCAAAGGAAGTCCACACTGAATGTTATATGATGCCATCATGCCGATAGAATGTCGAGTGGGTGAACTAATCTAATGTGCTCATAATAATAACACTATAAAATAAAGTTCATATCCAATCCAAACCTACACTATGTCTTCCATCCCCACATCTCTTTTTATACCTGTGCAAGAAGGTTAGGATCCCACACACATATTGTGTGATGTTCCCTTATATTTTCAACTATACCTATCAAAATTTAGGGAAATCAACCTTCCCCTAAATCTGATAATGCATAGAAAAAGATGGATAGCATCATCATAGTCATAAATAGTTTCCCCTCCATAGCCTCCTTGTAGAAACCCTCAAACATAAAATCCCCATATTTAAAGGTGATTATATATATATATATATATATATATATAGCATCCTCTCCATATAATCATGTCAAAACTAATGCATGTCTCCTCTCATCCTTTGGTGCTTTTGTTAAACTTTATACTAGAAACTACAATATATGATAGATGTCCTCCACCATCATGGTGATCTCTCATGTTGGTAGCCAAACTATCCCTATATCCACATCCCACCACTCTAACAATGCTACTAAAATCCCCACATCTCTGTACACCCAATGATAGTGTCATAACCCTTGAAAATTGATAGCCTTTAGATGATCCCAATCATCATCACTCATATGATCACATAACCACTTCAAGAGTGGTGTAACCTTCTCCTACATCATAATTCAAGTCTAAACCTACAAGTATATGTTAGCCTTAGTAATTTTAATCTTATTCTCCCCTAACTTTTTCTAATCTAGTTTAAATTTATTTTGATCCTAAGGAATTGATACCAATCCTTAAGGATAAATGTTGATCCTATATCAATCCATGATAATTAGAGTGTGATCAATGTTGATCTATAATGGTTAACATCCATCCCTCCTCAAAAATATATACTAGTTTATGATCAATTCTAAAAAAAATTAAAAATTATAAAAAATCTAACACATTTAAATATTCTCAAAATTTAAAAATTTTAAACATTCAAAAAAATATAAACAATTCAAAAAATTCAAAAAACATGTAAAAAATCCAAAAACTTAACAAAAATCAAAGCCTACATCATGAGATTTGTTGCCTCCTCAGTTCATTTTTTCTAGACTCCATCGTTTATACTTAGATGTGACATGTAAATGATTATCAAATTTTTTCACTCTCACACATTCTCAATAAAAAATGAGCACATAACATGTTAGACATACTATTTATATCCCCTATGGATCAATGTTGATTATATTTCAATCTATGTTGATTTTGTGGAATTAACATTGATTTGGATGTTGATTGGATCCATTTAGATCATTCTTTGCACTACTTGCAAAATTTTTGCATCCCTCTAATCTTAAACTAAGGCCATCTAAGTTATCTTTTATTACAACTATCCTATTACTTGTTACCTAGCATTATTTTCTAGTGGAGGTAGACCCCATGTTGGTCCCATAACCTTTGAGAGGTTTACACTAATTTTAGAGTCTATCCCCTACAGATCATGTGAGTGAACCTTATCTTGAAAATAACTATCTCTAGGTAGTGCACATGTACCAAAACACTAGATGATTTGGTTAGTCCATCCTATCCTTTATTCTCTTGATTACTTTTGATTAAATCCATTTGTTCATAGTTTTAGCAATCAATTACTTGTTTGCCTTAGGGTATTTTTTTTTGGATATCTTGTATCTTGTTAGTGAAAAACTATACTTCATTGCTATCATTATAGCTTTGACACACATTTTATATCTACCTTATCCACTACTACCTTATTTTCAAACCCATCACCACATCATGATCCATTTTTGGCTCCCAATTTGAGGGGGAGTACCTCGTCATATAAACTTGGTGTTAACACTCCAAACTATACCCTTAGGAGAAGATGGCTCAATTATCTTCAACTTTGGGGTAACATGGGATTGGTTCAAAGGTTATGGATGACCTATAGGAGGACCAAACCTCTAGTTTATAGGGTTATCTCCCTTGGTACATGAACTTGATCTCACTTTCTAAGACCAAATTATTGTTGGGTTGAAAGGGGATAGAGGGAAAACATGAAAAGGAAACCTATTCTAAAGATGGTGATGCACCAATATTAATCTATCCACTCTAACTGATCTTTAATCAATACTTTATCAATTAAGTAAAGGTTTATTACTAGAAAAAACTTCCTAATGAACTCCTAAGCATGATTATTTCATGTGAAGGCTATGATGTATGCCTATAACTTGAATATAATGGAAAAGAGGTCTTCTTGAGGCAATATCAACTAGCTTACTTTTCAACATAGCTACTAACACTCTAACACATCGCATGACCTGCATAGGATGACATTATAGTAGCTAGGTGAAGGAGAGTACCTACAAAGGAAGATAAACATAACACTTTCTACAAATAAATAAACTATAACACATTAATGCTAGCAAAGAAACATGTAAACAATACTTCTTTATTGATTCAAAGATGTTCTTAAGATGCAATTTGGTAGAGTTTCATTACCCCTAATTGAGGGATAGTTACAATGTCCTAAGAGCCTCAATATATATAATAATGAACAAATATTAAAATGGAATCAAGCATGGAAATATCATGGATAGGTCATGGATACAGTCCCTTCAATTGGTAATTACAAGAAGCATCCACACTCCTCCATGCATTGCCTAGGTTGATTGGTGTCTTGAATGAGCATATTTGGCATGTTGAAGTCTATTTTTAGCCAAGGTTGACCCATTAAGAGCATATGCATACTATTCCTAGTTAATTTACTATCCTTATTTTAACAATTACAAAGCATTGAAATGGCTCAATTAGGCCTCCTCCAAGAAGCATTTAGTAGTCACTTCTTTCTTGCATGTTGACTATGTTTAAAAAACTACCTAAATCATCCATAATGGCCATAAATATTGAGCCTGATCACCTCAAGGGATAGTTACAAGAGTTTTATGATCATGCATTAACTCCATATCAGCCTTCTACACTCATGGACATCTCCCTTTTGTTGATTAGACAAGTATCCTAGTCTCTTGACTTGTTTATTATTTGTTTGGATATGAGGACTAAATGATACCTTCAAGATGACTAAGTGAGTCTTATTCAAGCCTAAAAAATATACCATACCATAATATATGATTCCAAAACATCTCATACTTTTAATTCTACTTTGTTGAAATGATTAGGTCACCTCCATTTAGCACAACTAGACTACCTATTTGGTATAGACCTATATGGACATTTTTAGGTACAATTATAAGTGTTTCATGATTTGAGAAGTTGAACATGTCTCAACCTCTTCCAAGTATTTTAAACCTTTAACCAAGTTTTTCAACTTGGATTCTACTTAAAACCTTGTAAAATTGTAGTTTATGGAGGGTTTGTACAATAGTCTGTACAAACCAGTACTATGGATGGGATCCTTTGAGAGTGTATTATAGGATCCAAGTGTTTATTAGGCAAACCCAATGAATTTGGATTCATTTTATCCAAGATATTATTAATCAGGTCCTTGTTAGGGTTTTAGGGAGGTTTAAGGGGGTTTTGGACTCTTAGCAATGGTTCATAAAGGTTAGGACCTTAACCTCTAAGCCAATGTCATTAATCTCTTTTAGAAAAGGCCCCTCAATTCTCTCAAAGTCCTCATCTCCCTATGTAACTATTCCATATAGTTATGATCTTTTCAAGTTACCCTTCAAGTGATAAATGTGTATTCTGAGTAGTTTCACAGAATTTTATGCCAAAAGTGACCAAGTTTGACCCTTTCCTCTGTAAAATAAAGATACCCAAAAACCTAAAACTTTCTAAAAAAAATATTCTTGGATGTCTAAGTTGTTAATAAACTCACTTTTATCCTTTATTCTATCCTTCAAGTAGCACTGCCTTGAGGGAAGTGTTAGACCAACAAGCCTAAAGGAAAGGTTTTTGAGTTTGGACCCAAAAATGGATCTATGAATCACTTATCCACCTTTATTGATATGAAATTTACCTCTTAGGTCCCCTAAATCACTTGTGTTATCTTAATTAATCCACTTACCAATCCTTTGTGTGTTTATAGTTCTCCATATAAGCACCTAGTTAGGTTTTCAAGTGGTCATCATGCATGGAGGCCCCTGTAGGTGGTCATTGTGTAGTTATTTGAGACATATAGGTCCCTCTCCCTCCTTAGAAGCATATGGGATATGCAAATCCTTCTCAAATTCTTGCATATAGGCTTAGAGTAGTTATTTTAGGCCTAATCTATATAGCACATACCCTACACATGTAAACTAAAAAACCATTTAGGTGCTTATGGGATTTGGGGAGACCATTAATATTATTTTATAGCCCAATTACCTCATTTAGATGCATTTTTAGGTATAATTTCTTCATCAAGACTGAACCAGTGTTTAAGGAGGGTTTAAGAAGTCCACCATATTAATGATGGTTCATAGAGTATACACCTTTAAACAAAAACATCTTACCATGAACATTTACCCCATAAACCCCTTCAAATTTCTTGAATAGACCTAGGTCCCATGTAGACTGTATGGTGAGATATGAATGAAAGATGGTGTGCTTCAAGCTCCTTACTAAGAAATTTATATAGGTTACAATGTTACGGATTGTTCATAGAGTTGGGCCCTAAATTCCATTCTATCCTTCATGGATATTAAGTTCATATGGGTTCCCAAATTCCCCTAATATCATTGGGTCTAAGTGTCCATGTCATGTGAGATATGAGTGTTTAAAAGGATAACTTGACATGGTTGTTGTTGACTATTTTGACCACAAATCAAAATAGTTCAACCCCTTATAGTAAAAAAACTTGTATATGGGTCTATTAGTATTTAATAATGTGTGTCATGGTCTTATTTTATGATATTTAATATCTTATCAACTTTTTCATCATCAACTTCTAGTCCTAAGTCATTTCATGTCACTTAAGGGTCATTTTAGAGTCATTAATGAAGGTGGTACAATTTTACTTGGTATAAAAGTGTTTAAAAATATATTTAAATATCTTTAATTTCATATCCTTTTGAATTATGTTAGTCCTAATTGAAAAACTTGTAGGTTCTTAACTCAAATCAAGAAAATAGCTAAAAAAAGGAGGATTTAGGTAGTTGTACGACCTCTAAAGGAGTGTGGAATGTGAGGTAAGACTATACAGTGGCTATTAAACTTCCATAACTCCATTTACACATTTTATCTACTTTTAAACTCTAAAAAAGGACTGAAAACATTTCACTTCTCCATCACTCCACTAGGCATGCAGAATTGGTTAACATGTTTCCTCTTGGTACGGTTAGTAAGAGAGGTTTCAGGTTAAATTCTATGGTGTGGTGTTATTACAGTTGGTATACTTAAAATTCATGGTAGGATTTCAAATATTGGTTACCTATGCTTTATGAATCATTCTTAAGAATTTGACTACTCTTTTTTGTATGCTAACCCCCACAACCTACAAGTTTTCTCCTTCTATGATATTGTTCATACAAACCAATTGATGTAATTATTTATTTAGGATGTAAATGTAATTAATTCATGTTTTCCATGTTTTTTTCATGTTTTTAGGTGAGTGGATGAGCCAAACATCTCAAGCTACAGGTTGAGATCACCATTGCTAAGCTGCAGACATATTTCACCATGTACAGAGGTTCTTGTTCATCTAGTGGTTTCAAATTAATGTGATATGTTATATTTAATTCTTTTCATGTCATGGCAATCACCTTATTTACAAATCTCAATATCAAAGTTTCACATGAAGGTCATAACAAAGGAACTTGTTAATACAATCATCTCTACATCTATTCACTTACAGTCATGGTGAATGAGGTGTGTAAGGTTTTGAGCACATTCATGGAGATTTAATAAAGGGTTTTAATAAGTTTGACACCTTTTTATAACATGTTCAATCAATCCAAGTTATCCAAGTGATATGTAATAGACCATGACTACTAATCCTCCAATGAACATAGTCCTACACCATTAATGGACACCAATAGGTGCCATATAGAAGGATAATAACACTAAAATGAGAACATTAGGATTGGTTTCAAGTCCTTAAAGGTTTTAAAGATTGATTTGAATATTGATAAGAGTACAAGAACTAGTTTCAATACCATGCAATATGCACATGGTTCATATCTCTATTCACTAACTTGTGTACTAAAAAGTTCATCTATAGGTGGCACCAACAGAGACCTAAAAGTGTTTAATGAAAGTATTTAATCTTGTGTAAACCCCTCCTTAAAGCATGTAAGGTTTGGGGAATGCCATAAGAATAATTTTGAGTTCATAGAGTGGAAGGAAGGTTTGAAGAGTCATGTTCAAGTTGGAGAAACTAAGTTCAAAGATCCATTACCTTAAAAACTCCAAAATAGAGCCTTGACCACTTTTGGTGATGCCATACAATGAGGTGACATGGAGTCTAGATGAATTTGAATGTATCCATCTTATATCCTTCATGTATAGGTAAAACCTTTCAAAGGAATGTGAATGTTTGACTCCAATAAGTGATGGAAAAGAGGCCTCCTTTGTAGGCATTTTTACACTATAGAAGGTCAATGTTCTCTACAGTACTTTGAAATTCAAATGATCTTATAGTCCAAGGTGACCTAACAAGAGCATACATTCATGGAAATTAATTTATTAGGGTGAAAAATACACTAATTTTTCAAAGAACATCAAGGAGAGTTGAAGTATGAGGTCTTAACATGTACTATCACCTACAAGTGTACCCTTGCTCCTAAAAGGTGACCCACAAAATGACTATAGGTACCTACAGTATCATAAGATGAAACTTGGTGATTAGACCTATAAACACAAACACGTGTTAATTATATTTGGTTCCAAGACTTAAAAATTATCCCATGAGGTGTAATACAATGTACAAGTGTTAAAGTGCAATCTATAGGTATCCTTTTGATCTAAGAGTGGTCACCTACAATCAACTATAGGGTGATAGTTCACTAACATGATAGTTTGGCCTCATCACATGGCCTCTGAGCATCAAGTGAATTAAAATGAAATTTAAATTTAACTATGTGTTTTTAAGGAGATAATATAATGAGACACAAGGTATAACCATATAATATACACATATATGCATCTCCTTCTTGAACAAATGACACAGTCACAATTGACCGTCAACTAGGCCTATCCAAAAGGTCTATGCATCTTGAAGATTTAAAAGATTTTTTGATAATTAACATGATTAAAATGCCTTGACAATTATATTATCCATCTCGTGAATTCTAAAGACAATAAAATAGGGCAAGAGTTAGGTTCTCAAGAATAACCTACAGTCAACACATAAGACCTTGCACACAGTCAGTAATCAAAAGTCTGCTTTAGATTTTGTGAGCTTTAGAGGTGATAGTAATGTGAAACAACCCAAAACCTTTTTAAATAGGGTCCCCATAAATTTACCAAGCACATCATATATTTATTTTTCCTAAGGCAATAAGGGAAGTACCCTTTATTCTATCTCAGATAGAGAGCACTCCCAAGTGGACAAACCTTGTAGGATTATTAATTAAAAGGAAAGAAGTGAGTGGGAAGGTGTTGAAACCTTGAAATTAGATGTATAAAATTGTTTTGAACATGAATGAACATGTTTAAGGTCTCACAGTAATGAGGAGTCCAACATAGTGGCCCTAACTCATAGGTATAATGACTAAGCCTACTAGGTCTTAACTAGACCTAATGCCTAAAAGGGGTATGGCATCACTTCTAACACTAGAGGATAACTAAAATGAATTTTTAAACCTTAATTTAGAGATATAAATTTTATGATAACCTTTATTTTATAGATAAGCCATTTCTTGGCTCAGGAACATGGTAGGGTGCACATAATGCCTTGAAGAGCTTGAGAGGCTAACTTTGGAAGCTCACAACAATATGAATGATTAGCATGGGATCTCAAGGAGATAATATAAATTAAAGAGGGTCCTAAACTTTAATTTTGTGTAATTTATCTGAGGATTGGATATCACACTTTTATGAAAAACTCTTAAGGGCTAAAACCACTCAAAACCCTGTAAAACCCTTATTAATGACTAGATGGAGAAGAATTTGATAGAAAGGAATCTATATGAGATATTTTTTGAATGAAAACCAATTTAACTTGTCTATAACTCCACCAATATTCTTCACATCAATTTTAATTCTACCCTACTTATACAGATAGGGTACAAAATGGATTTTATTGATAGATTTTGATGTTTTTTAGGTATATAAGGGTTTAAAATGATGAGATAACTTTGGGAGATAATTTGACCTAATATAATTCCTCATGTCCATATCTTACTTCAAAAAATAATATAATTTCCTTTGTAATCACCTTCACTTTAGCTAGTCCAAACTAGAATAATCAATGAGAGATGATCACCAAGTTAGAAGGTGATAACTTAAATTGAGAGGCCTTTTAATGTCTTCATTATGAATCTAAGGACATTATGTCTCTTGAAAAGTGTCATACCATCACCTTTATGGATTTTATGAATAATTTATGAGCATCTTGGTGCCAAATGTGAAGATAGCTTTGTAGAAGGATGACATGATAGAGGTAGTGAGAACACTTGCCCAGAGGACTATTGATTATTAGGGACACATACAATGCATGTTGGATCATATTTATAACCCTTCCCCCTTAATATTTAAATCATGTTAGTTTCTCCTAGTCAGTTATGGAGTGCTCAAGGAAGGCCAATGATGAAGGTAATTTTCAAAGAAGCTAGTTGAAGAGTCCTATCCTAGCTTTGAGGAGTTTCATTATCTGGTGGGAAATTTGGCCAAATAGAACTTGCATGGTATATTTATTACTTAATTATTATTTATATATAAATCCTTCCCTCAACTTGAAACCTATTCTTAGACTCTTGGATTTCATTCTCCTCTTTCCTCTCTCACATTCTATAAGTACTAGCCATTTTGGATCTTATTTCATAATTATACACCATGTATGGAAAAGTCATAATATTTTTATGTTGTAATTTTAATTTTAATAATACAATAAATCTATTTTTTATTTCATAAACATATTGTCTAAGTGTGAAAAGTGATTAATAGTGACGTCTAGTGATTCTATCCTTACTTCTCCTTCCCCTTTCATATCTAGTACAATAAGTTCTCATTCTAACAGGTCATATAGAGTGTAGCTAGTGTTTTTGGATCCCTTAAAGTTTGAAATCTTACTTAGAGTCTAAAATATTCCATTTGGTCCACTTTCCTTGATTTATCTCATGCATATCACCTCTATATTGCAATACTAATGTTAGAACATCTAAAGACTTTGAAGCTAGTCTATAGGTCTTATTTCTTAGTCAAATAAATATGATATCACTGTGGAAATACTTATGGTGTATCACATCCTTATAATATATTTATTTCATGCATATTTATACCCCTTTTCCCATAATTAATTAGTTATTGTAGGTGATAACCACTTCAAGGTCAATTCAGCGAGCTAGCCCTTAAACCTAGAGGTTTACCTCTACTATACTCAACCCATAAGGCTAGATGTATTCCCATGTTTCCCAATTATTAGATTAATATTTAACAACTTCCTTTAGTGTTAAATATTTTATGACAATAGTTATGGCACACTCAGTGGAACCCATTATCTTAAAGACAACTTGTCAATGTGAATGTTGGTTTTGACAACATCATTTGCATATTGGTGTGTTACTCAGCATTTGGTGACTCCATTCATGGTAAAATATAGTTGTATACCATTTTTTTTCATATATTTTCTCTCATACTTCATGGTCCTTACTAGGACATCTTCTAGTAGATTTTTCAATCCTATCAATCCACATCTCAAACCTGAACTTCCCCTTGAATTTCAACACCCTCAACTTATTCTACCCTTTGAATAGCAAGAGGACTTTACTAGCCAATAGGATCAAGAGAGTGAGGAATATCTTGAATAAAATATTTCTTGGAAACATGCCTTCCCTACCTTTAATACTAAAAATTTAATTCATCTTGAGGCTGATGATAACATTCCCCCTAATGCTATAAAGAGTGTTCCTACATTCAATGGTGAAGGCCATGCCACTACTAATGAGCACATTAGGGATATATAAAAAAAAATTAGTTTCCAAAATGTCACTAAGTTTAATATTTATATTATACTCCTTATCATGTCCCTTAAGGTAAAGCACTTGATTGGTATAGGACTTTTCTTGGTGGTTACATCACCATATGGGATGACTTTGGAGTGGTGCTAACTTTAATATTTAAGGATGAGAGAGATCAAACTTCACTCATTCACCAACTCAATGTCATCCAAAGATATCCCAAATAAATAATGCATGAATTTAATGATAAGCTCTAAAATAATTGGCATAGGTTACCTCCTCCCATGAGACCACCTGCTAGCTTTATGTTGCTTGCATACTTAAGAGCCATTGGTACTAATATTGACATCATGTTAGTACCATGGGTGGTTTAAATATTCATTAATCATATAAATTTCCATTAGATATAACAATTGCCTAATTCAAGTTGTAAATTTTCTTCCAAAAGTGCCTATGCATCTACTACCTAATGTTCCTACTGATGCTCCAAACATTGCCCAAGTTCCTAATGCAAATGCTAAGTCAAAGTCTGCTCCTAAGAAGGTATAAGATGATATTTATTAGAGGGAAATATTCCTAGACTTAAAGGATAAAAATAAGTTTTCTAATATGCAACAAGGTGCTCATCAAAACCCCTATATCTACCATCAACAATATGGGTGAGGGAGAGTTCAAGGGTAGCCTAACTTCAATAGGCCTGCCAATGTATACAATCCTAATTTTACCTCTAACATAAGAGAGATGGTATTGGTCCATACAAATTAATCCAAGGAGAATAATGGTAGCAAATCCAATTCATGGATTCCAATGAGGGTGGAGAGAAATTATAGCTTCTCAAAGAGGAGTCACTCCTCTACTATTAGCAAAAGATGAAGTCCTAATGAAAAAAAATGAAAGTTGGTAGCCTCAAGGAGAAAGCTTCACTAACTTATTAGTTGAGGATACTTATGTGCTTAACCAAGGAACTTATGTTGTATACAATACAAGAGATAAGATAAATGATTTAGGGGATACTAATGGTGTGCCTACAAGCTTTACTTGTCTTCTTAAAATATAGCAAGGCATGGTTGTAAGCATGTTAGTCCCTAACATTCTTACACCTTATTCAAATTAGAATATTGGAAGGTTTGTTCAGATTACTTAAATACCCCAAGTTCCAAGCACTTCCTTTATTCCAAGGACTCAAAAATAGGTAAGTACTTTTATCCTATACATATCTAACTCATTGAATAATGCTAAATCATCCATTTCCCTTTGGTATGTCCTTCATATACTTGGATAAAATGATCTCTTACAAAAATAGTTGTCCACTATCAATGCTAGGCCTTCATCTTCAATCCATGGTCATGGTCATGTATCTCTTACTAATGCCCCTAATAACATTGTTTAACCATCTACCAAAAATGAGAAGCCTCCACCTTTCTATCTCATTCTCATTGTGGATGATAAACTAGTCCACAACTAAATAGTTGATAGTGGAGCTAGCACATCCGTGATGCCCAAAGTTGTAGCTAATAAATTGAGCCTAAATTATGAACCACATATAAAAGGATTCATTTAATTATATGGTACACCTAAATAGAAAATAGGATTGATTAAAGGGCCAAAGGTTTTCTTTTATGGTTGTCTTAGTTTTCCCATCCTCCAAGACATTGTGGTTATTGAATTGCCTACCCACTTTGCAATCTACCTTTCACGAGATTTTATAGCTAATATAGTAGGTTGACTCTTATTTTATTATTCCTTATTAACCTTTAGGACAATATATGGAACCAAGGTGACCATAATAACTCAACCCCTTGGTAGATTCTACATTGAGCCTTATATAAAGGCAAGCTCAAATTTGAAGTGTGTAATCAATGAGATACAAGAGTCTAATGTGGATGACATTGCTTCATCCAAAATTGAAGGTATGGCTGACTTATTTCTAGATGAGTATTATGTATATGCTTATGAACATGATCCATATAAATATTTTGAGCAAACTAACCTTGGCACCTATATCATCCATGAAGAAGCATTTGATCAAGCTGAGGTAAGTGTTGATCATTCCTTTTCACAAGCTATTGAAGGTAACTATTTCATCCATGTGTATGATGATGATATATTGAGTAAAATTATTGATCAATATGGTGAGAATAATAATGTCATGATTAATAAATATTGAGTACACAATTGATGAAGCAGTTCTTGGAATGCCATCATAGAGGAAAAGGATGACTTATGGCAAAGGTTCAATGCCATATGTCAAGAATTTGATCAATTAGATAATACTACTTCCCCTCCAAATAAGTGTATATCTGATGAGTGTTTTAATGATACTAATGAGAATTTTTTTGATATTTTTACCAGGCATGAAAGTGTATACTAATCCACTATTCAAGGGGCTGTAGTTATAAAATAAATTGAGTATCTTATTGTTGATAAGGAACTTTCAATCATGGAAAAGCCTAGTGAAATCAAGGCATAAGTATTTTTGTTAAATAAATAATTAAGAACTCAATATAAGGTAGAATCACATTCAAAAGTGTTGGAATATGGTCAAGAGGAACTTGATGATCATACACATCAAGCACATTTTGTCTTAAAAGAAAGTAAAGTTAAGGCTATTGTCATATCTCCTAATCTATAGTTTGAAGAACACCAATTAGATATGACAAAGATAAATCAAGTTGTAGCTCAAAACAAGGTATTTTGAATTAAATGGATATAATTCATGACAACTCAAATTATTCCACTTATAGGCTTCAGAAGATATAGGGATGGTAAGTCATTTCACCATCTACCTAGTCAACTATTTGATGAAAATCATGTTTCACATGACAAGTTACTTTCATAGAGTGGAAAAGATGAAAGAGGAATTATATTTGACCCTAGTTGAAGCATGGTAATATTTTTTTCACCTCCATAGTGAGGTCTTGTAGATACTATAATAGGTGTGTATCTTTGTTTTAGTTGTGTGTGTGTTCCCTAAGTGTTATTGAGAACACATGTTTGTTTCCTTTGGTGTGTCTTATTTTGTGTGTCATTTATTTATGTTAGGTTTGGTTCCATAGTAAAATTAAGTGTCATATCTATGCATAGGTGACTCCATGTTCCAATGGATAGTACTAGGCTACTGGTCATTGGTATAGCAAGCATACCACCTCTAGGAAATCACCAAAAATGTTGACTATTTTAACCAAAAGTCAAACTAAGTCAACCCCCTATAGTAAAAAACTTGTATATGGTTATATTGGTATGTAATATGGTGTTTCATGGTATTATTATATGAAATTTAATAAGTTATTAGCTTTTTCATGGTCAACTTTTAGTCCTAAGTCATTTCATGTCATTTGAGGGTCATTTTAGAGTCATTAATGAAGGTGGTACAATTTTACTTGGTAGACAAGTGTTACATACTATATTTAAATGTCATAAATGCTATATCCTTGTAAATTATGTCATTAATAACTAAAAAACTTGTAGGTTCCTAACTAAAATCAAGAAAATAGTTGAAAAAGGAGGATTTGGGTAGTTGTACAACCTTTAGAGTGTGGCACATATGGCAAGCTTCTATAGTGGATATCCAGATTCCTTAACTCCATTTCCACATTTTATATGATTTTAAATTATTAAAAAGGATTGAAAACCATTTCACTTCTCCATCACTCCACTAGGCATGCAAAATTGGTCAATAAGTTTTCTCTTGGTATGACTAGTAGGAGAGGTTTTAGGTCAAATACTCTAGTGTGGTGTTATTATACTTGTTATACTTCACATTAATGGAAGGATAAAATATATTGTTTATATATACTTTATGAAACATGATTAATAAGTTGACTACTCTTTTTTGTATGCTAATCCCCACACCCTATAGGTTTTCTCCTTGTATGATCTTTTCTATACAAACCACTTGTTGTAATCATTTCCAAAGGATGTGAACATCCTTATTTCATAGTTTCTATATTTTGTTGCATGTTTGGATGTGAGTGGATGAGTCAAACATATCAAGTTGTAACTTAAGATCACCATTTCTAAGCTACAAGAATATATCACCATGTGCAGAGGTCCTTATTCATATAGTGGTTTCAAATGAATGTGATATGTTGTATTACATGATTTTCATGTCATGAAAATCACCTTCTTTTCAAGTCTTAATATCAAAGTTGCACATGGAGGTCATAATCAAGGAACTTGTTAATACAGTCATCTCTACATATATTCACTTATATTAATGATGAATGAGGTGTGTAAGGTCCTAAGCACATTCATGTAGATTTAATAAATATTTTTAAGAGGTTTTACACCTTCTTGGAACATGAAAAATCAAGCCAAGCTATCCATGTGCTATATAATATATTGTGACTACTAATCCTCCAATGAACATAGTCTTGAACCATTGATGGACACCTACATGTTCCACATAGAATTCTAATCACATTCAAATGAGAGTATTAGGATTGGTTTAAAGTCCTTTTAGGTTTTAAAGATAAATTTCAATATTGATAGGAGGACTAGAACTAATTATAGGACCATACAATATGCACATGGTTCATATCTCTATTCCTTCCCTATGTACTAAAAAGTGCATCTCTAGGTGGCACCAACAGAGACCTGAGAGTGTTTCATAAATGTATTTGAGCATGTTGGAAACCCTATTTAAGGTCTATAAATTTTGGGTAATGTCATAAGAACCATGTTGAG
Organism: Torreya grandis; assembly: GCA_037957365.1. NCBI lineage: Eukaryota > Viridiplantae > Streptophyta > Pinopsida > Cupressales > Taxaceae > Torreya > Torreya grandis. Next base: position 2,602,484 of record JARHVA010001921.1, read on the forward strand.
GTCATAGAGATGTAGGCTGGTTTGAAGAGTCATGTTCAAATTGGAGAAATTGAGTTCAGTGATCTATTACCTTAAAAACTCCAAAATAGAGCCTTGTCCACTTTTAGTGATACCATACAATGAGGTGACATGGATTGTACATGAAATTTAATTCATCCATATTGTATCTTTCATGTAGGGGTAACACCTTTCAAAGAGAGGTGAATTTTTGACTCCAATAAGTTATGAAAAAGAAGCCTCCTTTTTAGACATTTTTACATTATAGAAGGTCAGTGTTCTCTGCAGTGCTTTGAACTTCAAATGATCTTATAGTCCAAGGTGACATAAAAAGAGCATACACTCATGGAAGATGATATATTAGGATGAGAAATACACTAGTGTTTCAAAGAACATCAAGGAGAGTTGAAGTATGAGGTCTTGACCTATACTATCACCTACAAGTGTACCCTTGCTCCTAAAAGGTGACCTACAACCTAACTATAGGTACATATAGTCTGATAAGATGAACATTGGTGATTAGGCTCAAAAACACAAAACTTTTCCAATTGGATTTGGTTATAAGACTTCAAAATGATCCCATGAGGTGTAATATAAGGTAAAAATGTTGAAATACAAACTATAGGTATCCTTTTGATCTAAGAGTGGTCACCTAAAATCAATTTTAGGGTGGTAGTACACTAACATGATAGTTTGGCCTCATCACATGGTCTTTGAGCATGAAGTGAATTCAAATAAAGTTGAAAGTGACTTAGATGATTTCAAGGAAAGCATCTAATGAGACACAAGGTCTAACCATAAAATATACACCTACAAGCATCTCTTTCTTGAAAAAATGGCATAGTCACAGTTGAATATCAAATAGGCCTATCCAAAAGGTTGGTGCATCTTGAGGATTTAGTAGAGGTATTTATAATGAACATGTTTGGAATGACTTGAAAATGATAGTATCCATATCATGAATTATCAAGACAAAAAAATAAGTCAAGAGTTAGGTTCTCAAGAATAAACTATAGTCAACACACAACATCCTACACACAGTCAGTGCTCAAAATTTTGCTTTGGGTTTTATGAGGTTTGGAGGTGTTAAGAATGTAAAATAACCTTGAAACTTTATACATAAGATCCCAATAACATGACCAAGATAATAATATATTTTTTTTACCTTAGGAAATAGGTAAGTGACCTCTATTATGTCTCAGATAGAGGGATCTCCCAAGATGACAAACCCTACATGCTTAGTAACTAAAAATCAAGAAGTGACTGGGAAGGTGTTGAAACCTATTAACATTTGGCCTCATAGGCCAAATGTCAACCCCATATATTTTAATCTTTTAGTGATCATTATTTTATCTTGATTTTGATGTCTCTTTCCATGGTCATGTCCTCTTTGTTCTAATGAGAGTCTTGGGATCCTATCAAGAAAACCATGGTCAATCATGGTTTCATGCTTGAGTCCATGGTACCATGAGTTTTTTTAAGTCCTTGGGTGATAAAATAAGTGTCATGGTATCTTAGGATGTGAGACATCATTTTGAAGAGGTCGTGAAGTCTAATGAGAACTTAGCCTTGTTTAAGTAATATAGTGGTCTTTCATTAATGTGAAAATGTATGACATGGATTTTAGGCTATTATATGAAGAACATGATCTATTTAAGTAATTTCACAAGATGTATTAACCTAAAGTCCATTTTCCCCCTTCATAACCCCTAAAACCACCTTATGAGCATATATTATATTATTAAACTTTAGAAAAGGGAAAATATTTTGATGAATTGTATTCAAAAGGGGCCTTGACTACATCCCATTCATTCCAAACTCTTTCCACATGTAATTCATGCCACATAAAATCATTTTATTACCCACCCACACCTTTCCACTAAGACAAGTATGCCCCATGTGATAATTCATGGCTTCTACACTTCCCTCTTACATTTATCCTACTTGAAATGGGTCTATAATTCCTAAAACTCTTCAATAGATCATAATGTGGCATTGAAAAGCCTCGATAAGGAAAAAATAGTGGGAAAACACTCACTTTTGACATTTTTTTGCACATTGTATGGAATGTATCATATAACAAGGTATTTGAGGTTGAATTTTAGCTTAGGTTTGAGATATATGCAATTTTTCATGAGAAATGGATCTTGTTTAAGCCCAAAATTGGTATGTGCATCTTTAGCCCTCCTTTGTAAGGTTAGACAACCCCTCAAGTTCTTGCTTGTACTGTACAAGAGAGATAAATTTAGGGTCCCAACTCTTGGCCATGAGAAGTAGACTAAACTAGATTCCCATCATGAGAATTTGTGTAAATATTAGTCTCCCTAGCTTTATTAACCTTCTTTAAAATGTTAAGGAATGTGGAGGCCTCTCACATCTGCAAAGGCCCACTTCAGTTAATCAATTTTCATGAAATTTTGTCTAGTTTTCTTGATCCAATGACTTGTGTTGTTGTCTCAATCTTGTATGATCCTCCCATATTAGTTTACTAATTTTTCTCACAAGTGTCAACCTCCATATATTTCAAATATCCATGACTAACAATGTGTGCAGCTTATAGTTTCACTATATTGACCAAGTTATGGTGTTTTCATCAGAAGCTATGAGTTATATTGAAGAGTTTTTAGAGTTTCTCTTATGATCCTAATTATTCTTACTCAATTTTATTGTTTAATGGTATATTATCATCTCAAGAGATTTTGTCTAGTTTTCTTGATCCAATGACTTGTGTTGTTGTCTCAATCTTGTATGATCCTCCCATATTAATTTATAAATTTTCCTCACAAATGTTAGCCTCCATATCTTTCAAATATCCATGACTGACACTATGTGCAACTTATAGTTTCACTATATTGACCAAGTTATGGTGTTTTCATCAGAAGCTATGAGTTATATATGAAGAGTTTTTAGAGTTTCTCTTATGATCCTAATTATTCTTACTCAATTTTAATTTTTAATGGTATATTATCATCTCAAGAGATCCCTAAAAGATAAGGACTTATGCATAAGTAAAGCCCACTATGATAGCAGTGTTTAAAGGTATCAATGTCACTTGCAAGGTTATTCGGTGACTCAAAAGCATTGAAAGAATATCTTATAAGGTAATGTAGGTACTTTATATCCTTATTCATAGGCCTATCCACCTCCTTGGTAACCTTAAGAGGCATAGAGATAATATTTTTCACCCCTAATTGTCTCAGTCCCTTTTTGCAAAGATTAAGGTCTATTTGGATAATTTAAGCTATTCTAAGATTTTAAGGTTTCATGTTTGGATTCTATAAGTTGTGTTTATCCTTAAAAACTCTATGTTGGTTCAAGAATAGGTTTGAGGTTATCTAACATAAATTTGGATTTGTCTTAGAAGGAGTTTTGCCTTCAATTTCTTATCCTTTACATACCACTATCTTTTCACACTTACCACTACCTTTTACTATGATTTCCACCCTATTTTCTTGTCATCGTATCCTTATCACTCCACTTCCATACTCTTCCATCCATAAATTACACATTCTAGGTCTAAATCATGATAGTAAACCTCCCAGCCCCCTTGGAACCCCAAAAGCGATAAATATACAAATTATTGAGCCCCTTTGGGCATGAACGTAGTCAAGAGGTAAAAAGGCACCTACGACAGAATTCTAAGGAGTTTTCAGAAGACATGGTGGAAACAATTCAAGGGAAGGTATAAGGGAGAGAAAATAGAATCTATGATCGATTAAAATAAATACCTAATATAATGTGAACCTCAAACATGGCCTAAATCATCCACCTTGACAACATATGGACTGTATCAGTCCATAGAGTGAGAGGAGTTAGGAGGCTCTTAATAGTAGAGTGATTGGAAAGGGATCAAGAGATTGTCATATGTAAAAAGTGGATGATGAAAGATCTAAAAATAATGTTGAGGTTATTAGTTGAACTTATGTGATCCTATACCTTATTGAAGATGAAAAAACACATCTATAGCCAATGTTTGGGCCACTATGGTAGAGCATTTCAAAGAAACATGACTAACCATACCCTTTTCAAGGACAAGCAGATGAGAGAGTAAAGACTGGTAATAAGTGCCAAACAAATATAAATTTTAATATAAACACCATTAACCATATTATAACATTTGACTCTAGTGGTACATTTGTTCTATCATAGTCCATACATAAGGCATATTCTCTTTTTTATAACAATGTTTTATAGGTACAAGCTAGGGGTGTAGTTAGCATGATTGAAGACAGGGGATTGTATTAAATTAGATAAGAAAACATTTAATATGAGGTCACTATCCATACAAATCACACCTTATCTCCAATAATTATCTCATTCAAACTAAAACATACACCTATAGCCTCTTCCCTTGGTTTAGATTTGACAAATGAGAAGATGGTTAGCATATGTAATAGATGTTATGATTAGGGAGACTGTGAAGTCTCCTATGGAATTAATAAGTGTTATTAGTGCCAAAAATACCTAACACATCCATGTAATATAATTTTTTCTCCCTTAATTAGGCTTAACATGATAAAGTAGATACCTACAATAGCATAGAGGTAGCCTACATTCATCAAGTTAAGGGCAATATAGAGTTAAACCTTCAAATTGGAGGTTATTCTTAAGATAGTGAAAATGAAGGTTGAACCATAGATACTTCATCAAGTGAGGTTAATCCAAGGATATAGGACATACACATTAAGGAAATAACCTCCCTCACTTAGTCAAGGAGGTAAAAGAAACACCTATTGACGATGGAGAAACATTGACTAAGTTGATTTAAGCAGGCATGTGTAAGTTAGTAGATGATCTCACATATGTAAATGGTGATTAATTTAGATTTGTAAAAAATATTAAATGTAATGTGAAGTGTTATAAGGTTCCTATTTAAATCATGAAACACTAAGACATAGCCTCTTAGGGTTTCACACTTCTAACTATGTTTGAACCCTAGTGGACTATACATATAGTATGTAGGGTTTAATGTTAATAAAAGATGATTAAATGATCTCATAAATGGTATGAAAAAACTGATTAATATAATTTAAATCCTCAATCATACCTTTTTAACTCACTCTAATCATAAACCTAATCAAATGGGCTTAAAAGAGCAAGAGGTACATGAAAGAAACCAAATGAGTTGTAGACAGAGGATGAGTTTAGTGAGATGAGACATGAGAGGGATAAATGGAGCTACCTAAGGACCATAAAATGGTATTAATACCTATAGAGCCTCAAAAAATAAAAATAATAAGTTCACCTTAGACCCTTGCACCTAAAACTCATCATTTATAGGCAATAGGAGGCTTGTTTGAGCAAAAAAGATCATTTGAGGCACTTATAAACAGATTAAGGTCTCCAAAATTAGAGAGGGGGTGATCATGAGTAATAAAATGGATCCATTCCATTATATTGGCTATAAAAATAGTGGGTATACCCATTGTTTTATCTTAGACCAGATAATGTCAAGATAAATAGTCTAGGGACTGCACAGACATAGTCATGTTTGAGAAAGTTTACACACTTATTAAGGCTCATAGATGGTCCTAGAATCATGAGAAAATATATATAAGAGACCTAAAATATATTTAAAGGGTTTAACATTATAAAATACAATCAAATACCATTGGGGACACAGTCATACAAACCTACCTATAGGCCCAAATACCACCAAGGCTCTCTCAAGCTCCTACAATAGGTTGTATAATAAAGTGGAGAAGTATGTGATGGTATGGAAAGATATAAGAAGAGATAAAAAGTGAGGGGAATAAATTATAGGGTCTTAGATCACCCATCAAGTGGCTAAGAAGACAAATACACATAGTCAGGCCTTTTAGGCCTAGGCTAGGCCTAAATCCCTAAAGGGGCATAATCTCATTTATAACACTAGGTAGACCATACAATGTATTATATCATCTTAACAGGGAGATATGAATTTGTTTGAAACCTTTCGTTTGTATAAAACACCTCTAGGTTGGTCAAATATGGCTTTAAGACACTCCAAGCCTATTTAAAATGCAAGAACTAATCAATAGGCCATTTTCTTTCACTTGGAACTATATGAACATCTAGCATCGGAGGCCAAGGAGCTCAAAATAGTTGAAGGGGGTCTTATATCTCTAATTTGAGGAATTTGATCAAAGTTTGGATGTCACATTTTTATGAACTATCCTTAAGGGTTCAAACTAGTGAAAACCCTTCCAAACCCTCAGTTTTGACCTAATGGATAAAATCCAATTGGAAATGATTCTAATATGGCTAATTTCACCTAAATTATTTTTAAATCATGTTTAATAATAATCTAATCTCCTTGTCCACCATTTGGTTTATACAAGTACTTTATGGAATAGTACAAAATAATATTTTTTATAATATTTTATGTGTTTTGTAGGGTTTTATGCATGATGGGAAGATGAAAATGGTTGGAAGAGATAGTTTGGGACTTTTTTCACCTATTTAAATCATAATATGCCCAATATTTTAGCTAGAGATGCCTCTGTAACTTGTTTCAAAACAACCAGTATGCTAGTGATTGAAGGAGGATGGACCAGTCTATTAGGAAGAGTGAGATTTCAAGTGTTTAATGATGGTTTAATCATATATCATCACTAAAAATATTTTTTCAAGCATGGATATTATTTTCTCATATGTTTCTAATCTTCCCAAAGGTTTCATGGCTACCAAGTTTCAACACTTCGACAATTAGGCCTAATAGGCATAATAGGCCTAGGTAGTCATCAAAGAGAGTCAATTTGGCATTGAAACAAAAATGAAATGGGTCAATACAAAGATTTTATGCTAGTAACCATCCCTTGAAGTACATTTAATGAGCATTTCATAGCTGTGATGGATAAATGAGATAGTTTCCTTGACTTTATCAACCTACCTTCGAGAAGTGTGTGCTATTACGTAACTATGGTGGCCTAATTCATCTTGTAACTATCATATGGAGTATTTTTCAACTATTTTAGCATGGTAAAGCCTTTGAAAAGTTTAAATAAGGTTGACTCAAACTCCCTTACCTATTTTCCAATTCTAAAATCCCATTCAAGGAGCAATTAAGGATATCCAACGCATGGAGGAGCTAGAGGGAGAATTATGTGACTGATGTAATTGCTATTTTGAGTAGAACTAGTCAATTATGACCCATTTTCACCCCTCATATTCCATTATCCCCTTCTCTCTCATGACATTATTATATACATTTAGGCTTATAAGCCTTAATTTATATCCCTCAAGGCTAGTATGAGGAAACTCTATCCCAAAATTAGCTACGCTTATTTTTGGAACAACCCCTACGAAACTTGTCTGTTTCATGTTTTTCACTCTAAGTTCATCTTTTGAGGCAAGTTTCTCTTGATATAGATTTTAGTCGACTAACATCCTTAAAAAAATTGTGACCTTCCCTCATTACCATTCCTCAGGAAACATGAAAATCATTTTGATTTCGATGCGATCAGAATGTCAAAATTTTGATAAAGTTCAAGGATTTTGTGTGTTTTTTGTTTCCATGCAAGGGCAGCATTATTTGCCACCATTACATGTGTTTTTTCCATTCACATGTAGAAGCAGCAATTTTTTCCGCCATTGCATATATTCCTTGCTTCCATGTAAAGGCGACAATTTTCACCACTGTTGCATTTTTCCATGCAAGAGTGGATAAAATAGCTGCCCTTGCATTTTTAACCTCATCATGTAGAGGTGTAAATTTTTGCTGCCCTTGGATGATCTTGGTTTTCACATGTGACATTTATGGCTGCACACACCGAGTTGTTGGGGTCAGTTTTAGCCCCTTTTAATCCCATTTTGATCTCATTTAGATCATTCCAATTTGTCTTATCCTCCTCCCTTCATCTAGTTGACCGTGCAAATGAAATGGATCATGATTTTCTCAAATTCAAGCATGGGATTGTGATTTTCCAGGTAAGTTTTTGCATTCTTCTCTTTAGTTTCTAGGTTTTTTATTTGTTTTTGTTTATCCTCTTTTCTTCAAGTTTAGTTTCCTCTTTCCCTTCTAGTCTAGGTTTTATTTTTGTTTTTTCCCCCTTCTCCCTTCTTCCCTGAGGAGTTAATCTAGGTGAAAGCCTATAACCCCCCCCCGCATAACCTGTCAGCTGCTATAGCTAGTGTAATAGTGATGAAAATTACTGCCCTTACACATAGCCATCAAACCAGTGTAACAGTGGTGATTTTAGCCACCCTTACAAATCCTTTACCATTTGTGCAAGGGCATTGAAAATCACCGCCCTTACACAAGGCCTTCCATCTAACGTGAAAAGGCAAGAAAAATTACTGTCGATGCAAACCATCCATCCCCAACATGCATAGGTGGAAAAATTTACCACCTATGCACAAGACTTTCCCCTACATGTGGGCAAAATTTTTTGCCGCCCCTGCATGCTTTTCTCAAATTTTTCCTAACTTTGGGAAATTTTGATTTTTCACTTTCCTTAGCCCACTTCCCTCTGACTTTCAAACCTGCTCATGCCTTAGCCCTCTCAATCACATTCCCATGGTCGTGATCATCAAATGTGTAGTTTTCCTAGATTGCTAATTTTTCCCCTAATTGCATGATCATGATTCTTATTGCAATTTCTCTCAAGGATCCCTCTTCATCAACATCCTTTCAACAAAATTTCTTCTAGATGACTAAATTTTCTCTTAAGAATTCAAAGACAATGAAGTATAAGTATCAAGGTGTTTTTCCAAGCACCTCAGTTACTTCTAATGTTGATGACATTTGGATACAGAGATCAAGCATGTAGATATGGCTGAGTTCATGGACAAAACCAAATCAAGTAATCCCAGCCATGAAATGAAGAAGATAATCAAGAGTAATATTCATTTGGTATCTTATTTTCATGTTGTAGCTCACCACATAGAGTTCATTGTCTAGTGTGCTCAATTATACATCAAGGATACCAAGGTTGTGTTAGATGTTGGTGGTAATGTAGTGATTAGACTAGACCCTGAGTTCATTGACAAAGTGTTCATGTGTCCTCCCACTACTAAAGTGTTGAAACTTGGCTTCATTGAAGCACAAAAGGAATATGACAAAGTTCTCAAAAGAGTGAAGAAAGTGATTGTCATGTCCCCTTTTCAGGTGACATCTTCAAACTTGATGATTAGCCTATTATGAGACCTTTGTAGGCTGATAGGATGGATAGAGGGTCATGATGGAGCTTGGCTTGGCTTTAATTAGTAGAATTTCTACAGTTGGCTTTCATTTAGGCTCTTTTAGACACATTTTGCTTGAGCTCCTATTATTTAGGGACTTCTGACACATAGCAGAGCAACCTTCTTTTAGTATGGTCATGTGCAGAATCACTCCCTAGTTCACCAGCTTTAAACGGTTCGAGGATCCGCCATGTATTGAGGGAGATATTAATATTTGATTGATTTAATCAAATATTAATTATTTAGCATATTTTAATTGAGAAACCCTAATTCTTAATTATGAAACCCTAATTAGGGCAAGTGCATCTTTTTGGAGGATATAAGGGTTTCTTATTAGAGGGAGGAAAATAATCCATTGATTACGAATGATTATTGATTTTGATATTGAAGAATTCTTCTATGAAGACTGAGCCAAGGGTTTCAATATTCCATTTGCATTGGAGAACGTCCACTCTTTAGTGTGTGCAATTCAGAGGTTGTGAGATATCAACCGATCTATTACCAATTTGAGAGATAGATTTATATAGAAGTTATCACGAAGGTTTACAAGTTTGAGAGATAACTTCACATAGGAGTTATCATAGTATTTCAGGTATTTATTTCATTAGGTTTTGTTTGAGTAATTATTCAGAATAAAGATCTTCTTTATTAGGCTATATTTCTTCAGATCTGGAGTACAGCATATTGGCCACACTATTTTCCATTAGCTATTATACGAGATCCGTATAGATCTATACAAATCCGTACCATTCTACATCAGGCCAAAAAGCACCACGAGAAGCACAGAGACTGACATCAACAGTCTGGTGACCAACATCGGTCAACTCAAAAATTGACATCGACAGGATATAGACTGACATCGGCTAACACAGGTCATTAGAGACCGATGTCGGTAGTTTTTAGAGTGTTATACCACTGACAGTGACAATATAACTAACGGTGGTGACTGTGTTTTTAACATAGCAATCTGAGACGAACCAGATCCAGGGTTTATTTCTAGTTTGCAAAAAAATTAGGGTTTTAAGATAGTATTTTAATATTCTTTTGATATGTATGATAGAGGAATTCTATTGTAATCATATAGAAAAATAATAAGATCATTGATTTGCCAGTTAAGAGATTATACTGTGGTTTATTTATTTGGAAATTATTTTGCAAAAATTGCAATTTGTTCTTATTTCATACAAAAAATTAGAATAAAAAAGAAAAGCAATTCAGAGCTTTGTCTTTCTATATTCCCTATTGGTCAGGGATATTACAGTGGTATCAGAGCTTTTGTCTTTCTATATTCCCTATTTGGTTGGGGATATTATAGTGGTATCAGAGCCAAATTCCTGCCATCTTGTTGGGTAGATTAGAGCTAAATTCTGCCATCTTGTTGGGTAGTTTGGGTAGCTTGGTCATTGAATCAGCTAAGTAACCATGATTACTTCAAGTAATCAGAAATAGTGGGACAAGGATATGAGGAAGCTGCAACAAAGTTTGAACCAGTTGGTTGAAACCCAGAAAAGGATGAATGAATTTCTTTCAGACCCTACATTCGAAGACAAATTCACATGGTATATGACAGCGAATGAGGAGTGGGAGTTATTATCACCTGAGGTTTGGGAGAGGTTGTCTTTTGATCACTTTGTTAAGCTAAGGAGAGAGCACTACAAATCAGTTAGACAAGATAGCAGCATGTCCCATGATTCTTATGAGATAGGAGATGGTGATGATGAGATAATTTCAGCAATAGCCTCTTCAGAGTTAGATGAGGATGAGTCTGATGCTTGCACTCAGAGTGTAGAGGTGTACTCAGATGTTAGTACACTAAGTGTTGATGATCTCTCAGATATGACAGAGATTGTAGAAGAGTCCTAGGATCTGATTATTATAGATGACACACAAGAGGATGTAATGGACAGTTTTGAGGACTTAGTTTCCTCGGTAGTTTCTTTCGATATGGAGGAGTTGGATAGTGATGCTACAGTTGTTGATACTCTGTATGTTGATATGAGCTATGGAGTTGATTCACAGAGTATGGATGGTAGTACGCTAGAGATAAGTGCTTTTGAGTCTACTCTCTTAGACCATGCATTAGAGGAGGATTGTAGGAGACAATCTAGCCAGTGCCACCATGTGTCTAGTCAGCTGAGAGTTAATGAGCGAGACATTACTACCGCTTGCAAGCATTTTGATGCTACTCATCAGTTGTTAGTAGTTTATGGATGGGGTTCTCCTAATAGCATTGATTAGGGAGGTAGTTATTTATCCTTGACAGAGATCCACTCTTTATGGGAGGTTATCCAGATTCTGAGACAGGATTATATGCAATTGGTAGCTGACAGAGATTATCTTATGGAGTGGGGTAGCATAGCATATGATGCATTATTGGTCAAGGAAGATAAGGTGAGTGAGCTTACTCAACAGCTCGAGGTCACTTTTGAGATTCTTGAGAGTATGCAGTGGGATTTTGAGGAGTCATAGTTTCATTTGGCTGAGGTGACCATGGAGTTAGAGCGACTTCAGTCTTTACCAGAGTTGGTACAGTCACAAGGTATGGTATTTGGGGAAACGAGGGTGCCCATGGTCGAGATTGTTAGAGATAGTGGGGATGAGCATATATATATCCTCAATGTTAGTATTGGTTCATTTCTACTAAATTTATATTCAGTTGAGTTGGGTGCTACATTCGAGCATGGTAGTCAACCTAATATGGTGATAGGGCTGAGGTTGACAGTTTGGCAGTGCATGACTCAGAGAAGGGGTTGATGAGATATGTTGATCATAGTAAAGGTATAGTGTGTGTATTCTCCTTACTTGGTGTAGTTCCATTTAGGAGTTGTTACAGAGTTGGAGTGTGCCTTCCGCATAGCATGGTGGAATGTGTACCTAGTATTTGTGATCTTAGAGTTTGGTTGAGTTGCATTCGCCAGTTTGACTATGGATTCCTCTTTGTTCTATTTTAGAGGATGTTGCAGGAGCTTGCATTGATTCACAATAGTGTAGATCATGACTACATTTGGGATCCAAGTGGATTGATGGGTTTGTTGTTTTGATATTGTTTGGGGACAAGTAATTTTAGGAGGGGCAAATTGTCATGTCCCCTTTATAGGTGACATCTTCAGACTTGATGATTAGTCTATTATGCGACCTTCGTAGGCTGATAGGATGGATAGAGGGTCATGATGGAGCTTGGCTTGGCTTCGATTAGCAGAATTCCTATAGTTGGCTTTCATTCGGGCTCTTTCAAACATGTTTTGCCTGAGCTCCTATTATTTAGGGACTTCTAACACATAGTGGAGCACCCTTGTTTTAGTATGGTCATGTGCAGAATCACTCCCTGGTTCACTAGCTTCAAACGGTTTGAGGATCTGACATGTATTAAGGGAGATATTAATATTTGTTTGATTTAATCAAATATTAATTATTTAGCATATTTTAATTGAGAAACCCTAATTCTTAATTATGAAACCCTAATTAGGGAAAGTGCATCTTTTTGGAGGATATAAGAGTTTCTTATTGGAGGGAGGAAAATTATCCATTGATTACGAATGATTATTGATTTTGATATTGAAGAATTCTTCTGTGAAGACTGAGCCAAGGGTTCCAAGATTCCATTTACATTGGAGAACATCCACCCTTCAGTGTGTGTGATTCAGAGGTTATGAGATATCAGTCGATCTATTGCCAATTTGAGAGATAGCTTCATACAGAAGTTATCACAGAGGTTTAAAGGTTTGAGAGATAACTTCACATAGGAGTTATCACAGTATTTTAGGTATTTATTTCATTAGGTTTTATTTGAGTAATTATTCAAAATAAAGATCTTTCGTATTAGGCTATATTTCTTCAGATCTGGAGTATAGCATACTGGTCACACTATTTTCCATTAGCTATTGTATGGGATCCATATAGATTTGTACAAATCCGTACCATTCTACATCAGGCTAGAAAGCACCGTGGGAAGCACAGAGACCGACATTGGCAGTCTAGTTACTGACATCGATTGACTTAGAAACTGACATTGGCAAGATATAGACTGACATCAGTCGACACAGGTTGTCAGAGACCGATGTCGACAGTTTTTAGAGTGTTATACCACTGACAGCGACAGTATAACCGACGACGGTGACTATGTTTTTAACAAAGCAATACGAGACGGACCAGATCCAGGGTTTATTTCCAGTTTGCAAAAAAATTAGGGTTTTAAGATAGTATTTTAATATTCTTTTTATATGTATGACAGAGGACTTTTATTGTAATCATCTGGATGAATAATAAGATCATTGATTTTCCAGTTAAGAGATTATACTATGGTTTATTTATTTGGAAATTATTTTGCAAAAATCACAATTTGTTCTTATTTCATACAAAAAATCAGAATACGCAGAAAAGCAATTTAGAGCTTTGTCTTTCTATATTCCCTATTGGTCGGGGATATTATAGTGATCAATAATAGATGGCTCAAGACTCTGAGAGAGAACTTATCAAGATGGCCATGAAGCTTTCTAAGGAGTGATTTTATAGAAGAAGTTGGCAACTTAATCACTCTTCTCAACAGGGTAAGGGGTTTACCTTCTTCCTCTCAGTTTCACGAATGGATGTACCCCTTCATTAAGATAATTCTCCAAGGCAAACAAGTCATTTTCTAGGGAGAACAAATTAGCGATGCTCTGCATGAGCAATTGATAACTTCATACCTGGTATATATTGCAGCATTGATGAGAACATTCCCAGGTCTAACATCATTTTAGGAGGGTAAATGATGCTTTCTTTGTAGTATTTTTGTGTCTCTTTGATCCCTAATTAGAACAAAAAAGAGTATCAGATGGAGCCTGGATAGTTGTGAATGACTTTGGGTGTATGTTCTCGTAATTTATTTCATTCTCTTACCTATGGGTTGGCTTTTTCCAAGGTCACCCTTATATGCTCCCAAGATTCCCTTTAAATACATTGGTCCTAATGGATCTATACAGGCAAATTATTATCATACACAATAAGTAGATTGAACTCAAGAAACTTGGTTTCAGGTTCTTGATTGAAATTGGCTAGTTCTCAGTATTGACCACTGGAAAAGCTAGAGTCATGGAGACTAAAATGTAACTCGTAACTATGAAGTATTTCAAAAGGAGACCAAATTTTGACTACATAGGCATGAAGGACATGATCAAGAGGAAGACCCAATTTCATGAGCCTATGATTGAAGATGTTTGGATTGATTTGAGGATAGCAAAAGACATCAAGAAGATGGACTCTAGTAGATTGTCTCTTGAGCAAATAGAGTATCTAGGACTCATTGATATCTCTACAAATCTAGTGGATGATAGAGATTTTATAAATAATAGATACCATGTTAAACAAGTCACCAATGCCCCTCTTCCCCCGATCTAATGGTCTCAAAAGGAGTTGACTACCTTGAGGATGAGATTCAAACCAATATTGGCAAACACCAATGATTGGTTAGCAAATAATGGGATCACTTTGAAATAGTTCATCACAAGATCAGAAGCCAAGTTTCAAGAAGAGACAAGAAGGAGAGTGGAAAATATAACAAAGAATAAAATTAATGTTCCTTCTCCTTCCAGGCCACATAAGCCTAGGATCATTTTTATAATGAAGAAATCAAAAGTTGAAAAAAAAGAGCCGGTAATAACAGATATGGAGGTTAAAAATTAAAGCACAATAGAACCAACAGTAGAGCAAATAGAGACTGATGATAGACCCACAGATCAATAGGAAAAGGAAACTCTATCTCTAAAAGAAGGTGTGTATCTATAAATAAGAATTTCCTCTTCACCACCCAACACACATATTGTAACTCCTTCACCTATTTCTCCAATCAGTATTCCCTCTTCTGGAACAACCTCTCCTTCCAAAATTATTTTTAAAGACCCCCAAAGCACTTCTAGAGGTATTCTCCATTCCTCTAGGCCAATCCACAATTTTTCATCTCCATATTTTGACATCAGAGATAGTTCTGCTTTCGATCATTCAATAGGTGTAGCTCTTACTGATACTCCACCCATTGTTTCCACCACTAGTGCTAGTGTGACTCTAGTAACACCAACAATGGAGATTGCTCCTAATGTAAGTACTTCTACACTTCCACTATGGTTGTCAACTTTTACACTCAAAAGGGAAAAAAAGACATCTCTCTAGATGGCTTTGACTTTAGTAAAATGGTGTCGATAAAAGCTAAGACCCCCAAGAAGCCAAAGATCCTTTAAAATATGATTGGAGATAAGGGGCACAAATTTTTGGAAATAACAAAACCTCCACAGGATGCAACTCTTAAATTTTTTGATATAAGTGACTACTCTATCTCTCGAGTTGAGTTAGGTAAGATAACTCACAAAAGTGCTAAGAGTGATTTGAAATCAGTAATGGATATTATGGTTTAGAAATTTGATAGGGAAAAAGAAATGAAGGATCATTATAAGGTGATGGTGGAACAATTGACTACAGTGATAAGGAGAATCACTTTCACTCTAGAAGTAGTAACTCCAGAGGCTATCTCCATAGATGATCCCATGATTAAAAAGGAGAAAGGACATATCTCAAGGGAAAAGTATTGGAAGACTACTTGGACAAGATGCATGCACAAGGGATTTCCTTGTTCATAGAATTGTCTGAGAAGATGAGCAAAATGAGGAAAATGAGAGTAGAACTAGATGATCTTATCAATATCATTTCTCAGGATGTTGAAAGCATAGATAAATATCTTATCAAATGGATAGATATGAAGGAGCTGAAAATATGTACTCTAGTATTAATTGGAACCATTATTGATAGGGACTCTTATGTTGAAACTAAAGAAGCATTGATATATAGGAGTTAGGTGCTTAAGGAATTGATCAATGATCTCGAATCTTCTAGGGATCTTAGTGAACAAAGTGATATCATTCTATTTCATAAATTGGAGGAGTTACCTTACAAACTTACCTCTCAATACAACCAATTCATTTTAGCAGAAGAAATGATTCAGGAGTTTGAAGGTATATTCTGAAAATAATTCAAGGAGAAAGCATTCTCAATGGCCACTATGGAAAATTTCCTAGATAATCAGTTAACTCTAGACAATCTAAAAACTAGGTTAACTGGTCATGCAAAATCAATCACAGTAGTAAGATATGCCATAGTTAGGGCTAAGGTGATTTTCAAGAATAATGTTACTCTAGACAGTGTTGGGATACAAGCATCTATCGCCATGTATGATGCTCATATGAAGAAGACTAGTGATAAAGATTGAAGTTGTTCTTCCATGCTTTATTCAAAATGCACTTTGTAATTGACTTGGGACATTTGCACATGTACTTTTGTTATGTGTAAATACATGTATAAATTTGAGAAGTCCAAAGTCAACAAAGACTCCCAACTTTGACTAGGTTACAATATTTAAGTTTTTTCTCAATTCTCAAGGCTTCTCCCTATAAATAATGGGAGCCTCTTTTGTAATGAATCTTTGATAATTGAGAACAAAAACTCTGCCAAAATTGAGATGCTTCCTGAGACTTTGAGCTCAAATTGTAAATTATATTTTCTTGAATGAATGAGAAAGCAAGTTACTTTCAAACTATGTGTTGGAATAACTTGTGTTATTTAGGAGATTGTTCTTCTGTCCTTTTCCTAATAATCTCTCATCTATTTGATTAAACAAGAAAAGTGTGTGGAAATTATCTAAAGATGTTTTAAAGTTAATTATGAATACTTTGTGCTACTTAATTACCTTTAGTTCATGTTTTAATGAGAAGGGTTTTAGAAAGGCTTTGAACTTCTTTAATCCTTTGTGATCTTATGCTATGTTGTAGTTTTCAGTGAAGACTTTGATCTACACTTCATTATACTATTACATACGCTATAAATTAGTAAGGGGAGCAATGAAAGACTTTATGCTTTTGTGGGTTTCTCATGGATCCAGTTACTACCCAAAAAGTTTTCTAGTGTTTGTTGAACATCATTTCTAAAAGGAGAGAAATGCTCTCGGTCATTACCCAGGATTTCTCTTTTGCCTTGTAAACATCATCTCTAAAAAAAGAGAGATGGATGGTGTGATCTCACCCCTGAGTCTATTTTCAGTTCATATTAATATATAAGTAGTTTATAGGGAACCTCCACTTGATGAGAGGAGAGATTATCTCACTATGTTGTAGTAAACCTACACTTTTTTCCATATAAATCTCCTTGTGCTATGGTCAATATACCCATTTTGCCATTAGTTACTTGATGACAAAATATTCACCCAACATGTTGAAAGTTCAAGCTTATGAGTGGATATAATGAATTCATGGTGCATCACCACACTTAGAGTAGGTTTTCATTCATGTATTTTCTCGCCATTTTCATCCCAATAGATTAAGTCTTAGGAAAAGAGATTCAAATTGATAAATATGGGGATCTAGCCCCATTAACAATCTAGAGGTTTGGCCTGATAATAGGTGACCCACAACTTTTAAGTCAATCCCATGTTCGACTAAGTTTGAGTGGACATGAACAATCCTCTTCTCATCTTGGGTCTAACCTAGAACTCCAACAAAACCTTGCAAGGAGATGTAGAAAGCTATGTTAGACATGAATAAACATGTTGAAGGTCTCACAGTACTGAGGATTCCAACATAATGGCCTTAACTCATATATATACAGACTAAGCCTACTAGTTCTTAACTAGGTCTAATGCCTAAGGGGGGTCTTGCATCACTTTTAACACTAGAGAAGCATTAAAATGATTTACAACACCTTCATTTGGAGCTATAAGTTGTATGAGAACCTTTAGTTTGTAGAGAAGATCATAGAGAAGCCATTTCTTGGCTCAAGATCATGATAGGGTGCATATAATGCCTTAGAGAGATCAAGAGGCTAACTTTGGAATCTCAAAATAATACATATGTGTAGAATGGGAGCTCAAGAAGCTAGGATATGTTGGAAAGGGTCCTAAACTTTTATGAAAAATCCTTACAAGCCAAAACCACTCAAAACCATCTAAAACCCTTGATAATGACCCAATGGAGAACAAGATGATAGAAACACATCTAGATGAGTTATTTTGTGTAAGAAAATAGTTTGAACTTGCAAAAGACTCCACCAAGATTCTTCCCATTATTTTAACATCTACCCTACTTGTAGGGGCAGGGTGCAAAATGGATTTTACTAATAGATTTTGATGTTTTTTTGGTACAAAAGGGTTTCAAAAGATGAGGATCACTTTCAGAGAGATAATGAGACCTAATTTAACTCCCCATTTCCATCTCTTTCTTCATCAAAGCATACAAGTACCTTTGTAAGCACCTTCTCTTCAACCAATCCAAACTAGCATGGTGAATGGGAGATGATCACCAAGTCAGAAGGTGATAACTTTGGGAGGCCTTTTAAGGTCTGCCTTATGGATATAAGGACATGAAGGATTTTTATAATTTTCATGCCCTCCCTTAAATGGATTGGATTGAATAACTAATGAGCATCTTAGTACTAAATGTGAAGATAGGTCTATAGAAGGATGATAATGATAATAGGTAGTGAGAACACTTGTCTAAAGGAATGTTGATGATTAGGGACACATCTAATGCATGTTTGAGCCTATTTCTAACCCTCCCTTCATATTGTAATCATGTCATTTGTTCCTAATCTAATATGGATCACTCAAGGAAGGCCAATGATGAAGGTAATTTTCAAAGAAGCTAGTTAAAGAGTCCTATGCTAGATTTGAGTTTCATGGCTTGGAGGGACATTTATTAAAGAGACCTTTTACAATCTATTTCATACTTTATTTTTTTCTATATTTAAATCTTTCCCTTAGTTTAACACCTATTATTTTGACTCTTGGACTTCATTCTCCTCTCTCCTCTCTCACATTTTATAAGTACTAGCCATTTTGGCTCTTATTTCATAATTACATACCATGTATGGCAAATCCTTTCTAGTTTGATGTTGCACTTTGACTTTGAATAATATAATCAATCTAGTTTTGAGTTCATAAACATGTTTTATAAGTGTGAAAAGTGATGAATGGTGAGGTCTAATGATTTTATCCTTACTTCTCCTTGTCCTATCATGTCTAGTGCAAGAAGTTCTAATTCTAATAGGTCATATAGAGTGTAGCTAGTGTGTTTGTCTCACTTCAGGTGTGAAAGTGTACTTAGATTCTAAAATCTACCCTTTGATCCACTTGACTTGAGTTATTGTTGACCAATTTCACCCACAGGCAAAATCTTGGTCACCTTCTACACTTGCTTTGCAAGGCTAGTTAATTTCAGGTTGCAAGGTCCATCTTCAGGTTTCAACAGTTCCGTTTCAAGCATTGGCTCGGCCTAATTCATCAGTTGGCGAGTTTAATAAGTTCAATTTCAAAGGGCATGGTTCCTCGGCACTTGGTTCATCTTTCGTCAGAGTCGTTGGTTCAACATAGTTCATCAGTGGGTTTGGTTCAACATTCATTATCCTTGGCTGAAGGGGACTCCAAGTTTAAATGCCTAGTGGAGGACAGGGGTTTCAAGCAAGGAAATTTGGGTAGGTCTTCGAATTGTTTAAAGGGTTCGATTCATTCAAAAAATGTCTAAGTTTGAGCACACTTAAAAACTAAGGTAAAGGCCTGGGCAGAATTACCATGGACTTTTTGTCTGCGGGAAATGCCCGCAGACAAAAGTCCATGAGTTAACCAAAATACAAAGCCTGCACAAAGTCCACGGGGCTTTCAAAACTCCATGGAAAACATTTAACAAGGCACATGGAGCAGTCCGAGGACATAAGCATACAAATTCCACAAGACTTTCAAAATCCTGACAGAATAAACATTAAAGCCCATCAGGCAATCCACGCACAAAATAGGAAATGCACGCCAATGGTAAATGCCCACCAACATGCAAAGCATGGTGAAATTACAGTGCACGGTAGTCAGTGGGGAAATTACCGTGCACGACAGTCAATGGGGAAATTATCGTGCACGGTAGTCAGTGGTGAAATTACCGTGCATGGTAGTTAGTCATGAAATTATCGTGCATGACAGCCCACAAAAGCAAGCTACCAGCCCGTGAAAGGCCTGCAAGAGCACAAGTAACATCAGGCTGTGAAGAAATTATGAAGTCATCCCAGCAAGCTGTGAAGAGACTAAGATAGTCCACGAAGCAGCCAATATGGACCCAATTGGCAGAGGGGAAAATAGTCCAACACGGCAGTCCACATAAGCCAACTAGCAGGTAGATAAGAAGGCCATGGGGAACCAAGAGAAAGCCCGATGCAAACATAGAAAGGAGCCAATAGTAGCCTGTGAAGAGCCCAAAGAATGTCCAAGCAAGCTACTGACCTGTTAGTAGCTTAAAACACAAGACTTCTAGCCAGGGACATAAGGAACGGTACTGAGGAAATGCCTGCCAATAATTTGACCATGAACAACAGTTTGTGGGGAAAAAATCCCACAAAACATAGAAAAAAGCCCGACTAGCTGGTAGAGGAGTAGGCCACATGCAAAACAAGGAAGACCCATCAACAGTTCAGGCTAGCATGAAGGACATCAAGTTGGCAAAAAGGAAGGTAAGCTATAGACCAGATAGGACAAAATGGAGAAAAGACAAGGCAACAAGCATGGTCCCAGCAAAATTTCTGATGTCAACTATAGTGTTTTTCCCTTTCCCAATGAAGACTCAAGTAGCCACTTGCAAGAAAAGCACCAATGAGTCTCCTCTTGGCTTTTCCAGATAAATGGGCGGACTTGGTCATTTAAAAAAAAAATCTCCATTTTTGTAAAGAGCGTAGCTCGACTAATTTTCCACTCGAATCAATAAAATACAGTTTTTGCCTCCATCTTGGATAGGTTTTCTGTGTATGTCATGAGTATTATTTGTGTTTAGTGATTATCTTTGATGCTTTCATAGGTTAATGCCAATAGACCAGCCATCTATAGGGCTCTAGTTCATAGTTCACAGGAGAAGAGTTCTTTTGAGAAGTAAGACAAGGGAATTCACTTATAGTGTGTGTAGTACAACACCTTGGTGAGTCTATGTCTCTATTTTTTTTAGGACCTTTCCCTATCTTTCCTTGTAAATTGGTTTCTTTGCCAAGCCTGAAGTGCATGTCATATTGTTTGGTATGACTCTGAGTGTGGATGTGGGAGGGTCAAACCTTTATTTTGGTGTATCACCTCTTTAGAGTAGGTGGTTTGTTTTTTTGCATTTCTTCTCCCTTTTCATTCCCCCCTTTTATTATAGCTATATATATATATATATATATATATATATGCATGTATGTATTTTTGCACTGCCTAAAACAAACAAGATACATCAGAGGGAACTAGCCCATACCTAGAGACTCTCCTCTCCTGCTTCACCATCCCATAGGTGAGAGAGGAGTTTACATGTTGCGGGGAGAGGGTAGGAACCTATTTTCTTGCCACTGGGTGCAATCTCTAGCGTCAACAGTTATCTCATGCATGTCACCTCTATATTGAAATACTAATGTTATAACATCTTAGGACTTTAAAGCTAGTTTGTAGGTCTTATTTCTTATTGAAATAAGTATGATAGCATTGTGAAAATCCTTATGGTGTATCACCTCATTATAATATATTTCTTTCATGAAAATTTCCACCCCTTTTCCCAAAAGTAATCATTTAGTGTATGTGATAAGCACTTAAAGGTCAATTTAGGGAGCTAGCCCTTAAACCTAGAGGTCTACCTCTACTATAAGCAACCCATAGGTCTAGAGTTATTCCCATGTTAACCAAATCTTAGATTAGGATTGAACAACTTCCTCTAGGGTGCAATATTTGGTGATAATAGTTATTTAAGGGAATATATCTTGAGAAGGTGTTAAGAATAAATTTGACCATTTCTTTACATTCCCCTACTTCAAACACCTCCTTTAGGGTTAAAATAATCCTCATACACTTCTTCATTTCCTTGAGTCTACTTTGGGGTTTTGGATCTACTACAGACATAGATGTGGGGTCTAGAGGATTCATGGTGTATTAAGGCCTTATAGGCTTAGACTAAGATTTGGAACCTAAACCCACATATAGGTGAATTTTTAGCCTCAATGTTATCATAGCATCCTCCTTAATCTATTTTCCACCTTTTTCACTTGTCCTTATCTACCTAGACCATCAAATCAACCCCACTCTCTCTTAAGATTTCTTTAACCATCACTATCTAGTATAGATGATTATAGTAGTTAGTGGTAAAGATCCAGTTATCCTTTTTATCTCCTTATATTGATGGAATTAGGGTTCAAGTGATGTGTTCTCAAGATTTAACCATATACTTAGGGCTCAACCTCCCTATATCAGCTATCAACACTCATTTACATAGTCATACATCACAACCTGCATGTCATGGGTGTGAAACCCATATCAAACAGTCACTGAATTGATCACACCATCATGTGAGATCTTGAGGGCATGTATGTCATCATCATCTTTATTTTATTCTTTAAATATATATTAACATTTTCATTCTCATTAATTTTACACCCTCACTAATTAAGTAACCCTAGCTTATTATATGTTTCTAACTTAGATCATTTGTACACTCCTACAAATTTCCTTGCTAGGTAATATGATATCTATGTTTTGATTTCCTTTTTAGACCTCTACTTCATGTTCCCATAGCAAATTACATTCAATATTGATGGCAGACTACCTATAGTTCTAAGTAGTGTTGAATTTTTGGTGTGACTATCAATAGAACCTAACCACCAGATGGATTAGGAAGCATGAGGGCTCTAATATCATGTTTATAACTCTAGTGACTTGCCTTGAACCCAAGCCATATCCATTTAAAATGGAAATACCTACAATATATGACCCCTTTTATGCATATTGAGACTCAACTGCATATGATGATCTTGGAAACCCTTGAGGTCTAGTTTTGAGTTATATTATTATAGGTGGCCATCATGCTTATTAGTAGTGCATACACCTGGGTATGCCCTTTTCATACAATCTTAATGGATTTTTATGGTTTCATAGAATTTGGTGTTGATTTCAACCCTAAATAATTGGTATAAGGGTTCAAACCTATAAGTGGTAATTAGGAAGCCTTTTGGAGTTTTAACTTGGGACTCAAAGATCATTATGAGGTGAATGACAGTGATTAGACAATCAGATAATAGGGGTTCCTTGAGATCTTAAAATTGACTATTAACTCATACTAAATATGGAATACAAATACCCTAGGAATACCTACTCACAAACTTAATAGATCAAAATACTTGGAGCTCATCAATTAGGTATATATAGTGAGAAATGGAAACCTAGGACTCTCTGAATACCTCAACTTTTGTTAAATAATATTAACTTATACTAATCTAGTTTATAGAGGCTTTGGATGGATAGATGACAAATTATTGACTATGAGATCCATATTGGATTTTGGTTCTTGTGAGAAATGGGTTATTATACTTGACTCTAACACCTTTGTTTCCTCTCTAAGGTGTCTTAATGACTTCAAACAACTACCTTCATGAAATACTTGGTTCTCATTTGCAATGAAGCTCAATATGTAGGCAATATCATTTAGAGGTGAGATATTGTGATAGTTGAGGTCCACCTAACCATTTTAATTGTAATAAGGATGAAATAAGGCATAAATAAATTCAAAGATCCATCAACAAACCTCAAACCATTTTTCATTATCAAGCATGTGCACTAAATATCCTTTTTCATCAATGGAATCCTACTTGTAGTCTACAGATAGTGGTAACTTGAATGTTTATTGATCCCATAGGATCAAACATGTGAACTAGGGGAGGAGGATGAAATGGAAGAGTCCTGAGGACCTATAGAAGACATGTATAACCATTGGCTTTGTCAATTAGGCTAATAATGAAATAAAACCATTTCATTTTTTAACCTTGTGTAGATGAGGAAGGAAACCAAATTGCTTAACTTATTAATGTTTATTCATAAAGCACAAAGGACTAATCTTGAAACCAATTCCCAATATTTTAAGGCCATTAAACCCCCTTCTTCTGGCCAATATTTGAATCCAACATATTTTCTCTCTTGTATAGACTGAGCACAAATTTGAAGTGTTACCCATGGCTACCAAAGATCCTAATGGAGGGAATTGACTAGTTTTTGGCTCTTTTGGCTCTAAAACACTTTTATTCTCTCACTTTATGCTTGTGTTAAACTCCCCTTGCATATCCCTGATTCTATTTGACCATATTTGTACTGTACAAATCCATACTTATTTGAAAAATCCTATAACCTATAACTTTCCTATATTTTCTCATGTTTTCAAACCATGAATCATCATTGGTGGGAAGGAGTAGGTTAAATAGGAGTCAAGATGAATTTTAAAACATATGGTATGGTTGGGGAAGCTAAAAGAACACATTTTCACATATGTGGGGCCCATTTAGTGGCAAATAAAAGTCTTTGACTTGTGAGAAGACACCCTTTACATCTAAAACCATTTTATTTTGGAAATATGGTGATCATGGAGACTTTTAAAGATGTAATTGATGGTTTTATTATAATTTTGAGGTCAAACTAACATCATTTTAAGTTTAAACACCCCCTTTAAGATAATAGACATGATCTCAAGTGAAGGTGCAAATGGAGGTTACTTTAATACTTACTAACAGACCTTAAAACATTCTAGATACATAGATTAGGTTACCATATATTCCTTATAAGACTCTTAAACATTTTAATAAAACCATACCTCATCATACTAGATGGATTCATGATAGGTTCATTAGCTGCAAACATTGGGTTATCTTCATTATGAGTAAAAATGGACCATTGAGACCACCCTAAGGCCTATTATAGATCATCATACATGACTAAAAAAAATGGAAAACCTATCACAATATCATATAGTGTGATAATGAAACTATCATGGTATTCCTTGACATGATCAAAACACTTCAATCTGCTACTTGATATGATGACCAGTGATCTTCTTTTGGACTACCTTAACACTTGAAGAAGTATAAGAAGGGTGACCAAAAGTGGATTTTTAAGATCTAAAGATAGGTTGAATCCTTTCTTGGCCTAAGATTAAAAATTAGTCAACATTACTGGTGAACTTGAATGCTTTACATACCTATTGGTCAAGAGGACCAGGGGTCTCTTGCATACCACTTATGTTCTAAATGAAAGACTTTTTGACTAGATTGCTACCTCATGAATAATACCTTGTAGACCTCAAGGATAGTAAAAAACTCTAAAAGACATAAACATACATAAGGAAACAAAAAATACACACAATATAAAACAACAAGAACATAACCAAATAAGTAACTATCAAATCATGTGTTGAAGCACTTAGAGGAAAGAAACCAACTACTATGTACAACTTGGTTTTATGACTATAGTCATAATACTTGAGGTACACCCCATTGATAGGGATAGGGAGTTACTCAACACTCAATTTGGATAATTGGAAGGCATTTTTCTCTTTTCACCTAGTAATGACATATGGCCCACACCAAACACTATCAAATTTTGAATGCTTACCTAGCTTGGCTCGATATTCCTCCCACTTAAGTACAATGTCACCTTGTTAGAAGGTATTTGAAGAAGATTTATTGTCAGATTATATTTTTAATTGATATTGGTTGTACCACATGGCATTCACATCATTATCCCTTATCTCTTTTATCCCCCTTATGAGTTTAAGTTGGTGTGGAAGTGTCAAGGCTAGCAACTCAAGTGATATAGGCAACCTTGCTTCTTTGCCATAGACAAGAAGATATGTGAGTGGATATTAAACCTCTTGGGAGTAATCCCATCTACCCATAAGTTAGTCCTTATTTTTTTATGCCAATCCCTTTGGTTGTCCTCTATTATTCTTCTTATGATCCTAATCAGATTCTTGTTGGTAGACTCTGCTAGTCCATTTCACTGTGGATAGTTATTAGATGAATAACTGAGGTAGATACCATGATTAAGAGACACTCACTCACCTTTAAACTATTTAAGGCTAATTCATTATCTAATATGATGGTGGAGGGGACCCAAAATCTGGTCACTAAATTATCATAGAACTGCAAGACTGAGTTCTCATTCACCTCCTTGAGTGCAACTGCCTCCACCCCCTAGTAAAGTAATCAGTATAAGTCAAAACCCACTTATGTCATCTAATATATGGGGGATGAATCATACCTACAATATTTAGGTTCCATTTCATAAAGTGTTGATCCACTTGAATAGACTTGAGAGGCAAGGTAGTTAGTCTTTAATTGCCTATGAACATAACACATTTTTAGCACCTCATAACCCAATCATGAGAGTCATTGAATAAATTTGGCAAAAAATATCCTACTCTTGTGATCCTTGTTAATATGGTCTTGGATTTAAAATTACCTCCTAAAATCCCATCATGAAATTGGTCTAGGAGCTTGTTAATTTGACTAATTTCTACATGTAGACACCTAAAATTGTCCACAACTTACTTTCGACTTAACTTTAGATCGATTCCTACCAAATATTTCAAATTAATCCTATGAATAATTGAACATCCCAAATTTTATTATACATAATTAATCAAAGATAAAAATCATGTTTAGGCATCCCTAATTAGGGTATTATATCATATAAAATAATAACCTCTCATGGATTCATCCTTAATTATCTTGCGATGTCACAATAGTCAATTTGGCTTATGGACCTATTAATTGGGGCACATGAACAAATATAAAATATTAAAAGAGATAAATGGATAATCAAAATTAATTAGCAATCTAAACCAAATTAAATTCCTATTTTAATTATCCATGTGCAATTAATGAATCATTAAAAAAGGGAATTCAAATATCCCAACCTTTCATCATTGCCTTTATAAGTTGTCAAGCTCTTTAGAAATATCCTAAAATTTATATTTAGGAGACCCATTCCTATTCAATGAAAATCATAATTTATTGACAACTATTAACTCTACTAGGGTTATATTTAACTCATCTAGGGTAGGTTCGAACCCATTCCATGTTTAAAATCCACCTTAACTCTCCTAAGGTTGGAGTTAAATCCATTTTCTATAAATAAAATGCCATGCCAAGTGAATTTTATGATCTCATAAGACAAAGTTTTAATGTAATTTTGGAGAGATACATAAGCTATTTTATTTCAAGTAATGTTATAATGCCAAAATCTTAAGCCAAAAAATATCAAGCCACATCAAAACCAATGGTACAAAGAAAGAAGGATCCAACAAGCTTCATTTGCCAAAGACTTCTTGATGCACAAGCCAAGCAAGTCACTCAACAAAGAATTTGGATCTCCCAAGGAAGGTAAAGGATTTTATTTTCTTTTATGTTTTAGTTATGCTTTCATTTGGTTTTGTTACTAAGCTCTCCCCTGTGAACTAAGAATTTGACTAAGAAGAAGAGATTAGTATCGTGTTAGTGAATGAAACCAAATAAAAAACACACTAAACTAACATCTTCATGCCTAGTTACTAGGGTGAGCTTAGTAACAAAAAAAATGACAAACACAACTAAAATGTAAGGAAAAACAAGAATTCCTTCACCTTTCTTGGATGCTCCAAATGCATTTCTAATAGTGGCTTACTCAATTTTGTGTTCATGAAGTCCTTGGCAATGGAAGCTTGGCTAACTCGATCTCTCCTTGGCACCTTTGGCTTTGGCTTGGCTTGGCATGGAATCAATTTGGCATGGTAACACTATTTTTCTTGAAGCTTTTGGAATCAATCCTAAATTATAACTTTACACAAATTAAGCTTCAAAATTATGTTCATAGCCTCTCTATTTATAGATTTTCAAGAATGACCAAAATCAACCATGACCATCAATCTCAAGATTGAGATGTGTGGTCATGAATTAAATGACTTATGTAATTAAAATCCATAATTATCCTCATCATGAATTTGGAATAATGGACATTAATGAGGAATGGGAGGTAATAAAGAGGCATGAGAGACCCATTATCTTAATATTTGTGGCATTTATGGCCTAAGGATGTCTTCCCAAGAAATGAGGTCACTTGATGATGCAAATTATCAATATTCATTTGTAAAAACAAGTTTTCATGGAATTATTAATTAGGCCTTGATTTGGATTAATTATCTCTTAAGCATGATTAAGCACTTTGTGCACAAATTACTTAAATTGATTACAATGCTTTGTTATTGGTCCAAAATTTGACTGGATTAGAATTGGAAGTCAAAGTTAGATGCATTAGATTCGTTATCCCATTTAGGATTTTTCCAACACCAAATATTAAAGACACACATATTGTATAAAAAAAATTGATAGAAAAGAGCAATCGAGAGCACCTAGGTGCAAAATTGGTGTTTTGACTCAAAGTAATTTGATTAAAGTTAGTTGGGCCATAAATTGCATTGCCCCATTTAATGATACTCTAGCTAAAATTGGCACTTTAATATATCAATGTCAACTCATTTAATATGCCTTAGTATTTTTAGGCCAAATTATGCACTTTAGTGTAAATTGGTCAAAATCCTGATTAGAGGTTATCAATGGCCAAATCTAGGAGTTTATATTTTACCCATGTTTGGGAAGGCATTGAAAGTTATAAGCACAATTATGTCTTCTCAAATAATTAAAAGGTCTTGTATGCTTATAACTACAATGATGATAAAGTAACTATATTATGGTTTGCCCCTCTAAGGGAATGCTTGGCACAAGTAGGTTGACAAAAGGTCCCTCAATAAGAAGTGAAATGAGGGGACCAAAGAAAGGAAAGATGATGGGGTGAAAACATAATGATTTTGAAAAAGTAGTCAAAATCACTGAGAATGTAAGTGAGACGGTTTAAAATGGTCTGCCGAATGGCGATTATAAGCATTGTACCTCAATAGTGGTAATGTGTTATGATAACACAATGATTTGCCTAAAGGTGGTTTTAATCATTGAGAAGATGGAGTTGCCCTAGTTAAGATAGATAAACAAGATAACAATGTGCCCTTGTATGGGAAAAAAAATTAAAATGGTGAGAACACAATGATTTGCCCAAAGGTGATTATAATCATTGAGAAATGTAGGTGGGACAGTGTATAATGATTTTCCCATAGGCTATTATAATCATTGGACCTCGATTATGGCAAACATGATAAACTTGGCAAAGGATGATGATAACTTAACACAGAGGGTAATGATGAATTGGAACAACCTACTAGTAAGGTGATGCTCATCTAAACTAATAAAGGTTGAAATTCTTTCATGGTTAATTACTCTATTTGGGATATGATTGGGATTGAATCAAGATATTGGTATTGAAGAGATGTTGATGCCACCATTGCCGAATAGACTTTTTGATAGCACATGTTGATAGGCATCATGGTATAACATCATGAGGACTTGGCCAAAATATGCATGAAGACTGACTCATGTAATCCAATAATCAATAAAATGTAATGCACCAATGATAGAAACCATGATGACAATGTAAACATATGAATATGGATGGATTCAAGTATAAGTTTGGTCAAGGAATCACCCAATGAACACACATAAATCGAATCAAGGCAATAGTGTTGAAATCAAACAAATAAGCAAAAAAATAAACAAAATAAGCAGAGACAAACAAACAAATAATTCAATAAAAATCATATGAACATTGCCCTTAAAAAATAGGTGATAACTTAACAATTAAACAAAATAGGGGAATAGAAGAAAAAGGAAGGGGGTGGCTGAGTTGTCTCCATATACACTAGGTAAGTGGATGTTGCCTACATAGTTCCATGGATGTAATATCCAATAAAAAACTTTAGGATAAATGTAGTTCTCTCAGGAAGTGGAAAGAATGTGATAACTGATGAAAATAAATATAATGGATGTGATAGAAGAATAGGAATGGTCTTGAAAAATGGAAAGTGCATGAGAAAAAAGGCTAAAAAGGATGGGGAAACTAAGTGATAAGTAGTTTGCTTACAAATTAGTAAGGGTTCCCAGAATCCTTAAGGAAAAGAAATGGCCAATGTTAATTTTTTCTAACAATTTTACAAATGTTTTTAAAATTTTTGAAGTATCTCAACTTGATCAAGAATGATGACAAACTAAATGGTTCAAGATTGCAAAAGGATGAGAATGTTCAAACTTAGGTTGCTCACAAAATGATGAGAGTGTGGCAAGGGGATGACTAAGCTAACCTCAACAAGTATCGAGTGCTACCTACATAGTCCCAAAGTAGGACCTCAAGTCATTGTAGTTATACCCTATGTTGGGTGAATATTCTGTCAACCAGCTAACTGGTAAGAAAAATAGGTCTCTTCAACCACAGCATAGGGAGATTGTTTAGCTAGATGTGCAGGTTTATTAAATTAAATAGGGGACAAATCTCTCCTCTCATCAAGGGGAGGTTCCCTATGAATATGCAGGAGCTATATACTATATAAATAAGCTGAAAATAACACTCAGGGGTAGGATATACCATCCATCTCTCTTATTTTAGAGATGATGTTCACAAACAAAGGAGAAAATCTTGGTGAAAACACTGAAGGCACTTCTCTTATTTTATAAGTGGTCTTACAGGGAACAACAAGAGTTCTTTCATGTATGATAAGTGACTAGTAACAGGGTGCAACAATCGACAGAATGAAGTGTAGCATTAAGTCTCCACTTCTTCAGCTACCCAAAGACTGAGATACAAAGAATAATGGGGGCACAAAGTCATCCCAGAATCCTCAACACAAAAATAGAAATAGAAAAATACACATTGAAGACAACTATAACAACACAAAGTCTGAAAGTAACTGGCTTCAGGACATCTTCCTTATCACTTCCACTAGTTCTGCTTGTTAGATTAAATAAACAAGAATGCATCTAGAAGAGAGACATAAGAACAATTTCCTAAAAAGGCACAAGCTATGATAGCACAAAGTCTGCAAGTAACTTACTTTCTCATTTAGATAAAATAATATAAATAAAAATCTAAGCTTAAAGTCTCAGTATTCACCTTTCAATTTGGGCAGAGTTTTGCTTCTATGATCAAAAAGATCTCCCTTGTATCAAATGAGAGATTACAATATATAGCACTCCAAAGAATACTTTCATTAAAAAAACCCATGTTGCATTTAATGTCTTGAATGCATTTTCAGTTTTGTCAAGGAGGGCCATGCTGGGAATAGTGCATTGCCATATCTATGGCATGTTCATTTATCTAATATGTCTCTTCCTTAGTATGGACTATCTAGTCCTTTTCCTGATGTCTATGTAGCTATCCAATTTGCCATTACTTCATGGAAGAAAGACAAGCCACGTCCTTGATTTGGCATGCTCAAAAGTCTGCTTGATCTATTTTTTCACCTACTAGAAATAACTCCCTTGAAGATATTTTGGCCTTTTCCTCTTTCTAATATGATTTGAGCCCTTAGGCTATCTTTTCCTGCCTTTGCTGGATCTTTATGCTCTTTTATAAGTGGTTCTTCCCTTTGGCATTTTGGCCTTTGAATGCATTCAAGCCCACACTCAAACCTACAAAGATCAATAGTTATTTTATTGCCACAAATTTGATGTCTTCAGGTCTATCATCCTCTTTAGTAATTCCTTTGTGTCTTTCTCAGTTGCTTTGGCCACTTTCCACTGATCTCAGCAAGTGACACATGGTAGCCTCTGTGGATATCTAAGAGAAGCTTAGTGAAATAAGCTTTATAATAAACTTGAAATGTAAATGCAGACACTTGTCGTGCTCTACTAAGTTTTAACATGACACATGACATGTTCTGAAAGGCTTTGAATACCTTTTGAGAGTCCTATAGAAGATGACACATGGTGGCTTCCATTGCACTTTAAGGTTTGATCTTTCCTGACGATTTCTTGCTTCTTCAGTAGGCTTTAGCTTTTGGGCTTTTTTCATCGAGATTTTCCTTCAGACAAAAAGTTTGAAGGAATTCCTTCGCTTCTTTTCCTTAGTCTTTTTAATCATTTCAATTTATTCGGGCTTTCTTTTCAAGTGAATTCCTTTAGACAAAAAATCTGAAGGAATTTTTCCTTGGTCATTTTCCCATGAAAAAACCATTCCAAAGGAATTCTTTCAACCTCCTTCACTTAGTCATTTCCATCAGACAAAAAGTCTGAAGGAATTGTTCCTTTTGGTCCTTGAAACAAATCCAAAGGAATTCTATCTTTTTTGGCTTCTCTTTGACCCTTGAACCAATGTTGCCTGCCCTCTACAAGGGCATTTGTTCCTTTAGCCCTGGGGTAGCCCCTTGAACCTACTAATTGAACCAACTTTGGTTCAATGGTTTAATGGTTCAATGTGTCATTTTTCGCTAAGTGTTTTGAAGCCATGGAACTTTAAAGTGGTTGAACTTTGAACTTGACAAATGCACTCAACTCTTGCTGATGATGTTGAACCTTGAACCCATTAAACCCTTGAACCTATTTGGTTTAAGGTTCAACGGTTCAATGGTTCAATGGTTCAATCCTTGCTTAAAAGCTTGCCGATTGAATTCTTTTGGGCTAACCAAGGTATTGAATCAATCCTGAAAATGACTAAGTGTTGGAAACTTGTTCTCTTGATTGAACTCACCTGCAGAAACCTTTGAACCTGTTGAACCTGCTAGTCCCTTTACTGAAAAAGCTTGAAATATGAGGAATTTGAAAGCTCAAAACAAATTTTGAGAAGGGAAGAGATTATTTTGGTGTGTTGAACCAAAATAGTTCACATGTCCCAAAAATGAGAAGTATATTTTTGGGGACAACAGCTGGCTCCAATTGGGGAATTTCCTTCAGATGAAAACCTAAAACACAACTAAGGGGAGTAAAAACTATAATCTCTAGTGCCTTGAAGTATGCCATTGGGCTATGAAGTCATGCTACCCAAAAAGAAAGGTTCCAAAAAATGAAAATGAATGACACAAATTAGAAACAAAGACTATATAAATATAAATATGTACAGTTGAACTTATTTGATACTTCAAGAATTGAAGTGATTCAGATGCTACCCATTGTAAGACAATGAAAATGGAATTATATCCTAATAAACCAATAGGAAACCATTTTGTCTCCAGAATCGGTGATGTGCAAATGGAACCCTCCACCAAGAATCACATTTTCTATGCATTCCTTTTGATTCTCTCTTTTTGCCCCATGGCAAGGTGTGGTCTTCAATCTAAAAACCATAAATCTTTGCTCTCTTGGTGGAGAGTTCCTTTCATTGACTTTAGAGTGTAGCAGTATGGTCCACTACCATAACTTGATGTTTTTCTGGTTCATTCCAGCACATGTTTTGATTTTCCCCCTCAGACACTTGGAAAACCATCAATTTAGCATCTCCTTTGGCATGAAGGAGTTTGACATCTTCATCCTGAGTAGCCTTTAATTTGGGTGGCAACAATTTGTACTCAGTAGGGTTGTTGGTGTTGCTGAATTCTAACTTTGATAAAGAAGGAAAAACATCTCTTTGAAGAGATCGACACAATCACAGCTTCAACATTGGTAGAATAATGGTTGCCATCAAATTCCTAGATCCAAATATCATCATAAACTGATCTTCTATCATATTTTTCTTCATTAGCGAGGGAAGATCCTTTTTCATCTGTACTACACCTTACCAATTCTTCTAATGTTTTTCTTGAATCAATCTTTAGATCACCACCTACAAGACATTCATCAGCTAAAACATGAACATCCTCTGTGGATAAGAAGTAATTACCCCTGCTTAAAGACTCAAATAAAATCTAAGCTTCAGGTGCTGATGTCTGAGTGACAACATATTTTACTTCCTTTTCAGGGAGTATCCTCTTCATCACACCTTTGACAAGGACCCTTGCCTTAGATAGGTCCATGCTTAATTATCCTCCCACATCCTTTCATAAATTTCATCCAAGCAAAATTCCATAGGATGATGGGATGTCGACCACCAGAACTGTCATCTTAATTCTCTTGTCTGGGAATGCTACAAATGCAAATTAGGCATCCTTGGTCTATCCCAGCAGTGGCATTTATTTGTTCCCCATGGAGAAACATCTACCAAATTTTTTTGTCAGTGTAAGACCAAGAGATTCTACCACTTTGGCAGGCATGACATTATCAGATGCACCAGAATCAATGATGTAGTTGCTCAGCTTGTGACTATTTATCAACAGGGAAACATAGAAAGGCTCTATTTTCCCAAGGGTAGCATGAGGAGGAATGACAAGATTATTTGGGATGGGCATGTTCCTTGGGGGATCATGAGTTATCTTTATAATCTCTTGTCTTATAGGTACGATCATATTCTTCACACACTCCACTAACCTGTCCAACTACTCAGGGTTGGCTTGTAGGAATTCAAAGTTAGTCATTTGAATTTTGGTTTTCTTGACATGGTCAATTATGTCAAATGACTGAAATGGACTATGAAGAGAGGATGGGAGTTCATTCTTTTGGTTTTTAGATTAGGGAGGACTAATTTGTGAATTTAAAGTAGAAGGTGTAGGGATGTTTGATGTACTTACCGTCTTAGCAAACACCAGGTCCTTTGCCTAGAAAGATAGAGTTGTCCCTCATTTAGCAATTGACATTGCTGGTTGAGGTCACTCCTCTGTCTTTTCTTTATTAGCTTGCTAGGCTGACTGGTTCTTGGATCAGGTGAACACATCATATGATCCCTCGACTACTTCACCTTTACTTCTAGGTTCATCCTGGTAATTTAAGAAACCAATGTGGGAGTCACTAGCTAACTCTTCTTGACCCTCCATGAAGAGATCAACATCATTTTCTTGATCAAACTCAGGTTGAAAAGAGAAATCATGTTTAGTTTCTAGATATCCAACTACTGAGTTGGTTGGAGGTGCTTCAAGGGCAAGGTTCCTCTGTGGGGGAGGAAGATCATTTAGTTGTCCTTGATTCTTGGCAGCATGGCCTTGGTATGCATAATTATAAAATGTCCTCCTTGGCATATCTCTGTATGCAGGAGTGGATGACATCCCTTGCACCATTTACTTTTTGAGATCTAGCAATTCATTTGCTAGCTGTTGCACCATTAGGTCAGTGGTGGTTGTAGATGAGTATTCAAAAGATGAAGAGGATTTACCTTTGTTTGGGTCTCTCTTTATCTTTCCAGCCAAGATAAGGTCATCTTCTACCTCAGTAGCTAAGTCTTGAGTAGTAACAAGGTCTATGTGTCTAGCCTGTCTCAATAAAAAACTCACTTCAAGCAGTTGTGAGTTGATGAAGAAACACTTGAGATTCTCAGGTGTTGGTTGGGTAATCATGGGAATCCTATTCCTCAACTTGTCAAACTTTGCTATGAAATCCCTCATAGGTTCATGAGGCTTCTTCTTCATCTATGTGAGCTAGGCCAGCAAGGCATGTGCATCTCCTATAAGCTAGAACCTGACTTCAAATTTATTTTTAAGAGTGTCCCAATTAGTCACTAATCGAGCTTATAGATGGTATAACTAGTCTGTAGCAGCACCTTATAATGTTTCCATGAAAATCTTGACTACCACGTCTTCAAATTCCACTCTTTATGCCACATGTTATGCTAAAGGCTGTAATGTTTTCATCAAGGTGAACTCTCTCATCCCCAAAGAATTTGGGGAAATTCTTTCTTGAGCTGCATGGAAGTTCATGCAAGGGTGGAGTCAAACTGAGTGGGCCAAATGAGTTACCCTAGGGGCCTTGAGCCATGATTTGATTATGTAAAAGTGGGATAAAAAATTTCGGTGGATTATGTATGGGTAAAGCTCTACTAATAGCAGAAAAAGAAGCTCTACCTTGTGTTGGTGACCTGGTGTTGGTAAGAGGAAGACTCCTAGTTCATTAAAGGTGAGGTTGTGGAGGAAATAAATCAAAATTGCTTTGTTGCACCAAATCAAAAATAGGGTCAACAACACCTTGAGATTTCTAGCTTCTTGTATAGTGTGGAGCTACCAGATTGTAGAATAAAAATGGAAAAAATCAGGATCTGCTTCAGCTTGAAGCTTGAGACTTCAAACTACACGCTCTTTCCCAGTGGCTCTGGATTTGTAGACTAGATAATATAATGGAGATGGAGGAAGATGGTAAGGCTATAATAATAATGGGTAAGACACAGAATGAATTCACTAGAATATGTAATGGATAAGGATAAGAACTACTTCAATCTAAAACTTGAGGCTTCAGACTACATGTTCATCCCCAGCAGCTTTAGTTTTACAAATTAGATAATATAATGGACATGGAGGAAGATGGTAAGGCTATAATGATAATGGGTAAGACACAGAATGGAGTCACTAGAATATGTAATGGATAAGGATAGGAACTAATTTAATCTAAAACTTGAGGCTTCAGACTACATGTTCATCCCCAATGGAGTCACCAAAAATTGTTGGGTGAATATTTTGTCAACCAGCTAACTGGTGAGCAAAATAGGTCTCTTCAACCATAGCATAGGGAGATTGGTTGGCCAAATGTGCAAGTCTACTACATCAATAGGGAACAAATCTCTCCTCTCATCAAGGTGAGGTTCCCTATGAATATGTAGGAGCTATATACTATAAAAATAAACTAAAAATAACACTCAAGGGTAGGATATACCATCCATCTCTCTTCTTTCAAAGATGATGTTCACAAAAAAAAGAGAAAATCTTGGTGAAAACACTAAAGGCAGTTCTCTTCTTTCAAAAGTGGTCTTATAGGGAATAATAAGAGTTCTTTTAGGTATGATAAGTGACTGGTAACAAGGTGAAATAACTGGTAGAATGAAGTGTAGCACAAAGTATCCACTTAAGCTACCCAAAGAGTGAGATACAAAGAATAATGGGGGCACAAAGTCATCCCAAAATCCTCAAAACAAAAATAGAAATAGAAAAACACACACTAAAGACAACTATAATAGCACAAAGTCTGAAAGTAACTGACTTCAAGATATCTTCCTTATCACTTCCACTAGTTTTGCTTGTTAGATTAAATAAACAAAAATGCGTCTAGAAGATAGACATAAGAATAATCTCCTAAAAAGGCACAAGCTATGATAGCACAAAGTCTACAAGTAACCTACTTTCTCATTCAGATAAAATAATATGAATAACAATCTGAGCTCAAAGTCTCAGTATTTGCCTTTCAATTTAGGTAGAGTTTTGCTTTTGTGATCAAAAATATCTCCCTTCTATCAAATGAGAGATTACAATATGTAGCACTCCAAAGAAGACTTGGGTGCTTGTTTTCATAAAAAAGACCCATGTTGCATTCAATGCCTTGAATACATTTTTAATTTTGTCAAGGAGGGCCATGCTGGGAATAATGCATTGCCATAAATATGGCATGTCCATTTATCTAATATGTCTCTTCCTTAATATGGACTGTCTGGTCCTTTTCTTGATGTTTGTGTAGCTGTCCAATTTGCCATTACTTCATGGAAGAAAGATAGGCTGCATCCTTGATTTGGCATGCTCAGAAGTCTACTTGATCCACTATTTCACCAATTGGAAATAACTCCCTTGAAGATATTTTGGCCTTTCTCTCTTTCTACTATGATTTGAGCCCTCGAGCTATCTTTTCCCAAATTTTTTGACTCTTTACGCTCTTCCATAAGTAGTTCTTCCCTTTGGCATTTTGGCCTTTAAATGAATTCAAGCCCACGCTCAAACCTACAAAGATCAATAGTTATTTTATTGCCACAAATTTGACATCTTCGAGTCCATCATCCTCCTTAGAAATTACTTCGTGTCTCTCCCACTTGCTTTGGCCACTTTTCACTGATCTCAACGAGTGACACGTGGCATCCTCCATGGATATCTGAGAGAAGCTTAGTGAAAGAAGATTTATAAGAAACTTGAAATGCAGATGCAGACACTTGTCATGCTCTGTTGAGTTTTAACAAGATGTGTGGCATGTTCCACGAAGCTTTGAATACCTTTTGAGAGTCTTACGAAAGATTACACATGGCATCTTCCACAACACTTTGAGGTTTGATCTTTCCTAGTGGGCTCTTGCTTCTTCGATGGGCTTTGGATTTTGGGCTTTTTTTGTTGGGATTTTCCTTCAAACAAAAAGTTTGAAGGAATTTCTTCACTTCTTTTCCTTAGCCATTTCAATCATTTCAATTTCTTTGAGCTTTCTTTTAGAGTGAATTCCTTCAGACAAAATGTCTGAAGGAATTTTGCCTTGGTCATTTTCCCACAAAAAAACCTTTCCAAAGGAATTCTTTCAGCCTCCTTAACTTAGTCATTTCCATTAGACAAAAAGTCTGAAGGAATTGTTCCTTTTGGGCCTTGAAACAAATCTGAAGGAATTCTATCTTTTTTGGCTTCTCTTTGACCCTTGAACCAAATGTTGCCTGCCCTCCACAAGGGTGTTTGTTCCTTCAGCCCTGGGGTAGCCCCTTGAACCTACCAATTGAACTAACTTTGGTTCAATGGTTCAATCGTTCAATGCGTCATTTTTTGCTAAGTGTTTTAAAGCCATTGAACTTTGAAGTGGTTAAACTTTGAACTTGACAAATACGCTCAACTCTTGCCGATGACATTGAATCTTGAACCCATTGAACCCTTGAACCTATTTGGTTCAAGGTTCAATGGTTCAAAGGTTCAATGGTTCAATCCTTGCTTAAAAGCTTGCTGATTGAAATCTTTTGGTTAAACCAAGGTATCGAATCAATCTTGAAAATGACTAAGTGTTGGAAACTTGTTCTTTTGATTGAGCTCACCTATAGAAGCCTTTGAACCTATTAAAGTTGCTAGTCCATTTATTGAAAAAGCTTGAAAAATGAGGAATTTGAAGGCTCAGAACAAATTTCGAGAAGGGAAGAGATTATTTTGGTCTGTTAAACTAAAATAGTTCACATGTTGTCCCAAAAATGAGAAGTTTGTTTTTGGGGACAACACCCTACAATGAAGGAATTCAACTAGTGTAGCAGTTAATTCAAAAAAAATAGTCACAAGTGGTAAAAAGGAATAGTATGGCATAAGAAGTGGAAAGTTGGTACGTCAAAGATTAATAAACAAATGTTGCCCCTAGTTTGCCCATAGGTGGCTATAACTAGGACACAATGACATAGATCAATGTTACTAATTTGTACAAAGGCGGTTATAATTAGTAGCAAGATTGGTGATAAGAAATGAATAATAAACAAAGGATGAACCTATCAAAACTTCTATCATACTACTCTAGAATATGATCTTTGTCTGAAGTACTTGAAAAAATTGATGAAATTGATCATATTCTTTGGTGCTAAAAATGCATAATGAATGGTAGAAACCAAGGTTAAATGACATAAGATTTAGAACACATCTAGTTGATAGAACAAAATGGTAAAATTGATAAGGCTAAGAAGATGGATAAGAATAATATTTTTACAAAGAATAATAGTGATAAAATGGCACCACTAAAATGGTCTTTATAGATAATACACCTTAGCACTCAAGCATAGTACTGCTTGAGGTGAATATTATTCATTAACTCAGAAAGTTCATCTCCATCTGGTGTGGCAAGCTTATATGCCCCTAATCCATAATCTACAGTAATGATGAAAGGCCTTATCTACTTTGGTTTGAATTTACCTTTATACTTCTTCTCAACCATGGTATTCTTGTGGTTTTC
Organism: Torreya grandis; assembly: GCA_037957365.1. NCBI lineage: Eukaryota > Viridiplantae > Streptophyta > Pinopsida > Cupressales > Taxaceae > Torreya > Torreya grandis. Next base: position 2,642,048 of record JARHVA010001921.1, read on the forward strand.
TTTAAGAACAAGATCACTAATTTCATATTTTCTATATTTAACACATCGATTGTAGTGGATTTTGAGTTGGTTTTGATATGCCTAAATATTATTGAGTGCATCTATGTATTTTTCACCAAGTAGGTCTAGCTCTTACAGGTGATCTATTCGATCATCATGATCATCTAGGACATGTTTGAAAGATATGTGTAGTAAAGGCAATTTGACCTCAATGGGAAGGATGGATTTAGTACCATAAACAAGTGAGTATGGAGTGGATCTTATAGGAGTATAATGATTGGTACAATATGCCTAAATGGTAGAGAATAATTGTAGGTGCCAATCATGATTGACATCATTGACAATCTTTTTTAGAATATTTACAATGGTTTTGTTTTATGCTTTGGCCTGGCCATTTCCTTGAGGGTAATCTGTTGTAGAAAAATATTGTGTGATGTTATATTTGATACATTCTCGAATGATCCTCCATTACTAGATATAATGTTAAAGGGGATACCATAGCGACAAATGAGATGGTTGAAGATGAATTTGTAAATTTGCTTTCTAGTCACGTGAGGGGTATAGCTTCAACCCACTTAGTGAAATACTTAGTGGTGGTAAGGATATGTTTATGGCCATCAGTGAAGTGGGGTTGATCTTCCTAATGAGGTCAATTCCCCATATAACAAATGGCCATGGTGTCAACATCAATTTCAAATTTTGGGCTTAGGTATGAATTATATTAGCATGTCATTGACATTTATCATACTTCTTTACATATGTAGATGCAGTTGCATCCATCAAGGGCCAATACTAACTAGTAAACAAGACCTTTTTGGATAGGACTACACCACTAGAATGAGATCTACATACTCCTTCATGAAATTTTCTTAACACCAATGTCTGCTCTACTAAATTTAAACAAGGAATCAAAGTTCCATCAAAACTACAGTGGTAAAGGGTGGATCTAAGTAGAGTATAATGAATGGCATGATGAATAAAGACTTTGGTTTGTTTTCAAGATAGGTTAGGTGGTATAACTTGTTCATGAAGGTAGTTGTAAAGTTATGAGTACTAGATATAATTAGGACCAAAAATATCATAAATCATTATAATGGTTGAAGGTTCATGAGCTAGTGTGAACAAATTCTCAATAAGGAACTGATATTCTCTAGCTTTATCTATTTGTCGAATCAGAGAGTTGATAGTATCGACATAGCCTTATATGGAACCAACTTGTCATCTTTGGTCTAAAAATGATTTGTGACCTAATTGATGATTAATTGAGAATCACCATAAACCTTTAGATTAGATATATTCCATTTTACTCCTTGTAGAAGTTCTACAATAAGTGTTTCATACATGGCCATGTTATTTGTACAAGGAAAACTTATTTTGAATGATTTAGGGATTAGATCCCCCTATGGTGTAATAAATAAGAGACCTACTCCCAATCCATGTGAAATAAATGAACCATCAAAATATAGCTTATAGTGCTACTCCCAAAGAGGTGGGTCAATGATGGTCATTATGGATTCATCAAGAAAATGAAATGTGAGTGGATTTATGTGTGTAAGGGGTGCTTCAACAAGTTGATCTACAAAAACATGTCCTTTGATTATCTTTTGATTGGCATGCTCTATGTCAAACTCACTAAGAAGTATGATCCATTTGGCCATTCTACCTTGTAAAGCTATTTTAGATGATAGATACTTGAGAAGATCTACTTTTGAAATGACCATGGTTTTATTATTGAACATGTAATGACACAATTTTTGAGCTATGAAGACCATGGCCAAACAAAATTATTTAATAGGTACATAGTTATGTTCATATGTGACCAAGGTAAAACTTAGGTATTATATGACATGCTCTTTTTCATTGTCATCATATTGAGCCAAAATTGCCCCCAAGGCATTATCAGTAGCTGATAGATATAACACGAATGGCTTTCCCAGAATAGGAGGTAATAAAATAGGTGGATTAATGAGATATTCTTTGAGTTGTTGAAAAGCTATTTGGCAGTGATCATCCCAGTGAAATGCAACTCCCTTCTTCAAAAGATATGTAAATATATGACACTTGTCTGCTAACTAAGAGATGAAGCATTGATTGATTGAATCTTACCCTACAAACTATGGAGTTTCTTTAAATTGGTTGGTGGTGACATCTCAGTTATAACATGGATTTTAATTGGATCAAATTCAATACCTCTACAAGACATGATGAATTCAAGTAATTTTCCTGAAGTTACACCAAATACACATTTATTTGGATTGAGTATAGCTTTGTACTCCTGTAATCTTTCAAATATCTTATGCAACACTTCTGGATGGTTGGCCTTAGTCTTGGATCTTCCTAATATGTCATTGACATAGTTTTTAAGAATATCATGCATCATATCATGAAATATGATAATCATGGCCCTTTGATATGTATCTCTAGCATTCTTAAGACCAAATGGCATTACTTGATGATAAAATGTTCTCCATGTTGTGGTGAACACTATTTTATGTTATTATTCTAGTGTTATTCTAATCTAGTTGTATCCTAAAAAGCCATCCATGAGTGAAAGCATTTAATAATCTACTGTGGAATCAATGATCATGTCAATATTAGGCAATATAAATTCATCCTTAGGACAATCTATATTTATGTCTTAAAAATTAGTACAGATTTTCATTCCTTTAGGATTTTTACTAATAGGTACGACATTAGACATCCATTTTGAGTAGTCAATGGACTAGATACATCATCCTTCTAAGATTTTTTCTAACTCTTTCTTTACCAAGATAGCAATGCAAGGATGCATCTTACATAGCTATTATTTAACCAGTTTGGCATCAAGATTGACCACAAGGGTGTGAATAATCAAGGTAGGATCCAAATCTAGCATGTTAGAATAAGCCCATGCAAAGATATCCACAAATTCTCTCAATAGAACTGTAAAGACTTCACATTCCTCCTCAGTGAGGGACGCACCTAATTTTATCCATTTTGGGTCCAATGGAGTATTGATGTTTACCTCTATTGTATCTTTGACTACAATGGTTAAACCATCTTCTAGGATAGTAGGCAAAGACATGAACTATTGGAATATGTCAAGGTCTTTTGTTAGGACTTATTCTTCGGCATCTCCTAGGCATGATGAATCTGAGTCCCCCAATGGGAGATATGGCCATGTGACAAAAATAGTTTTAAATTATTAAAGAATTCAATCAAATACTTGTTACATAAAACTAAACTTAGATACATAGATAAGTTCATCGTTGGTGGTCTCCTAGTCTAAATTTAAAGAAGAATGAACACCCTTGTCTAACGGGGCTTGAAACAAGTTTTCACCACTAGACTGGACTTTATCTTAACTTTTTCCTTGGTCAAAAAGTGCCTCAAAGAGGTTTTCACTTGGGTACCTCAATGTTTTATTTATTTATTTTTGGCTAAGGGTGTTCACCCACTCTCACAAATAGTCGTCAGGATCCAATGTAATTGAGAATCCTAATTTATGATCTCCCAATAGAACATTGTCTCTCAAGCCTAAAAATTCATAAAATGCCTCATCATTCTAAAACTCATTAATTGACAAATTGGATTCTTGTTGGTCCCAATCTATCAGTTGGGGATAGTATAATGGCAATGGGTTATGATAAATGATTGGGGTAAGAGTACATATGGCATTGTTATCAAACACGTTAGTCTTATCTAGGTCATCAAAGATGAGGCTATGATCAAACTCTACTTCACTATCAGCATCATCATCACTAGCCACCAGTGATGCAACTTGAATAATATATGTGGGGTCACCCCCAGGTGGTTTAAATCCAAGTCCATAAGGTCTTGTGTAATTAGTCATGGAAATTGGCTCAATGGTTCCTTGTTGATTTAGTCCAAGTCCTCTTCCTTCATAATATTGATGTTCCATGATCCTATTCAGAATAGGATACTTTGTAATTTTATATCAATCAGCTTGGTTGTCATTGTACAACCATGATTCATCCACTTCAAGAGGGTCTAGTTCTACGCCAGATGTTAGTACAAACATGATAGGTCTCTTATCTTTATTCTTTTATTTCCAATGCATGTGTGGGTTATTTTTAGGTTGCCCAAAGGTCTTTGGATTTTGAGGAAGATTGGAAATTTGAAAGGTATCATGGGTCACATACTCCCCTGGACTATTATCTGAAATGGTGAAATTATTGATAGCTGTAGGAAGAAGTATGAGGGAAAGGGAATCTAAGGTATTAGGATCTCTATAATTATCTTGTGGAGGATTAATAAGTATGGCCTTTATTTTATCCTAATTGGAACTTGGACATGTCATATTGGTAATTGTAGCTTTGAAACTCAGCCTCAAGATGTTTGTAGTGTTCATATGGGTGTAAATATTTTGAAATATTCACTTCTATCCCTAAGTGGAAAAACATGATACATTGGTGCAATGTTGATGGGACTACATGAATCTCATGTAACTAAGGCCTACCTAGAAGCATATTATATGACAACTCAAGATCAAGCACATGGAAAAGCATATCATGGGTCAAAAACCTAATGATAACTGGTAAGCTAATTCTACCTTATGATTCTCTTTCCTGATTATCATAGGCTTTGATAGTTATCATTTCTAGTTGGAGATCTACCATTATGTACCCAAGAAGCTTGATGAGCTTTAGAGACATTATGTTGAGGCTTGATCCATTGTCTATAAGGGCATACTTTAATTTATGCTACTTTATATAAACTTCTATGTATAATAGATTATTATGGAGTGGGCCAAGGGAAGATACATCACCTTGGTTTAATATGAATTATTGGGCTGGAGCTAGGTGTCTAACCAAAGCTTGAAATTTATCAGGAGATATGTCACTAAAAATAGTGGATTGGGTCAAGAACTCATTCAAAATATTCTTGTGGCTTGTTGACATTCCTAGTAAATCTAAAATAGAAATTTATGCTAGTGTCTTCTATAATTGTTCCACAATATCAAATTTCTTGCCTTGGTCAATGGTGAATGGTTTATTCTGAGGTTAAATGGTTGGCTGGATAACATGCAAAGTTGTAGATGGTTGTGGACCTAGGATAGTAATCTTTGACCTATGAGTTGTGATTACATAATTAGGATTAGATGCTAGACCATAATTTCTAACAAATACAGGGAATACTATGGGACTAAATAAGACAAGTCTCAGTTGCTAGTGCACTTGTATGTGGTCATGTGGTAAGGGTGAGTTATTGGTATATGGTCTAAAAGTGGGAGTCTTAATTTGTTGGTTTACCTATGTGTAGTCCCAAGTCAAAAAAGTATCATCCATGTAATTTGGTTGAATGGTATTGTTTAGCAATGGTCAAGATTGATTAGTGCTTGGTCTAGGATCAATGGAGATGGTATTAATGCTACCCCCTATAATATGACCTATAACCCTATTGTAGTCATGTGAAATTTCATGGTAAGTTTTTTGTTTATTACCATTCTAACATTGGTTTTGTCCATTATTCTGATATTCTAGGTTTTGTTATTGATTCTACTGATTCTATTTGTTTGGCCTTTGATTTTGATACTATTGATTTTGTTGTTACACTAGCCAGTGTTATTGTTATTGCTATTGGTGATTATTATATTGAGGAAATGGGTTTTGATAAATCCTAAGAGTTTGATTGAAAATGGAATCACCATTATCCAATGTTATCTCCCTATTCTCCAACATATTCTTAATTAAATTATTGATTTGCACACATCTACATAGATTATGCCCATTGACTAAATGATATTCATAGAATTCATTTTCATGGTACCAATCAAGATAAGGAATGCCTTATAGATAATGCTTTGGTATAGGCCAAATAATTAGATTAGAAAAAACAAGTTTGTATAATATGGAATCAATAAGCTCTCCTAGGTCACTAAAGACATGACGCACATGCACAATTTTCCTTGGAGGAGGGGTTTACAATGGTAAAGGTTGTTGTATCTGTTGTGTAGGTCTTAGTTGTTGTGCTTGTGACATTAGTGGGAGAGGTTGTTGGGTAGGAGTAAGGTGAAAAGGTAGTATAGATGATGTTTGCATCATTTAGACATGATGTGACTCAGTTACTCTATTACCCACAACATTTCTATTGTAGTTAAATTGATTTACTCTTTTTTAGTTATTAGCCTATGTTAGTTGCAATGCTTACGCTTAAATTAGATGTTAGTTTTGGCCACTTCCCTGATTGATATCTTGATTCTAATTAGTTGATGTAAGCTTGATGATCCCTTTATTAATAAGAGCTCACTTAATCAACAAGCCTTTATTGATGATCTCCTTAAAAATATGTACACATTGTAGTTCCAAATGATAAGCTATCTCACTATTCAAATTTTTAGTAAACACAATGGTTAATTATTTATTTGGTAAACTATGGGTGAATTGGCTTGCAAGGGCTCTCCATCATTGTAGATATATTGTAAAACTCTCACTAGCTTTCTGCTTTTACTTGTGTTAAGTCAACCAATGAAATCTGTAATGAAATTACTTCAAGAATTAAGTATAATAGTAGAATTATATCCAAATATGACTGAAATATATCCAAATATATGATAATAGATAAGCCACTTTGAGGGGGCAACCTCCACAAGCTTCAATAAGAGCAGAATTCACAATATGATGATAAATGATTAGGTGTTGATGGTTTTGCATAAATTTGGTGCTTCTCCAAAACTATCAACACCTATTTCACATGTTGTAGATGTGCTTCCCATGTCTGACTATAAATCAATATGTCATAAAAGAAAACTAGCACAAACTTCCTTAAAAAGGCCTAAAAATAGTGTTCATCAAGCTCTAAAAAGTAGATGGTGCATTTTTAAGACCAAAGGGCATTACCAAAAACTCATAATGGCCCTCATGTGTTCTAAAAGCAATTTTATGAACATCTTCATCCTTGATTCTAATTTGATGGTACCTCGAGCGAAGATCCAATTTTGTGAAATAATTAACACCATGCAACTCATCAAGTAAATCATAAATTACTAGAATAGGAAACTTATCTTTGATGGTGTACTTGTTGAGTTCCCTATAATCTGGGCACATCCTCCATGTGTCATCCTTCTTTCGCACCATGACCACTGGTGATGAATATGCACTTTGGCTATGCTTGATGATCCCTACCTCCAGCATCTCATGGACCATCTTTTCAATTTCACTATTTTGTGCATATGGATATCTATATGGTCTGATATTTGGTGGTTGACTACCTGGAATTAGTTGAATGGCATGATCATGTTCTCTTTTTGGTGGTAGTCCTTTTGGCATGGCCCCCAAAATAGATGAGTGGTCCTTAAGAATTATTTGTAGATCAGGATGTGTAGATACCTTTGGGGGTTGAATTTCTATGGAGCATAATCATGCAATAATTCCCTCTGCCCCTTTTTTAGCATCTTGGTCATCTGATGTGAACTAACCAATTGTGGATATTTTGCATGTAATCCATGTCATTCAATTTTCTTACCTTCAGAATGAAAGTGCATGAATAGTTCTTGGAAGTTCATCTCAATGGTACCTAAGGTTGTGAACCATTAGACTCCCAAAACAATGTATGTGTTACCCATGAGAATAGCAAACATAGGAGAGTCAAGATTGTACCCACCCATAGTAAGCTTAATACTATGGCATTTTCCTGAACAATTAAATGTGCCACCATCTGCAGTCATGACCTAAAATTTTAGTGTTGGGTAGATGAAATAGTTCAATCAATTGGCCAACTTATGGTTTATAAAGTTATGTGTGCTCCCTGAATCAATCAACACTGTCACCTTCTGTTTCTTAAGGAGACCCACCACCTAAGAGTTTGTGGAGTGCTAATACCTGCAAGTACATGACAAGAGATTTTAGGTTGGGAATCTTCAGGTACCTCCTCTATATCTTCCTCATCATCATTGGAGGCATCATCTGCTTCTTCATCTTTATTTGGTCCCTCAATGTAGAATAACTTCTTCTCAACACATCTATGTCCTTTAATCCACTTGCTATCACAACCAAAACATAATCCTTTTGCATGCTTTTCTTCAATTTGATGAGGGGTCAATCTAGTAGGTGGAGGAAATGTTGATGATGATATGCTACGATATTTGAAATGAGTGAATGGTTGCTTCTTGTTGGCTATGAATCTTTCCTCAGCTCTACATGCTAGGATAATAGATTCAAAAATATTAAGTGGATTAAACATGTGTACATCATGTTGAATGTGGTCCTTGAGTCCACCCAAAAATAGGTCATTCTAGTTTGCATCAAAAATTGTCTCCACACGTAAGGATAGGTTCTAAAAATGATGAATATAATCCTTGATGAAGCTAATTTGTCACAATTTTTCCAGTTGGCTAAAGTAATTATCTATCACACTATTGCCATAGTGTAATTGTAGTTGCTCTGTAAAAATTGACCAAGTGACATTGAGACTCATCTTTTTCTTTTGAGCACACAACCATCGATACCAAATGAATTGATCAGGTTCAAGATACAAGGATGCCATGGTAACCTTATATCCACTTGGAATCTGATGTAGGTCAAAAAAAACTCTCCATTTGGTTGAGCCAATTGAGTGGATCTTTTCCATTGAATGCATATCCACTTTTGGTAATAGGTTCTTCTGTGGCCATGGAGTTGGATTTGAAGTAGACTGGTTAGGAAAAACACCCTAGTGGGTTTGTGAAATAGAGTTAGCTTGATGATTTGATTTATTAATGTTCAAAGCCATCATGATATATCCTAAACTAACTTGTATGGATTGCATATTATATTGTATGTCTTGCACCTCACTTTGAATGCCTTGCACACTATAGTCAAGCTGGCTCACTTTGTGATCTATGTCAGAAAACCCTGGTACAAAGGGTCTATTACGCCCCCCTTCTGACTCCATCTCATCCTTGTTAGGATTTTTTCCTGGATTTTCATCACCCTTTCCTTGGCCCCGAGTTTGTGGACCTACCATAAAAGGGTTTTACGATGTCGACCCTTATTGACACTTTTGACCCAACTTTGACCAAGCACGATTTTGAAATTATTTCAGCCTCAATTCAAAATATACAAAGAACAAACCATATCCAAATTTTTCTAATATTTCCAAAAATGTAAACAAATCATAAAAATTCTTTGAATTGCACACGAAAGAGCAATTTTATGAAAAACCATAAAATAGCGATAACATTTGAAAAACAAATCCAAATGAGCTAAAATTTTAATGGAATATTAATGTAATTATTTTTAACCTCTAGTAAAAAAATTTAAAATAAATTCATAACCATTTTTTATATATCACAAAATTTAAAAATTTAGTGTTTCGCCCACAAGATTGCCCAAATCGCAGCTCTGATACCACTTGTAATTAAATTACTTCAAGAATTAAGTATAAAAGCATAATTATATCCAAATATGACTAAAATATATCCAAATATATGATAATAGATAAGCCACTTTGAGGGGGCAACCTCCACAAGCTTCAATAAGAGCAGAATTCACAATATGATGATAAATGATTACCCACTACCTCCTATATATAGTCTAACTAGGCCATGGTTACTCCATAGGCCGACCTACTAATCTAAAGAAAGCCACAAGTCAGATAAGTAATATAATGTCAAAGAGGGATAAGTAAGCCACAAGTTGGCTAATACTATCCTCATACATGTGATAGGTTAGGGGCGTAGCAAAATCTCATGTTTGAGATTATAGGAGAAGTGCTACACAAACCTATCAAAAATATCATCAAAATTTGTTATTGAATTCTTGGGAAAATTTAAGAACCACTCCAAGGCTTTTCTATCTAAAATCCTTAGAAATAATAACAAAAGGTATATATCACTATATGTTATTGGTTGACATGCAACAAAGAACTCGGTTAAATGAGCCTTAGTTAGGGTCACCTTTCCCTTTGTATTTATTGAATTTTAGTGGTTCGTATCCTAGAAAAAATGGTATGTATATGTACTCCATGTTAAATGGATAAGAACATACGTCATCCAACTTGAACTTTTTAGTCAATTTCCCAAATTGAATGGTAGTAATTTCATCCTTCATCTATTATAATTATTGGGATAGGAAACTGAAAGAAACATTGGTTTGAAGGAGAATATTGATTTGGGTAGGTGGTTGGGAGGTCACAAGTGGGACACTTTGACTAGGTTATGATGGAGATATCTATTGGGGTATATTGGTTTAGTTTGGAAATGGAGCAAGAATATGCATACGTGGAATAGGATGTACTTGGAATTGTAATTTAGTTGTGAAGTATTCTAGTTTGGGTTAGCTATAAAGGTTTGACTTAGAGGATTTTATGGTTGGGATGGAAGTATATAACTATCTTTTTCTTGCTATGGTTGAAAAGGGACATGATATCGACTAATCAAACCTTACTGATGAGTGAAACTTGTGGACCAAGACCCTATCTCTAAATTTGTGGCACATTTTGAACCAATAGTTTTTATTAGGTACTTGAGAAACATAAGAGCCTCCTTGCTGTACGAATCCCTATGGGGAAGTGAAAATAGGATGAAGATTTGGTATCTATCATTGACCAATATTTACATGTTATTGGCTAGTCATCATTTGGTTTTGTATTGGTACACTAGTCTAAGACTGAAAAGGTATGTTTGTCATTACTTGGTAAGGTGGAACATTAGTTACCCCTTGTTGAGGTGGCAATACATTTAGCCTTAGCTGTATTAGTACACTAGATTGTACTTGATATTGTGGAATATTACTCGTCACTTGTTGAGTACTAGGATTTGTTACATTATATTATTGAGGCATTACATTAGTTATTGATTGACTACCTAATCCCATAGGTTATACACTTGAGGAAGTAGCCAGTTGAGGTTTGGAAATAGGTGGTGAAGATTGGGGTATAGAGGCTCCTATTCCTTAGTATGATGATCCACTCATGGTATTAACTATGGTCACATGTTGTTGACTAGTTGTTTGTGTGTTAGTACCACTTTGATTGGGATTGGATGTTGTTTGCACATTGTCCACTATATTTGGCTCACTATTCTATGTAAAAGTAGAAGACACTTCTTCAATAATGGGCATATGTAGTAAGTTGTCTACCGAAGTGTTTTATATGAATGGGTTTGAACACTAATTCTCTTGACCAGTTGACTCTATCAAAACTCCTATTGAAGGACTTAAGTTAATAATAGGTTTGCTCACCATGTTTGTCTAATTAAAATTTTGTGCTAGATTTGCTCACCATGTTTGCATTTGATTAAAGTGGTCTGCCATGATTTTTTTGTCTATGTTAGGCATATTAGGGTCCTGATACGTTGTTTAGACTATAGCCAAAGGATTGCTAGAAGAATCCTGTTGATCTTATATTATGTTGTGGGGCATTCTTACTAAGCTTAGAAAATTCTCATGAGGGAAGTCTACTAGAAACTTAGCCCCTACCTCTATGGCTCGAACTAAAATCTCATCTTTATTCTCCAACAAATGATGTTCAAACAAAAATGGATCATACGTGGAAGGCAAATTAGTAGAGCATGATTGTTGAGGAACTAGTTCATCAGTTCTGGGTATTATAGTTAGGTATTATGTGGTTTGTTCTTGGTCTTGTTCTAAATAAGGTGTTATATTAACCAAATAATTAGCTAATAGATATTGCCTTTCTACCCCTAATTGAGTATTATAAGAGGGATAAGAATCCATCTCATAAGGAATATTATCTACGTAGGGTTCTTTAACCATTTCTTCCTATGTAACCACATTACTAATCCCTAGATTATACATGAGTCCACTACGAGTGTAGGAAAACATGTTGGGATCCATAGTCAATGCTTTGCGATAAAAGGTCAAAGAGTTCTTAAATATCTAAAATAGATGATGTTCAAACTTGGTCTAGATTCATCAAAAAGATCAAAAAGGTTTATGCAAATATTTGTGAGGAAACAAACTAGTGTTAAGTACCTAATTTCTCATTGTTAACACAAAGATGAGCAAGTAAATAGACTAAAAATCAAAATGCCAAACTCTAAGGTTGAAGTGTTTCAAATCAGTCTAATCTAGGAAATTAAAAATTTATAGGTCTTTTGGATAAATGTGGCATCAAAATCTAGGCTCAAACAAGGCATGTGCTAAGACTCTTGGCTAAACAGCGTCAAAAGCTAGAATTTAAAATAAAGATGATTTTTAATCTAATGGATTTGAAACACTTCTAATAAATACTAGGCATTTGAGTTTAGGATATAAACTCAATCAACTAGGTATAAGGTATGAAACAAAAGGCACTTTAGAGATAGTTTATTTTCTCACAAATAATGATATAAAACTTGGTTCTTTTGACAAAAAAGTTAAATAAAAGTAAAAAGTATAAATGTGCTAGACAAAAGATCACAAAAGTACACTCAGATTGGTCTAAAAATGTAGAAAGAAATTTGAAATCTATGCAAGAGGGTTTATGAAACAATATTTGAAATGTTTTGGATAGCATAATGATGCTACACTACCCAAAAGGTGTGGCTAAATGTTTGTTTCAAAAACTCTCTAAGGCAAAGATAGTTTCCCACAATTTTGACAATATAACACTACTTTTCTTGACTCAAAATGTTGTGGTGCATAGACTCAAAGCGCAAGTGTTTAGCACAAAATATCTTAAATATATCAAGTGGTGATAATGATCTTGGGCCTAAAATGGCCTTCAACACAAATTGGAAATTGAACCTAAGTTCCCTCAAGTTTTATGCAAATGGTGAACCCACTTAACACATCAACCCTATGAACTTATGAAGGTACAATTTTGAATTTATATTTTAAATTAAGGACTTAAACAAAATTTGTCAAAGATTTAGAATTAATTAGGCAATGTAACTACACTAGAGTGGATGATGACTCCCAAGTTTTGATAGACTTTGAACAAGACAAATTTGATGACTTCACATGGGTAGCATAAAGCCTCTTTATTAAAATGAAAATGAGGACCATGTGTTTTGGTTTGTATCATTTTTTTACACCAATTTTGAATCCAAACAATACTTTAATCTAGGACAAAACTAACTAATTAATCGCTCTTAGACTCTAAACTGACAAGGTTTCTTGGTATTGTTGGAATCTATCAATATACATCATTTGAGAGGATTTTAAGTGTTCGTTCAAAAGTAATTGTGCATTATATTGTAGGGTTTTTACACCACTCCTTCTCTCAAAGGATAGTACTATGACATGGACCTCAAGGTGCACTTTGCACCAACAATACTTTCACAGTAAGTGGGGTTTTGTCTAAGATCTATACGTTTTTGACCATTCTAGGGGAATCAATTACACAATGACTTTCACACCAAATAATGCAAAATAAAAGCACATAATTTGGGTATGTATCACTTATCTTGTTGAAAAAATATCTATTCTTTTTTGCAACCACTATATCCTATTGTTCGCTTAGTGTAGTGCGACGTACAAAGTGCCACTACGTCCCATGTGCAACTCTAATTAGGAGCCAAATGAAGTTAATGCTGGAAGGTGAAACCCCAGGTCAAACATTCCCTAGATAACTCATGAGATGTGATTAAGTCCCCCTCACAATCCAAGTTTTCATAAAAATAAAGCATGAAATAAAAATAATTTAGGGTCATTTTCAAGGTCATCCAAACTTTGATGAGTTTTTGGGGAGTGGTTTAGACGACTTTCTTTCTAAGCCTTGGACTAGGATATTTGAAATAAGAATGGAATTTTTGATTCCAAGGGTTACATAAAGGGTATAAATGGAAGAGAATACATGCATCACCCCTCTTTTTTCCAAACAAAAATATAAATTAAATAACTAAATGAATATAAAAAGCTTGGAATGGTGAGTTCATTTTTAAGCCCAAATTCAAAAAATGAGGTGGTGTTCATTTGACCCCTTGGTCTTAGTTGTAACGTTGAAAACTAATTCTAAAAAAATTTATTTAATCACCTTAAATGTTACTTTAATCACCAAAATAATGTTCCTAATTCATTTTAAAATCATGTCAAAGATGGTCTGAAACATGTTTTAACAAATTTGAAGTTTGTTGGTTCTCTGTCTACCCTTAAGGCATCACCCCAAAAATAAATATGTTAGGTTAGACAATGTTAGCATAAATCTAAAGAATATATTTTAAAAAAATAATATTTAATATATGAACACTTGAAAATAACAAATTAGAATTCTAAAAATAAAATATAACATATAACACATAAAATGCTGCACATAAAATATAAAAAATTACAGTTAGTATTTTTAACATAACTTTTAAAATATAACCCATTTTGATAGGAAATTTGGAGATGTTGTAATTAAATGTAGGAAACATGTATATAAAAAAATTTAAGTCCAAAAATTAAATTAAAAAAAAAATTATGAAATCTTTTTTAACCATTTTTAGCAAAACAATAAAAAACAGAAAGTGACGGTTACTAAAATAGCTATAAATTTTAAAATGTAAATAATTATTTTGTGAATTTTTTAGAGAATATAAATGATATATTTAGATATATGAATATAAAAATTTAAACCAAAAAATTAAGTAAATAAAATTTTATGACTTATTTATTGACCATTTTTACACAAAGCAAAAACAACAAAAAAAGAGAATCAAAACAATGAAACACAAAAAAAGTTTGTGGATTTCGCTCTCATGAAAATAATCCTATTGGGTGTGACATTATGTGAACTATGAATTTTAATAATAATAGGATAATAGTATCATATTAGTGAATGAAACTAAATCAAAAACACATTAAACTAACATCTTCATTTACAACATCTCAAAACATGATTAAGCACTTTGTGCACAAATTACTTAAGTTGATCAGAATGCCTTGTTATTGGTCTAAATTTTGACTGAATTAGAATTGGAAGTCAATGTCAGATGAATTGGATCCATTATCCCATTAATTATGTTTCCAACACCAAATATCAAAGACACATTTTGTACAATAAATTTGATAGAAAAGAGCAATTCATAGCACTCATGTGCAAAATTAGCATTTTGACTTGGAATGATTTGATCAAAGTGAGTTGGCCCATAATTTGAATTACCCCATTTAATGATACTCTAGCCAAACTTGGTACTTAAATATATCAATTTCAACTCATTTAATGTGCATTAATTTTTTTAGGCCAAATTGTGCACTTTGATGGAAATTGGTCAAAATCTTAGTTAGAGGTTATCGATGCCTAGATTTAGGTGTCTACATCCCCATGTTCTAGGCTTGGAGTGTAAGTGTTAGTGTGTTTTTACTTGAGTTTTGTTACTTAAAATAACACTATACTAACCTCCCTTCTTGGATTCCTATGATCATAAATGGCATAATAGTGGAACAAAAAATCATCCCATATAGAAAGGAGATGAAAATATTGCTCTTAGTTTTTCTATTGAGTGCTTTACAATATTCAAAATTTGACTTTTAACTTGTTTTTCATGTATTTTATTTTTTCAATGATACATAGTTCTATATATAGATCAATGTTGATCCAAGAAGATTGACATTAATTCTACTTGACCAACATCAATTCACCTAGAATTGACATTTACATCTATGTGCAAAAAAATAGGTTGGTAAGACATCTTTCGGAGCTTCATTTGTGGTCATTTGAATTCTATTTTTTATTATTTCTTTAAGCCATGTGTTTTCTCCTAAATTTTTAGAATATTGTATTAGTTTACCTTCAAGTTTCATAAATGTTTCACAAAGTCTGAAACCCCCCCTAACACTTTTTTCAGGACTCAAAGGCCACAAGGAAACATTTAAAACACTTCTTACATGCAATTTTCACATTTCAAATTGGAGTTTTAAGAATCTTTTTGTTTAAACCATTTTAGTTTTATTTCAAGCTTTCAATAACAAATGATAAGGGGCCAAATTTAATAAATAATTCACTTTGGTGCATTAAGATAAACACTCACACTTAGATTACATACTCTTAAGAATATTTTATTTTATGGTTATTCTTTCAAAGTTATTTATTTTTTCAAAATGATTGATGCATGTATTCTCTACCCCACCCCCTTTAGGGAATTTAGGTGAACAAAAATGTTATTTATTTGTATTTTTGACTTGTCCAAAGGCATGAAAGTAATATCACTAAGGATATACTCAATTTTTTATGGTTTGGATGATCTAAATGTGACTCTAAACTCTTTTTTATTGTCATTTATTTTCACGCATCTTAACTTGTGATCAGGATTTCATCACCTCCTCACAGGTTCTCTAAGGAAGTGTTGACCTGGGAATTCATCTCCTAGCATCATTTCAACCCCACTCCATGGTGGGGTATACAAATTAAGGTCAAATTACTGGTATGTTTGCTTGAGTAGTTAATTAAACTTCATTATTATGTGTTGTCATTCAAAACATGCACTTGTGGATGTTTCACGGCATAGGAAAGCCTTGAAATTGGGTGTTAGGTGCAAAGATCCTACACAAGGCATGGGAAGAATTAGCATTGAGCATGAAAGTATTATCATGTAGTTATGGGTGTGATCATTAGTTATCTTTATATAATGATGGAAATGTCCTCAAGGAATGGGACCCTTTCACTCTTTGGGATGAGTCTTTAGAGTAGGCCAAATTCCTTCTATTTTAAGTGCACCTAGTTTAAGACCAATGTGTAGACGTAAAGAGCATAGAAGTAACCTAAATATAGTCTAAACCTAATGATTTATTGAGGAAAAGGGAGGGATAAGGTATTAAGGTACATAAAATAAAAGACAATGTGCCCAGAATAGGGTGAAAACTCATACTACCATAAACACACTATAAATGCTTGAGAAAAAGACATTTCCACATAGATTTTACCAAAGCATCTCCAAATACATAAGTATTTTACATAGAGTCATGGGAACACAATGTTACATTGGGAGGAATTACAAATGGTCCATAAGTAGTGTCAACATAGACCTAAGTATGCACATGATATTACCTACAACTAAGTTCTAAGTTCAACAAGGGGGTGCAAAGAATGGATAATAGAAAGATGGGAAAACATTACCCATATTCAAATATCAATAGATGTAAATAACACATAGATCATCAGAATAATAGAAAGAGGTGAACTTAATTCTCACTAATCTAGAAGACTTAGCCAATACAAGTTCTCATGGAAGTCAAATTTCAACAACATGAGGCTATAAAAATGTGTCGACCCTTTTATAATGGAAGAAATAGACTTATAAAACATCAAGCCATATTTACAATAAATGTGTCACTTGGGTGATGGGTGGAACATTTAATGTAGTTGCAACATCGTGGCCATATTTTTGAAGTATGTCTGATGATTAGACTTGGGTTGATAGTAGCATTGCTTCTGGATACACATGTGTTAGGGAATGGAATTTTTTTTTTCAATGTTAGGGGATGACATGTATTCAAGCTTTGAGGTCAAGTAACCAATTTTTTATTTAATTATGATTGTAACTTGAGCTTCTATCAACAACCTCTAATGGCCTTCATTAACTCTGCCAACCTCTTAACATGTGGTGCTTCAATGAAGTCTCAAGGAAGCTTTTTGAATTTATAGATAGGATTGGAATGAATAGGCAATTGAAAACTTCCTTATGCTAAAATGAGTGTAGGGCTACCATGTGATGATAGCAAAAGAAAGGCTATAGGATGTCCCATTGAAGGGGGATGATGTGAGATATTACATGCAGGTGTGGAACCATGTTGGATGGGTATGAATAAGATTTTAAAGTAGAACACACATCAAGATGAATATTTTGGGTGTGCTAGAGTGTTACCATAACCACTTATTGCACCATCTCTTTCACTTGGTTATTTTAGAGTTTAAGAACCCACACTCTAAATATTTGTGCACCTTTTTCTTGCATATTACAAAACCTTTCACAAAGATATGCATTGATATCCTTATGATGGAATGCATCATTACTATCCTACTACATAGATCTGCACCTCTAGTTTGGGTTTAGGCATAGATGGGAAACATTTGTGCTTATTCTACCTAAAGTGCTTGGGACCTTATAACTATGCTAACCTTCTATATGATCTTGGGAGGCCTTGTGCTAATTGAGGGGGTGACTTATAAAGTCAAAAAAATTTATGACCTTTGTTGGTCACTTGCCTTTTAAATGGGAACCTAGTAGACTTTGACCAATCCATTGATCACAATTTTTTTGGGACTTCCAGTTATTCCTCCTATGAACATGTTGACTATGTGCTCCTGGATTCTTAAAATGAGTTGAGATTCACCTAACAAGACAAGAACTATGCCAAAGGCACTTAGAATAAAATATCTAAGATAAGAAAACACTGGGCACAAAGGCTTAGAGGAAATAAAAATAATCTAAAAATAAGGGCATGAGAGGTGTGCCTTTAGGGAAATGAAAATCATCTACTCTACTTATTTACAAATATGTACAAAGAATTAATAGAGATAGTGCTTGAGATGAATCCCATTGACTGGGATAAGAGATTATTCTTCATTAATTCTAGTAAGATGGAAGGCATTAAATGGCTTAAAACTAGTGATGGTATATGGACCACTCCATATTATGTCAAACTTGGTGTGCCTTCCAGCTTTCACTCTATCAGCATCCCATTTGAGAACTAAGTCCCCTTCTTGGAAACTTTTGGCACCAACCTTCTTATCAAAGACCCTCTTGGTTTACACCCATTGAATTTCCATGGTATGTGTATCTTGTGCTCTAATTTCTTCAATCTCCATTAGCTCAACTAACCTTGATTCAATGGGCTCTCTCTATAGTAACTCTAACTTATGCACTAGTTCTAATGAGGGAAACTTAAGGGATACTGGCAATCTGGCTTCCCTTCCATAAACTAGTAAGAGGGTAAGTTCCCTAGTATTTTTTTGGGTGTGATTTGATTAGCCCATACGATGGTCTTGAACTTTATGTGCTAAGCTCATTGGTTATCCTCTAGAGTCCTCTTTATGATATAGATCAGGTTTTTATTCATGGATTTGGCTAGACCATTACCTTGAGGGTAATAGTTAATTGAGGCACTCAATTAGATGTTGTTCTCAATGGCCCATTTGTTGATTCTAGTTCCAAATAAAACTAGTACATTATTGAAGATAATGGTATCCAAAATGTTGAATCTCATTACAATGCCATTGTCGAAGTTGAGGATAGATACATCATTAGCTTCTTTGAGCACAATTGCTTCTATCCATCATGTGAAATTATCAGTGGCTATGAAAATCCAACTTATGCCCATCAATTAATGGTGGGTTAATCATGCTTATGAAATCTAAGCCCTACTATGCAAAGGGTTGGTCAACTTGAATTAGGCATAGTGGTAAGGTTACAAGCCTTTATTTACCTATGAAGAAGGTGCACTTCTTACAAGCTCATATGTAAGTGTGCATATATTTGAATAGAGTTGACCAATAACATCTAGCCCACATGATCTTCATGGTAGTGGTCTTAGGTTAGTAGTGGCCTCTTGCAAGTCCATCATGAAATTCTTGAATAATTTTGCCTTTTTGTTTTGCTTCAACACACCTCAAGAGGACCATATTGAGGTATTTTTAGAAAACTTCACCATTTATAAGTACATATATAATGGAATACAATTGAAAATGTCTATTCTTGGACTTATCAAGGTGAGGAAGATATATGTTGTGTCAAAGCAAGGTCTTCATGTCCTATACCTAGTTGGTAATAACTCATTTACTTTCACACTCTTCCTCATGCAATACTAAGACCACACCATCTTCTGACCTTGATACTTCCTCCAATTACTTGCATAATCCTTTTCCTCAAACTAGCTTGGTGACTTGGATGTCTATGTCATACTCCATCATTTTAGTGATCTAGCTAGCCCTTTTCTCATCGATGTCCTTGTTGAGTAAGAACTTTTTGATAATTGTGTGTATGACCATGGGTTGGATCTAATTATTGGAGAGCATTGTTTCTCTACATTTTTTCTAATTATATTCATAAGAAAGAAGAAACTAAGGTTAAAGGGTTAGGGGTTTGTACGTTACCCAAATTAAGTTGCGCACTGTATCCAAGTGTTGTAGGATCTCCTCTTTGGCTGTGGAGGAAACACCTGTAGAGAGAAATAAACTCAAACAAAGAAAATGTTAGATAAAGATATGGTGGACTGCCAAGTAATATGCTCAGTCCTGAAAGCATAAAGCTCTGTAAAGGTATGACATTCCACTATTTGATGAAAAGAATGTTGTATAAAGAGAAATAATGAAAGACTAAAAAAGAGAAATATAGATAACACGTACCTATTCTCTGCAGTCAGTCTGTCACAGTCACCGACATCAATAGTCTTGCTGAAGTCGGTTGGTAAAAGATGCTGATGTTAGTTATACTGCCGATGTTGGTAGGGGCAATGGGCCTTGGATAGGTTTCAGGGTATGTCTATGGTTGATAGAGGAGTCTAGGAGTTTAAAGGTTTGTGCAGGGTTGTAGGAAAGTGGATAGGGTCTAAGGAAAGGCAAAGGTAGAGGGTAAGTGTGAGATGAGGATAAGAATAAGAGGAAGGCTTTTTAGCCTATCCACAGAAGAAGTCGAGTAGTCTCTCAATAGTACTCAGAAATACCGAATGGAAATTAATTGCCAATGAATACTAGAATACTGAAATTAAACAGAAGAATACTTAGCTCTACTCAATAGAGAACCAGAGGTGTCAAAATTCTTATTCCTATTGTGGCTGATGTCGAAGTCCTCATACAATATTTCAGTCCAATTTGGAGTGACTTGTGTAGAGTTTCTGAAGCCAGGAGAGTGATAGTCGAATTCTGATGCTTGGTCTCAGAGTGTGCACATAATATCCAAGAGTTTGGGGGGAAGAGAGAGAGAGAGAGAGGGACTAAGCTCAAGGTTAGAGCCTAGTTTAAGTAACCAATGTTGGCGATCCTATTGGCATCAGCTAATAGTTGACCTACGTCGAAGGAGGAAGAATGGGTAAAAGGGCTATTTTTAGCCCTTTGCCCATTTCTCCATCTGCCGAGTGCATTTGTTGTTGGAGAATAGTCAAAATATGGGTTTATTAGGCATGAGAGTTAGTTAGGAGGTTAAGAAGGAGTGAGAATATGGGCCTTGGATGGGTTTCAAGGTATGTCTATGGTTGATAGAGGAGTCTGGAAGTTTAAAGGTTTGTGCAGGGTTACAGGAAAGTGGATAGGGTCTAAGGAAGGGTAAAGGTAGAGGGTAGGTGTGAGATGAGGATAAGAATAAGAGGAAGGCTTTTCATCCTTTCCATGGAAGAAGTTGGGTAGTCTCTCAACAGTACTCAGAAATACCAAATGGAAATTAATTGCCAATGAATACTAGAATACTGAAATGAATTAGAAGAATACTTAGCTCTACTTGGTAGAGAACCAGAGGTGTCAGAATGCTTATTCCTATTGTGGCTGATGTCGAAGTCCTCATACAATGTTTCAGTCCAATCTGGAGTGACTTGTGTAGAGTTTTTATAGCCAGGAGAGTGATAGTCAAATTTTGATGCTTGGTCTCAAAGTGTGCACATTGATATCTAAGAGTCTGGGGGGAAGAGAGAGAGAGAGAGGGCCTAAGTTCAAGGTTAGACCCTAGTTTAAGTAACCGACGTCGGTGATCCTACTGACGTCAGCCAACAATTGATCGATGTTGGCTGAGGAAGAATGGGTAAAAGGGATATTTTTAGCCCTTCACCCATTTCTCCATCCGCCAAGTGCATTTGCTATTGGAGAATGGTCAAAAGATGGGTTTATTAGGCATGATATTTAGTTAGGAGGTTAGGAAGGAGTGAGAATAGGTCATGGGTGGTTGTGATTTAGATGGCCTAGTCTTAGGGTGACTCATAGGGTATGAAATGGTCTTGGGGTGAGGTGTCCAAGGTGAGGTGTCTAGGTGAGGTCATTAATTTAAAATAAGTAATTTATTTTAAATTAATAAAGTGTGAAGGGGACCAAGGGGTTGACACAATATTGGTGTCTACATTTGCCCCTTTTTGTCTTGTTGGTTGTTATGATAAATTGCAAGACAAAAATAAGGTGTAGGATGCCCCAGGTATAGGATAAGGTGTAGATTGTCCCAAGTATGGGATGAGGTATTCCCCCTCAAAGCGAGAGTCGAGGGAAGGTAACCTAATATCAGGTGCCGATTTGATAGGCAGTGGATGGGTATGGTGAAGTTGGAGTGTGAACACTGCAATAGTTGAGATTGTGCGTATACCGCTTCATGTGATAGGTAGGTCAAATTGTTGCAGGCAAGGTTGAGGAGTGCTAAAATTGAAATAACTGGTTCCCAGCTTATTAGTGGTAGCTGATTGGGTTAAACAATCAAAGCTATAGCTCCAATGGTTGAGGAAGACTAAAACTGAAATAACCGGTCCCCAGCTTATTAGTGTAGCTGATTGGGTTAATCAATAAAAGATGTACCTCTAATGGTCATCATGTTCCAAGTATCTAGGCTAGGAAGTGCTCCTAGAAAACATGAAAATGTCACAAATATTGGGGATCAACTTGGTCATGATTCGACAATACCTGTGAGGGTCATGGACAATTTGCTAACTATTTGTGAGGTAGCATATGCAATCAAAACAACTGAGGCAAAGTTGTCCCAAAAGTGGTCATGGTCTAAGGAGATAATCACGATCTCCAAGGTCATTAGTTGAGTCAGGATGAGATATAAGTGATCTCAAGTGTTTGTTTGTTGTGGTCAGGGAGATGTATGTGATCTCTAATGTCCCCCATGAGAAGTTGAAGGTGACTTTTGCAGTGTTAGGGCTAGTTGTTCGGTCATGACTTCTATAGTGTCAGGGCTAGTTGACTAGATTTAGTCATGTTTAAAGGTTCTATGGTTGGTTCATCAAGTAGACGAATGAATGAAATGGCTGACGTCATAAGAGAGACAAATGGGCGAATGGCCGAGCTAACCTCAGAAGACACCATGTCAACTGAGTGCTACCTACATAGCCCTTATTTTAAGGGCCTCAAGCCAATGTAGTTCTCCCCAAAAGAGAAGAAGAGTCAAAGAGATTGATAGTTGTTTTGGTCAAGTTAGTGTTGTTAGCATTTCCCATATGTGTGATGGTACTTGCTTGAAATGAGAAGTGTATGATGATGTTACAGTCTTTTTCATATTGTGTGATGGTGTATTTTGTAACATTAGTTATATGGTTTTTCATCCCTAGCAATTTTCCATATTGGTGATGGTGTATGCTAAAAATGAAATGAGTTTGTATGATGTTATAGCCTTTTCCATATTGTGTGATGGTGTATTCTATAACATTGGTTATGTGGTTGTTCATCCCTAGAAATTTTCCATATTGGTGATGGTGTATGCTAAAAATGAAATGAGTATATTTATGCTTCAGTAGATTTCTATATTGGTGATGGTATATGTTTGACATAAATTTGTGTTTGGTTGATAGTTTCCATGTGTATTGTTTTCCATAGAAACTAGTGTGAATGGGCTATGATAATTTATATAACACAAATTAGTATTTGTATTAAACAAATCATAAGGTCATGTTAGTGGTTACAAAATGTTTAGGTTTAGTTTGGTTTGGTATGATTTGGTTGTATGTGACGAAGATGTATAAGAAGTGAAAGGTGCATTGCTCTTTCATTGACAAGGACTATAATGATAACATAGATAAGGTTTTTGCAAACAAAATCCCCATTCATGCATTACGTCATTGACCATTGGTTTGTGTTAGAGAAGTACTCAAATCACGTGATGTTAAGTGCGCTCAAAATCCCTTGGGTATGTTGGGGTAATAGGTGTGATTAGGTGATATGTTAGGATAGCATAACCCTTTTTTTAGCAGGGATAACTTTGCCCCTTTTATAGGTGACCTTGAGAACGTCTATAGGCAAGTCCATGACTTAATAATTTGTCAGTCTCTTTTTTTTGGTAGACTAATCAATGTGGGAAGTCTACTTGGGGATGTTTTATTTTGTGGTCATGTTGAAGCTGATCGATGCGGGAACCTTCGGAGATGGTGTTGACTTGGTAGCAAATTTTGGTCATAGCCATCCTTCAAGGGAGTGGTCTATATTTTGCTTTGTATGTTTGGATGTCTTTGAATAGCTATCCTTCAAGGGAGTAGTCTATTAATTACAACAATTATGCAGCTGTCCTTCGAAGGAGCAGTCTACATTTATAGTTTATGACCTTTGGTTAGGTATCCTAGTTTTATGTTTGTTTTTGACTAAATTTTTAGTTATGGACTGGACTATAGAGGTTTAAGGGTTTCCCTTTTATTAGGACAAAGCATTCATGCTTTACAAAAGGGTTGACTAATGTTTGTAGGGAAAAAGGGTTGAAAGGAATAGGAATGAGGATGATAGGGGTTGCTCAAGGGATGAGCTCAAGTTAAATGCTAAGTGAATGATTACTTGGTTAAGAGTAGAATGGTCATAGATGTAAGGCATTAAGGGGCTCAAGTTTTGGCCGACCTTCGAGAGAAGATAGATGATAAGTACCTGATCCATACTTGTGCATTATGATATAAGGTCTGAGTCAATTAGGAGCAAACTTGCCCCGTTTGCCTCTTTCCATATTAGTCACTTGTTGGTTTTCTTTAAGGATGAGATCTCCGATTTTGAAATCTCACTCTTTCAAATTTTTGTTGTAGGCATGTTTTGGTCGATGTTGGACGTGAAGTTGGTTGGTATGTTGTTGGCATTTGGTACAACACCAAACATAATCACTGCAGTCTTGGTTAAGAGTGGGCCAATAATAGCCCAGGGAGAGGATGCGCTTGGCAACTACGTTACCGCTGAAGTGTCCCCCATAAATCTTGTCATGGACTTGTTTGATGGCATGGGAAGTTTTAGTGGTTTTTAGGCATTGGAGAAGGAGGCCATCGAGACCTCATTTGTAGAGAAGACCCCCTAGCATGGTGTCACGATCAGTACTCTTGATAAAAGCCCACCATCCATTGCTAGAGAGATTAGGAGGAATGATAGAATAAGTCAAATAGTCAACAAGTCACTTTTACCAAACGTCATGTGGACTAGAGAGGTTAGGAGGAATTTTCCCCAGAGATGATGGTTGAGATGTGCCCAAGATATAAATCTTGGGTTTTGATGGTTGAGAGGGCTTGATGAATGGATATGTCAAATGGGTAGAGGCCTGCTCTTTTTCTTTATTTTTTAAGGTTTGTGACCTGGTGGCCACATCAATGGTGTTGATTTTGAATAAAGGGGGAGAAGGTGGTAGAGGGACCATAGTCTTGCATTCTGATCCTGATTTAGGTGAGGAGGTTTGAGAGGCATGGGATCGTGTCAGTCGTTTGTTGAAAGAATCCTTAATAAGAAGGGTGTCTTTTTCCAACTATTGGCAAATGATAGCCTTAAGGGTGCAACAACGCTCAGTATCATGTCCAAGTGTGTGATGATACCAACAAATTTTAGTGTCATCGAACCAAGATGGTTTTGATCTGAGAGGTTGGTATGGTTTAATGGGTGAGAGAGTGATGCTAGAAGACTGTAACAATCAGCATAACATCAAAGCATAGGAACCCACTAATGGGTTTGTGCTTGTTGATGTTGACAACTTTTGTTTAGGAGTTTTAGAGGGAGTTTGTTGTACCACCTTTTTAGTTGGTGGTGTGGTCATACGTGTAGATGGCACTTTCTTGGTGAGAGGTGCAAGATTTTTTGGATGAAGTATGTTTTTTCAGGTAAAGAGAGTAATGGAGGCAGTTTATTTTTGTTAGGTGTTGGAGTAGGGAGCACTCCTATCAAGGTAGAAGGGTGTGGACTCAAAATCGAGGGTAATGGTGAAGGTGGGGGAGGAGTTCTCTGACGTGGTTTAGTAGCCTTCTTTAATATGGTGTGAGGACCACTATTATGTGGGGTGAGGTTTAAATCTACCTTCACTTGTAGGTGAGTGAGGTTCGATATGGGGCAAACACTGAGAGATTTAACCAATTTTGGTATGGTGGATGCCAGTGAGGGTTTAGGTTTAGGTGTGGATGGTTGAGCTTCTAAAGATTTGGAAGTGGAAGCCCAATCCTTATTAGAGACTTTGGGGTAATTTGTCATAGAAGGTTCGACAGTATGAGATGAAGTGAGATGTGTAAGACAAGGAGCTTTAAGTCACTCCCATAATGCCTCATGTTTTAAGTTCCTTGAATCAAGAAATCCTAAGTTTTCAGCCAATCGAGAGAATGGTTTAGAGGACATTGCGCCAGGCTTTATAATTGGTCTTTTGGAAGATTTGGGTGGTTATGAGAGTGGAAACATATTAGATGCATCGATCTCAGGCCAAAGGTGAGAGAGAACTATCATCGGATCTTCCTCAGCCAAAGTGGGTGAGGTGGAAAGTTCTTCTCTCGATGGAGAATGGATTAGAGAATGTGGATCTTTGAGAGGATAGAGCACAGGGATGATCATGGCTTCCACGTGTGGTCCAGGAGTAGGAAAAGTATGATCTTCCAATGGTAATAGGAAGGATGAGGGTGAGGCTAGTGGTGTTGGTATCTTCAAAGCATATTCCAACATGGGAGAGGTTAAAGTAGACTCTCTTACATGTGAAATGGGGTGGATGGAAGACTAATAGGAGAAGAAGGCTCTTCTACCCATGGTGGAGAAATAGGTTGACTAACCTCTTCAGACTGTAGGAGAGGTTGGTTAGGAATGAAAGGAGAAACCATGTCGACCGTGTGTATATTGCACTCTTGAGGGTCATTGGCCATGGTTTGGACATTATTTTAACTTGGTAGATGGTTAGGGAATGGTTGCCTAAAGATATCTATGTTTTGGTTAGCTGGTGCATTTGGGTTATCCAAAACAAGATCCCCCTTGTCTAACATGTCTTGAATAACATTTTTGAAGGTTTTGCAATTGTCTGTGTCATGACCCTTGACACGATGATAATTACAAAAGTCATTTTCCCTATACCATGCAGAGATGGCTTTTGAGGGGTCAAATTGGGCTAGTCAAATTTGAGGAAGGTTAAGGACTCCCTACTTCACTAGTTTATCCAACATAGAAGTCTATGATTCTCCTATTGGAGTGTATTGATGATGTACGTATCATTGTTGGAATTGTCTTGTGATGCTTTGTGATGTGGAAGGCTCAGATTGGTTAGTTGTGGTAGAAGATGATGATCTAAGTACCATAGTGTTTGTTGATCCCTTGGACTTGGAATGGGAAGAAGAAGATTTTGAGGATGAAGAGTCATTGGATTTTGCATTGGTATTTTTACTACACAATTTGACTCTATCCTCTTCAACTGTGCGGAGTTCAAGCTTTCAAGCCAAGGTGAAAGCTTCATCAAATGTGTGGAAATTTTGAACCCACAAAGTGGATGAGATGTGCTTGGCACATGCTCTTGAAAAGAGCTCAATGAGCTCAGGTTGAGGTAAAGAAAAGGAGAGTTGGTTGATTAAACCTCTCTAACGGGCAATGAAGTCAGCTATTGATTCATCGTCGAATTGTTTAATAGAATATAGGTCTGTGATAGAGACCTTTTTAGTGATATTGATTGAAAAGTGGTTATGGAATAGCTAAGCTAGTTGAGTGAAGGTAAAGAGATAATGACTGGTAATAGAGCTATACCAGTCAAGGGTGGTGCCAGAAAGTGACATGGGAAATGTGTAAAGTAATAATGCATCATTGTGTGCTATAAGGTAACAAGCGTGTCTAAACGCTCGTAGATGTTGTTGTGGGTCCTCTTTACTCTGAAAGTGAGTAAATTTTAGGAGTTCCCATTGACTAGGGTATGGTCAAATAGGCACCAAACGGTGGATGGGTTCGTTGCATATTTGTTCATATGAAAGAACACTCCTTGAACCCAAAATAGATGTCTCAAGGTTGGACATCTTATCCATCATCATCTTGATTAGATCGGTTGATGGATTGGTAGGAGGGGCACCCCCTAGGTTGTAAGGTACTTGGAAGGTGTTGGGAGGGGCGTATGATGTACTTGGTTACATTTGTATAGGTGCAACATATTGGTAGTTTGTCATAGGGACTAGTGTTGAGGCCAAGGGGGCTTGTGCCATGAAGCTAGAGGGCACAACTTGACTAGATGCCGCCAAAGGTGGTTGGATGGTGGTGACACTAGCTAAAGGATAGGTAGTCACTCTTGTGTTTATGGGTGCAAGAGTGGATGGGATAGAGACAATCAAGTTTTGGAAAGGTGTAGAACTTGGTTGAATTGTTTGTGGTTGAGGGGGTACAGAAACCCTGATGGAGGTAGGTCGAGAAATAGGAAGGGAGGCCAAATCTTGAACATTGGCCATGGTTGGGTTACTAGTTGAGGTAATGGCCTGAGTGACCATAGGTTGGGTAATGGAGGCTGTTGATATTATTGCCATTTTAACTAAGGAAGTTGGCATCCCATAAATAGGGTTACCTGAAGGATCTCACATTTGGATTCTTGCAAGATAGTGTTGGAGAGCCTTGACATTGTGGTCAAGAAATCTCTCAAATTCTTGATCCCCTTTGGGAAAAATAGGAGGTTGATTTGGGGTTGGTTGGATAGGAGTACGCTAAGTGTCTGAAGTATACTCCATTTGGTGACTTGATATAGAAGGCGAAGGTGAAGGTGGTTGTTGCCTTGCATGGTCAACAAGAGATTTGGCTTGACTACGTGTCAAAACCATCCAAGGCAAAATGGGTTCAAGTTCTAAAAACTATGTGTTTCAATTTCCAAAAACCATAATTTGTGTTTAACAGCAAAAAAGTTAGGTTTTAAGCTTGTTGTTTGAGAAGAATTTTTTTTTGACAGTGACCGACGTCAGTTTACTAACTGATGTCAGTTATAAAATGTTGTCGATGTCGGTGGAATAACCGATGTCGGTGAAGCTGGGTTGCCGATGCCGGTGAAAAACTGATGTCGGTTTCTATGTAATTCCAAAAACACAGAAAACTAATATTTTTTTGAAAGAAGGGGAAATTCTGAGTTTTTTGGCCTCAGAATGATGCGACCTTACCAGCTCAAAAAATTAGATAAAAATAGCAAAATAGATGATGGCAAGCAACCTCTAAATGTTAAATTCCTAAGAATAAATTTTAGAGTCATGGTGGCTTATGCCTTAGAAGAATGTATTTGGGAATTGGGCTTTTAGAATGGGTCCTAAAGAGGAAGTCTATGGTTGGTTTCGGGTTATGTTTTGGTGCTCAAAAATTTGTGTTAGGTTTAGTATGTGGCCTAGTGCTGGGGCTTGCTCCCTTCACTTCACAAACCCAGAGCCGAGCTGGGCCGCTTAGCCAATATATACTTTGCCTATAGTTTATACTCTGCTAGAAAATAGAGTGGGTCCTCCCCTTGGTAGTGAATTCCAAGTAGGATCATCAAGAAGGGTAAGGTATCCACTAGGTGATGAAATCCTAGACAGGCCTTGTCTCAAGTATGTTTAAATGTTTAATTTGATGTGCTTGTGGTCTGGTTGTATAACATTTATGCACTACGATTTATTCATAATGCGTTTTTAATTACTAAGTGAGTAGGCTAAGTATGCATTCAAACAAGAATGAAATGCAATAGTTTTTTTTAACCCAAATTGAAATGTTTTCTTCAAATGAAAACAAGTGGAGAAGAGGTTAAGAGTATGAATTTTCACTACTCTAAGATGCAGGCAAGAAATGACAAGAAGAAAAAGAGATATTCTTTTTAACTTGCGCTAATGGTTTCTTTTTGAAATAAAAAGATAGAAGAAAAGGATGCAAGAAGAGAATTTTTCCTAATGCAACTATATGAAAGTTTTCTTTTTAGAAGAAATAAACCCAAGGAAAACTCCAGGGTCCCACCAGGCATGCCAAAAATTTTCTCTAAGCGGACCAAAAAATTTTAGCAGAAAGAAGAAAGAAGAAACTAATTGCTAATTACCTTAGTTGCTAATTACCCTTCTTTCTCTATAGTTTAACCTTAGTTGCTAATTATATTCAAGAGAAAGAAGAAACTAAGGTTAAAGGGTCAAGGGTTTGTACGTTACCCAGATTAAGTTGCGCACCATATCCAATCATTGTCAGAGCTCCTCTTTGGCTATGGAGGAAACACCTGTAGAGAGAAAGAAACTCAAACAAAGAAAATGTTAGATAAAGATATGGTGGACTGCCAAGCAATATGCTCAGTCCTGAAAGTGTAAAGCTCTGTAAAGGGATGATAGTCCACTATTTGATGAAAAGAATGTTGTATAAAGAGAAATAATGAAAGACTAAAAAAGAAAAATATAGATAACGTATACCTATTCTCTGTAGTCAGTCTGTCATAGTCACCGACATCGGTAGCCCTGCTGAAGTCAGTTGGTAAAAGATGCCGACATCGGTTATACTGTCGATGTCAGTAGGGGCAATGGGCCTTGGATAGGTTTCAGGGTATTTTTGTGGTTGACAGAGGAGTCTAGGAGTTTAAAGGTTTGTGTAGGGTTGCAAGAAAGTGGATAGGGTCTAAGGAAGGGCAAAGGTAGAGGGTAGGTGTGAGATGAGGATAAGAATAAGAGGAAGGCTTTTTAGCCTTTCCACAGAAGAAGTCGGGTAGTCTCTCAACAGTACTCAGAAATACCAAATGGAAATTAATTGCCAATGAGTACTAGAATACTAAAATGAAATAGAAGAATACTTAGCTCTACTTGGTAGAGAACTAGAGGTGTCAGAATGCTTATTCCTATTGTGGCTGATGTCAAAGTCTTCGTACAATGTTTCAATCCAATCTGGAGTGACTTGTGCAGAGTTTTTGTAGCCAAGAGAGCGATAGTAAAATTCTAATGCTTGGTCTCAAAGTGTGCACATTGATATCTAAGAGTTCAAGGGGAAGAGAGAGAGAGAGAGGGCCTAAGCTCAAGGTTAGAGCCTAGTTTAAGTAACTAATGTCGGTGATCTCACCGGCGTCAGCTAGCAGTTGATCAACGTCAGCAGAGGAAGAATTGGTAAAAGGGCTATTTTTATCCCTTCACCCATTTCTCCATTTGCCAAGTGCATTTGCTATTGGAGAACAGTCAAAAGACAGGTTTATTAGGCATGAGAGTTAGTTAGGAGGTTAGGAAGGAGTGAGAATAGATCATGGGTGGTTGTGATTTAGATGACTTAGTCTTAGGGTGACTCATAGGGTAGGAAATGGTCTTTGGGCGAGGTGTCCAAGGTGAGGTGTCTAGGTGAGGTCACTAATTTAAAATAAGTAATTTATTTTAAATTAATAAAGTGTGAAGGGGACCAAAGGGTTGACACAATATTGGTGTCTACAAGCATTTACCTAAATTTATTTATTACCCTTATGATTGTGATTGTGTGCTTATCTACAAAGTTTTAGTGCAACTCATAATCCTTTAGCACCCAATTGAAAAAGGTGATTGGTTTCTCTAGATGATCTTTATTTTGTTACAACAAGATGGTTGAGATGCCTCTAACTCCATTGAATGCATAAAGGATAAAATCATGACTATAATATGGGTTAATCAAGGTCGGAGCTTGACCGATGGCATGCTTGATGGCCTTGAAACTATCTTCACCCTCATGCATCCAACTGAATGTAGCATTTTTATTCAACATCATGGTGAGGGGTTTGATCAAAATAGTGAATCCTAGCATAAACATTCTCACAAAGTTGATTCTCCCTAAAAAACTCTAGAGACTCCTCTTATGGATTGGAAGGGGAAGGGATGATATAGCTTTGACTCACTTTGGATCATTCATGAGTCCATCTTTAGAAATAATATGCCTAAAGAGGGCACCTTCATGTACTACAAAGATTCATTTTTGACGGTTTGGAGAAATTCTAAAATCTTAACACCTCTAAAAGACTTACTCTAGGTGATCTAAATGATCCTCTACGTGATTGGAGAAAATAGTTATAACATCAAGGTAAACCAGGATGATCTTATTAATGATATATTTGAATACCATATCTATGGCTCTTTAAAAGGTTGTGCCTATGTTTGTTAGGTCAAAAGGCATGTACTGATATGCATAAGTTCCCCATTTAGTGGTGAACATGGTCTTATATTGTCGCACTCTTGTACTTGAATCTAGTTATAGATAGAATAACCATCCAATAATGAAAATCTCTCTATGCCTATGACCATTTGCAAGATTTTCTCTATGGGTGGAAGAGGATAGTGGTATTTGAGGTAAGCCTTATTTAGGTCCCTAAAGTTCATAAAGAGATGTATCTCCCCATTCTTATTTTTTACTAGTACTAAATTGGTGACCCATGAGGAGTACTTGATTGGAAGTATTATACTAGCCTCAATGAGTTTGGAGAGATCTTTGCACATCAATGGTTCTAGATTCAGATTAATAGGCCTCTACTTTTGGTGCATGGGTTGTTCACCAAGGTCTAACTCAATAACGTGTTATGTGATTCCTAGATCAAAACCTCTAAGATATTAGTATCTCCATGTGAATATGTCATCGTATCTCCTACTGAGTTGAATGAAGCTTTTGATTTTTGGCACAAATCACACCTTACTAGCTTTAAGAGATTTTCCCTTTGAAATGTATATAAGTGTAGAAATGTCTTCCTTGGCTGTCATGTTATGCCTTTCTCCTCTAAATTGGTCATCAAAATCAAAGATACTCTCCAGGCTAACTAGTCCCTTTGGTAATTTATTCCCCTTTAGTTAGATGACATATTCTTCATATTAGGCTTATAGCTATGCTTGATTCATGGCAAAAAATGTTTCTTCATCTTGAAGTAAATTAATGATTTTCTCATCACTCTCAAATACTTTCTAGTTCTCCATGTTATCAGGAATTACTGATCTAACTACAAGCTTGACAAGTTATTTGAACTCTTTCATTATGTCATGTAGAATGTCATGTTGCACACCTAAAATCACCAACCTATCCATGTCACTATTCTAAACTCTTGGTATGGAAGTGATGTTGAAGGCATCAAACCCTTCAATCATATCATACATGCTATTTTTGTAAGATTTTATCAAGCCATTTTTGGTCATGATCCACATTCTACCCTATTTTACAACTAACTAACTATCACCTAGTGATTACAACATATTTATTCCTTTCTTCTATGAAAGCTAAAGACCTTGAATTAGCACATCATACTCGATAGAATTATTCATGTAAATAAAGTATAGTCTATAGGCATGGAAGTATTTTTTCCTTTTAGGGAGAGACCAACATGACAGTAGCTCCCATGCCACTCCTTCTCTGGGAGCCATCAAAGTATAACTACCATATTCCTTCAGAATTCTCATGCACCTTCTCAAGTTTAAGCAACACTAGATTCTCTTCCATGATGTAATATGTGACAAGCCTAGTCTCTATATTATCATATGGGTCACACTCAAGGAGTTCACATGCCTATTCATCTAATAGGTTATCTGGGTTTTCTTATAATGGTGTTTTGGCCTCATGGATAAATAGATCCTCCTCTTGGTCAAACATCCCAAAATTTTGCTCAACCAGGATAGGAGTGTATGGCTCAACATGGCTCTTAAAGATAGGCTCTACCTTGATGTTCACGTTTATTCCGTATCTAATTATCAACAACATATGCGACCAATATGAAGACAAATACTGATCCATCTTTGTCTTGAAGTCTCGAGAGAGGCAGATGATGAAATAGGAGGCAAGTTGATTGCTATGATATCCTATGTAATAGAAAAGCTTGGGAATGCATGAAACATTAGATTTAAGTCCTTAATTACACT
The DNA here is from genome assembly GCA_037957365.1 of Torreya grandis. Classification (NCBI taxonomy): domain Eukaryota; kingdom Viridiplantae; phylum Streptophyta; class Pinopsida; order Cupressales; family Taxaceae; genus Torreya; species Torreya grandis. Next base: position 2,675,566 of record JARHVA010001921.1, read on the forward strand.
TATAGCTTTGACTATTGTTCCATCAAGTTATACCACTCCTTTTAAAATAGGGGCATATTTAATTATAAGTGTGTTTATGATCTTCTTTGGCATCATTGAGTTACTTGCATCGGAGTCCATCATGCAATTGTGTACTAAATGTTGGTCAATGATTAAGGATACATAGAATGGGGGTAGCTTACTACTAACATTATATACATGTGCTTCCTTTTTTTTGGTATAAGCTCATAGAATTTGTAGGAACCAATTTGGGAACATGACACTCTTAGAAGCATTTTAACACATCCTATAATAAATTCCATTGACTTGGAATGGAAAGAATGTCCCACATTATAACATTGAGGTTGGACTTCTTCATTTGACCTATTATGTTGAAAGGAAGTTGGGATCATTTTAGATATGGTTTTGGAATGGTAGGTTCTCCTAATGCCAACACACTAGTTTGGGGCACTTTCTCCTTCTATAGGGCCTTCTTTAGGAGCAATGGCTACACAGGTACTCTAACTTGTGCACCTACACAATTGGTCTGGGGGGTAGAAGTTAAAATAAATAAAGTTGGTATGATTATTTATGTATCTCTTTATTTAATTCTAATTTTAAAATTAATTGGATTACTTCTAGTATTAGATGCACTACCTTGATTCTCATAATTGAAATCCTCCTCCTACCAATTGATGATGGTTGACCCATCCTATGGCTGATATTTTGGTTGGACCTCTTCCATTTGTGAGGGTACATTAATTATTTATTCCTAAAACTAAGGCATGTTTTACATCATAAGTGCTTGATTTAGAACTTTGTTTATGTACATAGCTTGATCATCTGGTTGGTTACATAGAAAGCACCATTCCAAATCTTATGCTATATTATTATGTATTGGGACAAGGGCTTTGGAGGTGCTAATAGCATCAGCCTTCTATGCATAAGGCACTATATTATATGTGAATTAGTTGTGTGCCTACACACCACCTTGGTATGGAGATCTATTTGGCTAGTATTCTTGAGTAAAACGCTGATGATATATGGGATATTGTGCTTGCTACCTTTTGATGGTAACCAACTCATTCCCAAAAATTTGCAATAATGTCTTTACTTCATGAAATTAATTAGAAGGATTGGAGAATAAAGTAGGTTTGCTTACTATAGTAGGGATAGGTGATAACATAGTTATGTATTTTCTTGATGTGAAGAGGTTCTAAAAATATAGGCATTAGGGGTTTGGGCACAATCTTGCCCATTTGAGTCAAGTAATTCTCTGTGTGCACTACAACTTCATAAGCATCAAGGAGAACCATGCCTCCCATGGATTAAATCATCACTAAAATATCACTATTAATAGCTTTTAGGAAATATAAAAATGTAGTGTTAGGGGATGTCTTATACAATATTGGGATTTTATCTCAAACCCTCTGGAATCTAAAGTTAAACTCAGCCATTATTTTGTGTGGTGATTTCTTTATAGTCATGAGATTCTCGATCAGGGAGAGATGATCACTCTAGTCCTTGAATTACTTGTATAAATCCTCATCAAGATTATCTTAGTTGTGAATGGAGTTTAGTTGTAAGCCCCAGTACCATTGAAGAGATTTTCCTTTCAAGGAAGAAACTAGTAATATGATTGTAACATTATTCTAGGTGACATGGTGTACTGCATAGATAATCATAATATCTTGGATATGCTCCATAGGGGAGGTCAAATTATTGCCCATGAAATAGGGTAGGATCTTGAGAGCAGACACCATAATATCATCATACTATGTTAGGACTAATGGACTACCTCCATTAAAAGGCACAAATACCTAATTCCTTGGCACCACCATAAATAGAATAAGGAATAGGCCCCTTCTAGAATAAAACCTTCTAAGTGATAATGTAAACTAAGATTTGGGTGGATACTCGCATGCATCATACCTTCTGATAGGGGATAAATATACTCTAGCTCTCCTTCTTCTAGATGGTGCTAGAAGCTCAGTGAAATTGAAATCAATGCCTCTTATAGATGATCTTAGTATTCTTAGCATGTAAATAAGGGATTATTCTTTGTAAACTAGAAGTGTTGGGAGTTACCAAGTGCTCTTATTGAGTGTATGCTACACTTGATAAATAAAAAAATCACCAATCATTTATCTTCTTCAATTTTGGTCCCACCAAGTGTGCCAAAAACTATTATCATTCAAAATGTACACCCATGGATACTCAATAGTGTGACAAAGCCTTACGATTAGGTACTAGGCATGGAGATCCTCTGCAGGGCACAGGAGGACTCAGCATTAGGTGCAAAAGTATTAACATATAGCTATGCACATGAGCATCGATTGTCTCTTTAAAATGATGGAAATGTCCCCAAGGTTTGGGACACTTGCACTCCTTTGGATGAGTCTTCGGAGTAGGCTAGATTCCTTCTATTCTAAGTGCACCTTTTTTAAGACCAGTGCATAGACATAAAAAGTAGAAAGGTAACCTACATTTAGTCTAAACTTAATGATTTTTTGATGAAAAGGAGGGATATGGTAAGAAAGTGGATAAAATAAAATTTGATGCACCCAGAATAGAGTGAGTGCTCATACTACCATAAGCACATTACAAACACTTGATAATAAGATGTTTCCACATAGGTTCTACCAAGGATACTCCAAATGCATAAGTATTTGCATAGAGACACATGAACATAATGTTACACTAGGAGGGACAACAAACAATCCAAAAGCATCATTAACACATACCCAAGTGCGTAAAAGATATGACCTGCAAGTGTGTTCCAAATTTAGTGAGGAGGTGTAGGGAATGGATAATAAAGAGAGGGGTGAACATTACCCATAGTTAAAGATCAATAGATTTAAATATCACATATATAATTAGAAGAATAGAAATAGGTGCACTTAATTCTCATTAATCTATAAGACTTAACCAATAAAAGTTCTCATGAAGAGCAAATTTCATAGTGTGAGCATATAAAAATGTGTTGACCCTTTTACAATGGAAGAACCAAGCTTTTATAGAAGATCAAGCTAGTCAATTGGGTGATGAGTGGAACATTTAGTGAATTTAAGGTATCGTGGCTATGTTTTTGAAGTTTTATTGATGATTGGACCTAGGTTGATGATAGGATCACTTATGGATACATGTGTATTGGGGAATGGAAGATTTTTTGTCAATGTCAAGGGATGGTATGTACTCAAGATCTAAGGTTAATTAGCCACATTTGTATTTAATTTTGATGGTACCTTAAGCTTCTCTTAACTACCACTAATGAAATTCATTAACTCTACCAACCTCTTAACATGTGGCACTTTGATAGACTCTTGGGGAATCTTTTCAAATTGTTAGATAGGAGTGGCATGGGTGTGACACATGGATGGACAACACTTGTTTTGGGCAGATGAAAACTTCATTATGTTTAAGTGAGCATAGGGATACCACATGGTGAAAGCAAAAGAAAGGCTATGAGTTGCACTATTTAAGGGGACTGATGTAAGATCCTATGCATTGGTATAGAGCCATGTTGGATGAGCACAAATAATCTTTTAAAGTAGAGTGCACACTAAGATGAAGATTATATTTGTACTAGAGTGTTCCATAACCACTTATTGCACCATATCTTTCACTTATTCATTTTAGAGTCCAAGGACCCATCCTCTAAAGCTTTGTGTGCTTTTTGGCCTATGTGCCACAAAACCTTATGAAAAGATATGCGTTGATATCATTATGCTAGCATGAATCATTACTATCCTACTACATAGATTTGTGCCTCTATTTTAGACTCAGGCATAAATAGAAAGCATCCACACTTCTTCTACGTGAAGTGCTTAGGACCTCACAACTCCACTAACCTTCTATATGATCTTAGGAGGCCAAGCACCGACCAAAGGGGTGACTTAAAAAATCAATAGTAAGATACTACCTCAAACTGTAGGGACAACTTGGACATCACATTACACTAAGGATGGATTTAATGGTTATGAAAAGGATAAGACCTTTTCACAACAAGCCAGTTGATGTAGATCCAAGTGACATGAGGATCCCTTGTGTTAGCTACATTTGGAACCATCTAGAAACATGAAAAAAATTAGTTTCAGAATAACCCCACTTACTACAAACATATTGTTGATGCAGGGTTAGCAGCTTGAAATTCTATATCATTGTATAATATCTTGAGAGAAGGGAGTGTAAAAAACCCTATTTATTATTGAACTTTTATTTTTGGATTAACACTTAAAATGCTCCCAAGAGAATGTATATAGACAAAATTTGACGGTACTATGCAACCTTTTCAATTTTAAGATCTAGGATGTTACACTTAGGTGTTTGTGTCATTTTACCCTTTATTGCATGGTTTTTAAGTCTTAACTATCTCTTTTTTTTGTTATTCCACATCAAAATGAGTATTGTATTGTACATCACTCTATTATTTGAGGAGACATTACACCATATATTTGACACCATACATGTTGACCAAATTTGACTTTTAGCTCAAATTAGGGCACCCCTAGGTAAAAACTTGATATTTAGGTGTTTTAGGGGTCTAATACAATGTCACAAGGTGTTTTATAGGTTAATTAATGTCATTTGATGTTATACTAGCCTTGGTCCTTATTTATTTTAGTCCCTTTAGTCATTTTGAGTCATTTTGAGGTCAAAAAGGAGCATTTAATGACTTTTATAGATTTATTGGGAAGTGTGAAGGTTCTAACATATTATGTCACATGACATGTGTCCTAATAGGTCTTAATCAACTATCAAAATTGAAAAGTGATAGGTTATTCAGAGGCAAGGGTAGTTTTCTTTAGAAAAAAGTTGAGTTTGGCACTTTTACGACCCATGGGGAACTATCCCACATGGGAAAATATCATGGTATGTCTCTTTAGCTTTCCAAAGCTAAAATACACGTCTGAAGTTCTTTGAAAGTGCCATTTTAACCGAAAACCATTATATTCCTTTTTTAGTCTTCTTGGCAAGCAAAAGTAGTCTTCAAATTTGTACTTGGTACAGCCAGTAAAGGAGGTTTCATATTAAAAAATTTGGGGAGGTTGTATCACACTTAAATACCTTCATTTAAATATAAATATTTTAAATAATGGTGGCCTTTGATTCATGAACCATCCTCATGATGTTGACTATACTTTTCTACTTGTTATTTTGAGCACCTTGTAAGTTTTACTCCATTGGTAGGTTTATATGAACCAATTGGTGATATTAGTTATAGATTATTTTGGATTCATCATCATCTTATATCCATAATTGTTTTCAAGTTTCATGATGTTTGGATGAGTCAAGTAGCTCAAAGTTGCAAGAGATGCACCTTTATGAGTTACAAGCAATTTTCACCATTTATAGATCTTCATGAAAATGAATTAAGAGGGTTGTGATAGGTCCTTAACCATGTATTAAATGTCTTATTGGTCCCCTCATCTTTAAATTTCATATTATAAGGCAAAATATCCATGAGTTTCAGTCATATGCAACATTCACACATAATTCTACCATTAACACAACTTATAGGTGTTCTCATGGATAAATTCAAGTTAAGAGGGAGGTGTTGATACTTTTTTCACATCCATAATAGTGTGAAAATTATTTTTGAGGTAGTGTAATAGGAATAAACTCATCTAATTCTAAATGATACTCATTGTTCACACTTGCACATATTGTTTGCAGACTTGACAATGTCTACTTATAGGATATATTGGCAAAGAACTGATGACATTTGATGATAGAATTTGAACAAGTGTTAGAGCTCTATTAAAGTCCTAGTATAATTTGACCATGATAGAACATTTTTTGAGTGTAAAAATGGTGATTGTAAATTTAAATCACTTGAAAATATGTGATGACTGAATACAAGGACACTTTCCCTAAAAATGCAAACTAAAAGTAAGGAGGGCTTTTGTGAATAACATATGAAATGGTTAAAATGATCTTTAAGGCATATAGACAATTAAATATTGTCACTATCACATAGGAAAATAACTCTACCAAGTTTTAAGATAGTATAATTAAGAGAGGTTGGTTTTTAGATGGCTCAAACTTGTCAATTTATGCATTGAGAATAGGCAATGAAACCTACAACCCTGAGTCCAAAAAAGACCTTTGTCCACCCAAGTTGAAAATTACATATATGATCCATATGTGAGTGATTAAAAGTGGTTTAATTGTAATATATTAACTAAAATATCATCATATGTAATGACACTTGGTATTTTTATTCTCCAAGCACACCTATAGTCCATACATAGGCCTCATTATCCACCTATAGCCAAGTGTTTGACTATATGAGCAGTGAGCTAAAGGGAGATGGTTCTTTGGTGGTTATATGTTTCAAAAAAAGATTGAATATTTAAAATTCCTTTTATATGTCCTTATGAGTTTTCAAGAAGGCCATACACTATTTTCAAGCTCAATCCTTCCTAAATGCACACTTATAGCCAACTTTGAGTGATTGAGAAAGATAATGACCTAAGTATGGGGTTTTGAGAGTGTTTTAGCCATTAAAATTAAATTAAGGTAAAATAAAATACTAATTGGATTTTAAATTTCAATGAAAACCTATACACATCATGATCAGGGTCTTATATAGAGGTATACACCTCTAGATACACTAAACAAGCAAAACATAGTCACAGTCAAGGTAACACTCAATTTGACAAAGAGATAGTGTTTTGAGTGTGAGAATTGAATAAAGGTGAGACAATTGAATCCAAAAGGTATAAATTGATATTAATATACTATAAAATTATTGTATACATTTTTTCTAAGGTCTAGCCATATAAGGAACAACCTATAGGCACCCTCATAAATGGGAAATACAGTCAAGCAAAGGTCATACTCAATCCATACCGGTCAAGGTGGAGGAGTGTGTGAGAGGTTGGGGAGAAAAATTTATAATGTATCACATCCATTATGATCATGAAAACCTTTAAAATCTCTTGAAAGTATAAAACAAGCAAATAGAAGGTCTCTAATTAGACAAACTAAGTCCACATAGACAAAACACTACATAGTCTACTTTTTCCTAGTTTGTCTTGGTTTTGTGCAAGTTTGAGGGGTAAAATGATATGACAAAGGGATTTATTTTGATTTTGGATGTCATAAAACCTTTATTAATGCTATCTAATATTCATTTTTTTTAAATAGTATAAATACCCCCTATTTTGTCTCAGACAGGGGGTACTTCCCCTTGAGCACAAATTGACAAATTTGAGAGTTAATGACAAAAGATGAGGTTAGGATCCATATAAACACCTAATTAAGGTGTGGAGAGTTATAAAAAACAAATATAAATATGGCAAAACATGTAAAATGGGATAAAACTCAACAGGGTGCTCCATGCTTTTAAAGTTGTAGGAAGGCGTAATGAACATAGTTTAGGCCTCGTATCCAATGAAGGATCACTCACACTTATGGATCTAATTATGATTTATACATTATTGAAACATGTTTAAGATCTTTTTATGGAAACAAAACATCAATAAATCCATTTTGAGCTTCAAGGATACTTAGGCCTATTTGACATGGATAGATTTAGTTTTCAAATCCAAGGTATAACTCAATTCTAGCCTTAAATATGAATTTAAACTTGTTGTATCATGCTTTGGGGGTTAATAAAGAGGTAATAAAGCTTGTGGAGGCTAGATATGTTTCAAATAGTCCATTTTTTAGATCAAAACTAACTCAAACATGTAAAAATTGTAAAAACAAGCTCAATAACCTAGTTTTAGATGTTCATATCTTTCATGAGGCCTTTCATAGATTCCCAAGGATTTTAGAGGTGTTATCAAGGTAATTTAACATCATACTTATGGATTATTTTTTCAATTTAGACATCATATCTTTATGAACAAAGCATAAGAGTCAAAATAGGCCTAAAACCCTTGCAAACCATCAGTCAAGACCTGATTGGATAAATAAAGATGAAGATGCATTATAATGGAATATTTTTCTCATTAAATTTATTGGAACTTATATAGGACTCACTTAAGCTCCGTCCCATAATTTTTAGTTGTATAGACTTATACAGACAGGGTAAAAACAAGGTAGTTTTGACCATTTTGTGTGTTTTGCAGATTCTAGAAGGAATCTAAAGATGAAATCAAGTTTGGGAGAATTATATATACTTTTTATAACTCCCTATTGAAATTTAATTTTTTTAAAATACTCCTAATTATGCAAACAAATATCTTCATCTCAACTAGTCAAAACTGGCTTATTGGACAAGCTAGAGAAGAGGGTGGAAAATTTCAAGTGGGGTGATTTTAAGGTATGTCTAATGCTTCTATTGCCATTAAGGGTATTAAAAAATTTCATCCACTCCCTCCCATGTATTTTATGATAAATTTAATCCAAATTTGAGGACAAGTGTGCAAGGCACATAAAGGAGTTTTTTGGACTGTAGATGATGATGTATCACTTCCAAGTGATTCTAGATGTCAAGCCTTCAAATAATTAATAAAGAGTCATGATTAAAACCCTTACCATTAATTCAAATCATTATACCTATCCCTAATCATATTTTTGATGTTCAAATAGGTCTAAATCATGAAGGTAAATTTTTGAGTTAGAACGAGGAGTTTTATGCCACTTTGCAAGAGTTTGATGACTTGGATGAACACTTATTCTTCCTAACCTTGAATTTTTCATCTCATATCCTATTTTTATGAAAAATTAAATAATTCTCTCAGCTTTAAAATTGTCTTTATGACCCTTGGACTTCTCTCTTCTCCTCTCTCTCTCAAGTTCTATAATAATTAACCATGTTGGCCATTGTAACTTATGCTCCATCTAAATATGGTGAATCCATACTCATTTAAATACCATTTGATCAATAAGACTACTAATTTTTACCTCATCATGAATTTTCTTAGTATTTTAACTTGAATTTTGGATCTTACTTAGTGAAGACTATGAATTACTTAACATGATGTCTCATTCTTGCATCTTATTTGTAGTTGGAAATCTTCTTTTTATAGGGCATGTGAAGTGTTCTAAGAAATGTCAAGGAGTGAGTGAGTTAGTATTTTCATGAGTGAAATTAAATCCTCTTGTCTACTCTGCCTAGCTTTGCACATTCATCTATAACCTCATAATGTAACATTGATGTGAGAAGATGCAGATTGAAAGATTGTATGTTTGGTTAGTCCTTTGTTTTCATGTGTAACATGTTGTTGGTTGGAACTCATCATATAATTTTGTGTATCACCTCCCTTAGAGTAGTCTTATTTAATTTATCTCTCTACATTTTCCCCCCATAAAGTTTAGGTATAGTTTTAATCTAAAGTGGTATATCAAGGGAACTAGCCCTATCTAGAGATTTACCTCATCCTTAGGCTACCTGCAAGCCTAGAGGTGTTTCCATTGTGCCACTTAGATGAGGATAGCTTTTTCATCTCTTCAAAGGGTGAAAATCCAAGTGACAATATTTTTGGCATACCTCGTGGGACTCTTGGTCCAAGAAGTTGATAGATTTTTGGTGTTATCCCTAAACAATCATCCTTTTGAGGCATCTATCTAAGCATCAATGGTGACTCCAAAGATATATCAGTTGGTCAAGTATCCCAAGTTATCATTTTAATATTGTTGGTAACATTTTCCTTTGTGTTCTTGCTTTTAATGAAGTTTCATGGCTAATTTTTGTGTTGAGCACTATTTTACACAAGTTGGTGAGACATTTCAAGCTTGTTCCATTCCCTATCAATATGAACAAGTTCTTAATTATCCCATTCATTAAGTGTATCATTCCTACACTCAACCTTATCCATATCTTATTCCTAGTCAACTTATTCACTTCTCAAGTCAACCCATTTCCACCTTCAAGAAAAATCTTTTAGGCTATGAGAGGTGTATGTTATATATTGACACACAAAGGGGATATGGTGTAGAGGTCCCTAGTTATCTTATACATAAGGTGGGATATGCCTTGGATTTTTTCAAAAGAGAGTGGGTACCTATTGAGAGAGATAATTGGAAAAGGCTCACAAGTTAGATGTTTGATGTGAGTGGCCTAGTTTATTCCATAGAGGGTAGGCTAATAGTTCATGAAAGGTAACCTCACCAAACATATCAACCTTCATATCCACTTCCCAAAGTTTCCTATCAACCATATTTTATCCATACTCATGATCCCAATCAAGGATATCAAATTCATCCTTTTCCCAATCAGTTGGAAGAGAGAATTGAAAAGAGAAACTTTGTTTTTGAAGCTAATCTTGGTAGGTAGATTGAGTTGGATAATATGCATATGAATCAGTCCATGTTAGAAAAAAATAAAGTGGAATTCAATCCCTCATTTCCCTCTCACATTGTATACCTACCACCTCGAAAAGATACTTCTAATTCTAGCATTCTAATTTAGAATAAGATAGTGGAGTCATGGGGAAAGAAAGAGGAGAAAAGTCTTGATAAAGAGTGTGAAGTTGAGAAGGAGCTTGATCCTATACAATACCCTCCCACCCTTCCTCAAGAAAACACTTCTAATCCTAACATTATATGCTAGAGTAAGATAGTGGAATCATGGGGAAAGAAAGAAGATAGAAGCATTGTTAAGGAGTGTGAAGTTGATAATGAAGTTTATCCTTTATAAGTCTCTCCCACCCTTCCTAAAGAAGCTTATTGTGTTCCATGTCAGGCCTCATGTATTCTTTATTATCATGATGATTCATATGAACTTAAAGAGGTACTTTTCCAAAATAACCTAGCTAAGTAAATTGAAGTGTTAGAGTCAAAGATGAAATTACTAAGTCAAGGTGAGATGGAAGGTTTAGACCAAAAAGAAGATCTTATGCCTAAACACACCCCATCTACCCCTCCTAAAGAAATTATTTAAGATAAATAAGATTTGAATGAAGTTAATATCAAGTGGAAGGAATAAAATCAATTTTTTTTATCCCAAGTTTTGCCTCCCCTTCCTCAAGAGCTTCCAAAATAATCCCCTATATTTCACTCTAAATCTGATTTTGAGTTTTATGTGCCATCTCCACCAACTAGTTTATCTTGCCCTCATACCATCACCCTTTAACTTGATGGACCTATGGTATGGGAACTTAAATATTATCATTTGGTTGATAAAAACTCATAAATCTTGCTTGAAGAAATCCTAACTCCTTGGTAGCCTCATTGGACTAAGTCACATGACTTCAAAATACCTAGTCTTGGAATCACAAAGGAGATGGAGGATCTTGTAGCGCTTGAGAATAAAATTCATGATGTGGTAGTTGAGATGAAACTTTATATCCCTCAAGAGGTCTTAAATCATGAATAACAAGTGATTTCTTGTGTGGAAATTTCTAATTGGGTTGATAAGGAAAAATGTTTTCCCTTTGATAAAGAGAGAAATAGTCCTTGGTTCTTCTATCACTGTGCAAGATATCATGGATGGGAAAGAATAAGTTCCTAATCAGCCTTGGGATTATTTTTTTTCAGAATTTTGATCAGGGTATACTCCTATTTAAGGAGGTTATGAGCTAATCATAAATGGATAAGGTAGCCTTGTCACTCAAGTGAGTATGCAAAGAAAAGGTAACCTTTCAAATCTATCCTTTCAAGAAGCATATACATTTCATGTTGACATGTTTGAAGTCATAAATATGGAATAACATACTCTCAACCAATTGGTATAAACACATCATCTCTTGAAGGATGGAATAAGCTCTTATTGGCCTCAATATTCTAAGGAATAAAAAACCAATCCTCCTGAAGCCATGCCTACAAAGAAGATGCAATTTGACCATGAGATGAAGAATGGGCAGTAATATGAGGTATGTCAACAATTAAAAGAGGAGTATATATACACTGTAAAATTATTTAAGAATTATTTACTTGAGATTAGATCAAGTGAAGTTCCTAGGAATGGGTTTTATCCACAAACCATTCAATCTAAGGAGAAAAATTCTTGGCACTATGTTTCATCTCACCATGAAGATGATTCAATAAGTTTTCCTTTTGATCTTGGAAAGGAGGTATGTTTAGTTTATATTTGTTCATAATAGTTTTTTTTCTTATTCCCCTAAGTGTTTTGAGCACATGTGTGTGTCTTGTTAGCTTGGTTACTTCATTTTTTGTGTTCTTTGCTTTGTGTGGTTGAGGTAGTCAAGTGGTCTTGTCTTGATCAAATCCTTGTGGTCTATGGTAAATGCTAATTCTTTTTGTTTTAGACTTCATATTAATCCCTAAACCCAATGGACTAATAAGGCTACTGGTCTAGTTAGTATAGTAGGTCTACTACCCCTATGAGTCACCAATTTGTTGACCAAATTTGACTTTTAAGTCAACTTGGGACACCCCTAGGTAAAAAATTGACCTTTATGTGTTTAAGTGTCTAATAAATATGTCACAAGGTTTTATATATGTTAATTAATGTCATTTTATGTTATACTAGCCTTGGTCCTTAGTTATTTTAGTCCCTTTAGTCATTTCAAGGTCAAAAAAGGGGTATTTAATAACTTGGACAGATTTATTGGGAAGTATTAAGGTTAAAAAATATTATTTCACATGAAATGTGTCCTAATAGGTATTAATCAACTATTAAAATTAAAAAGTGGCAAGTTGTTTAGAGGAAAGGGCAGTGTTCTTGGGAAACAATGTGAGTTTGGAACTTTTACAGCCCATGGGGAAGTGTGCCACATGGGAAAAGATAATGGTATGTCTATTTAGCTTCTAAAATATCAAATACATGTTTTAAGTGATCTATAAATTCCATTTTTTTTCCAAAACCATTCTACTCCTTTTTCACCCTTATTGGCAAGCAAAAGCAATCTTTAGGTTTGTACTTGGTATGATTAGCAAAAGAGGTTTAAGATAAAATAATTTGGGTAGGTTGTATTAGACTCAGATACCTTCATTTTAATATAAATATTTTAAATAATTATGGCCTATTATTCATGAACCATCCTCATGAAGTTGGCTGTACATTTTTGCTTGTTGTTTTGAGCACCCTATAGGTTTTACTCCATTTTTCGTAGGTCTATATAAACTAGTTAGTGATATTTATTAAATATGATTTTTATTCATCCTCACATGATATACATACTTTTTTTCAAGTTTCATGATGTTTTTTTGAGTCAAGTAGCTCAAAGTTGCAAGAAGATACACCTTTTTGAGTTACAGGTAGTTTTCATCATTTCCAAATCTTCATGATATGAAATGAAATTGAAATATACGTCCTTAAAAATGTATTTAATGTATTATTTTTACCCTAATATTTCAATTTCATTCTCTAAGGCAAAATTTCCATGAGTTACAGTCATATGCAACATTCACACATAATTCTACCATTAACACACAACTTACAGGTGCTCTCATGGATAAATCAATGTTAAGAGGGAGATTTTGATACTTTTTTCACATCCCTTGTAGTTTTAAAATAATTTTTTATGTAGTGGAATAGGCCTAAACTCATTAAAGGCAAAATGATACTCATTTTTCACACTTACATATACTGTCTACAGACTTGACAATATCCACCTAAAAGATTTGTTAGTAGAGAACTAATGACATTTGATGAAGGAATTTGAACAAGTTTTGGAGCTATTTTCAAGTCATATTAAGAGACTTTGACCATGATATACCATGTTAGGAGTGTCAAGATGGCAAGTGGTAATGTAAATCACTTGCAAAGATGTGATGACTAAATACAAGGACACTTTCCCTAAAAATGCAAAATAGAAGTCAAGAGGGCTTTTGTGAATAACATATGAAATGGTTAAAATGATCTTTAATGAATATATAAAATTAAATATTGTCTCTATCACATAATATAATAACTCTACCAAGGTTGAAGAGAGGATAATTAATGGAGGTTGGTTTTTAGATGGCTCAATCTTGTTAATTTATGCACTAAGAATAGGTAGATAAACCTATAAGCCTGAGTCCAAAAAGGACCTTTGTCCATAAAAGTTGAAAATTAGGTCTATGCCTCACATGTGAGTGATTAAAAATGGTTTAAGTGGCATCCATGAATTATAATATCATCAGAGGGAATGACACTTTGTGTTTTGATTCCCCAAACACACCTATAGTCCATACATAGGCCTGGTTAGCCACCTACAACCAACTGTTTGACTATATGAATAGTGAGTTAAAGGGATATGGTTCTTTGGTGGTTGGTATGTTTCAAAAAAATATTGAATAGGTCCAATTCATTTTATATGACCTTATGATTTTTCAAGAAGGCCATACAGTATTTTTAATCTCAATCCTTCCTAAATGCATACTTATAACCAACATTGAGTGACCGAGACAGACAGTGACCTAAGTATGGGGTTTTGAGAGTGTTTTATAAATTAAAAGTAAATGAAGGTAATATAAAATACTAAGTGTATTTTAAGCTTCAAGGAAATCCTCTACACATCATGAGCAGGGTCCTATAGAGAGGTATACACCTATAGGTACAATGTGAGCCAAGTGAATCCAAAAGGTATAACATGATATTAATATAATCTAAAAGTACTATATACATTTTTTTAAGGTCTAACCATACAAGGAACAACCTATAGGTACCCTCCTAAATAGTAAATATAGTTAGGCAGTCATACTCAGTCCATACCAGTCAAGGTGGAGTGTGTGAGAGGTTGGAGAGAAAATTGGATAATGGATCACATCCATTATGATCATGAAAACCTATAAAATATCTTGGAAGTACAAAACAAGCAAATGGAAGGTCTCTAATTAGAAAAAATCAGTCCACATGGACAAAACCATGTATGGTCTGATTTTTCCTAGTTTGTCTTGGTTCTTTGCAAGTTTGAGGGGTTAAGTGATATGACCAAGGCATGTATCTTAGTGTGGGAGGTCATAAAAACTTGAGTAAATATATCTAATATTAATTTTTTTGATGAAATAGTGGAATTACCCCCTATTTTATCTCAGATAGAGGGTACTTCCCCTTGAGCACAAACTGGTAGATTTGAGAGTTAATGATAAAAGATGAGATCAAGAGCCATAGAAACACTTCAAGAAGGTGTGGAGAGGTATAAAACACTAAGATAAATATGGTATAACATAAAAAAGGGTATGTAACTCAATAGGTTGTTCCATGCTCTTGAAGTTATAAGCAAACATATTAAACATGGTTTAGGCCTAGTATCCAATGAAGGGTCACTCACACTTATGGATTTAATTACGATTTTTACCTTGTTGAGACATGTTTATGAGGACATAATAGACATGTTTAATCTCTTGGAATAAAAAAAAAATTAGGAAAGTCATTTTGAGCTTCAAAGAAACTTAGGCCTATTTGACATGGATAGGTCTAGTTTTCAAATGCAAGGTCTAATTCAATTCTATCCTTAGATATGCATTTCAACCTATTGGAGCATGTTTTTGGGGTTAATACAGAGGTAATGAAGCTTGTTTAGGGTAGATATGTCTAAAATAATCCATTTTGAGCTCAAAACTAACTCAAACATGCAAGAATTGTAAAAAAAAGCTCGATAGCCTAGTTTTAGATGCTCATATCTTTCATGAGGCTGTGCATAGATGCCCAAGGAGTTTAGATGTATTATTAAGTTTATTTGACATCATCTTATAGATACCTAAATCTGGCCACTAATAACCTTTAATTAGGATTTTGGCTAATTTCCATCCAAAATGCACAATTTGGCCTAAAAATACTAAAACATGCTAAATGATTTGAAATTGATATATTCAAATTCTAATTTTGGCTAGGGTATCCCTAAATGGGGTAGTGAAATTTATGGGCAAGCTAAATTTGACAAGATAATTTTGAGTCAAAATGCCAATTTTGCACCTAGGTGCTCTGTATTGATCTTTCCTATCAAAGATAACCAGGCTTTTAGATTAATTAGTTCTTAACCATCTTCTCTTGAGGCCATGAACATCATTTCTAAGCTATTTTGGTGCAAAGTTATAATGCATAAATATCTTCAAGAATATATTACAATTAGTGTTACCATGCCAAATTGATTCCAAGCTAAACCAAGCCATAAATCCAAAGGTGCCAAGGAGATATGGAGGTACCCAAGCTTCCATTGCCAAGGACTTCATGAGAACAAGCCAAGAAGCCACTACAACAAGAATTTTAGAGCATCCAAGGAAGGTAAAAGAGAGTTTCTTTTGCCTTTTAGTTATATGTTTTATTCATGTCTATTAACTAAGCTCTCCCTAGTGTTTAGGCCTAGAGATGTTATGCTAGTTAGTGTGTTTCTATAATTTTGTTTTCATTTTGGAACTAGCATGATACTAACCATCCTCTCTTGAGTCAAATTCCTAGATCACATAATGACATGCTCAATGGGACCAAATGCATCCCACACATGAAGAACATCATTTTGAAACTTTAAAATCATCATTTAGATCATTAAAACTCTTGCAATTTGATTTTCTAACTTCATTTTGCCATTTTTGTTTGTCATAGGTTTACATAGTAACTGACGTCAACTAGTAAGAGTGACATTGGTTGGATAGCTTAACCGATGTCTATTAGCAAAAATGACATTGGTTGTATACCTATCATTGATATCATTAGTATAATTGATGTCAGTTAGATAACCATCATCAGTTAGAGAATGTAACCATCATCAGTTATATAGATCGACGTTGATCACTATATTTCTCTTAAAACACAAACCTGAGAGCTCTTTTTCTAAAGTTCATTATTTCAAACCCAAAAGAACTTTAAGGCTAAAGGACATGCTAACATTTTTGCTATAGGACCAAGCTTGACATTTGCTAAAAACATGTTTTAGATCACCTTTTGCATGCTTAAAAATCAATTAGGAACTTTGTTTTGGTGTTTTAAAAAAAAGATGTTTATGGTGAATGTTTTCAAAGTTTACAACTAAGACCAAGGGGTCAAATGAACACCACCAAATCTTTCATTTGGGCTTAAAATTGAATAGACTTGTCATTTTTATCTTCAATAGTTATTTGATCTAATTTTGTTTAGTAAAGAGAGGGATGTTGTGTGTATGCTCTTCCATTTGTCCCCTTTTGGGAACCCTTGGAATCAAAAGCACCATTCTTATTGTATAAAGCATAATCCAAAGCTTAGAAATAATATCATCTAAAGTAATCCCCAAAAACTCATCAAAGTTTGGGTGACCTTGAAAATACCCTAAAATATTTTTATTAGTCTTTTATTTTCATGCAAAATTAGTTTATGAGGGAGACATCATTGCCTCCCATGAGTTATTTAGGAAAGCTTTGCCCTGAAGTTTCATCTCATAGCATTGACTACATTTACTCCTTCTGAGTTGCACATAGGATGTATCTACATTTGGACACACACTACATTGAGTGAACAACAAGATGTAGTGGTTGTAAAAATGACTAGACTTTTTTACAACTAGCCAATGCCATGGTCACCTAATTTTTTTCTTTTATATTTCATTGTTTGATGGGAAATTCATTGTGCAATTGATTCTCCTAAAAACATTTAAAAGCTTGTTAGTTTAGTCAACCCCATTTTTCCATACCCTTGCTAGGATTTAGATGATTATACTTAGTGTATTTTGGTCATTTATCTTACTTGGTATTTTTGAGACTAAAACTTGTTTGTTTGTTCATAAGCCATGTCAAAACCAATTTATATATATGTCACTCTCTTGTCTAAAGAGGAGTTATGCTGGCCATTTTAAACCACACTTGTGCCTTGAAATTTTTTCTAAACTTGTTTGTGTGTGTTATTTTATTTGCGAAGGGTCATGTTATGCTACCCAAATCATGTCAAAACATTTTGATCCTTTTAAATCTTTGAAACATAACATTGACCACATTATTCAAGTATGGTTACACCGTTAGGCTACTCAATTTGTTTCAAGACTTGTTTACCATTGTATCAAAACCATTTGTTTCAAACCATTTTGTGTATACCATTTAGACCTTTATCTTGTGCCATCATGTTGTCCAATATTGTCTAGCTTGTTTAGTCAAATCCTAGTTTTCAACGTTGATTTTTCAATTAAAATTTTTAAGTTTATATCCAAACATTGATTGATTTCTATTTAGGCCTCAATTCATGGAGCTGATACACAAATCTTTCTCTTTTAGGTTGCATAACCTCAGTTAATTGATTACCCAAACTTGAAAACTATTGATGGTTTGTTTTTTTAAAGCCTATCCTCATCATTTTTTGTGTCTTTATTTGGGAAAACATAGTCTCTCTTCAAAGATCCTTTTGTCTTATGCCTTATTCTAACTGATCATGTTTATGTTTTATTCTATGTGTCAAGTCTATTTCAAAGTTGTTTCCAAACTTGTTAGATTAAATCAACTCGCATCAGTCTTTGTTTTAAGTCTAGCTTTTGACACCATTTGGCCAAAAGTCCTAGCATATGCCTATTTGTTTGAGCCTAGCTTTTGAATCTATGTTTAGATAATACTTAGCAACTCAAATTTTTCCTTTCTTAGTTTAGACCTTGTTTGGAACACTTTGACCTAGACATTTGACATGTTGGTTTTTATTCAAACACTTGACCTTTTGTGAATATGATATTTGACATTAGACATTTGATGTTAGACTATTTTATGCCAAGTCTTAGCCCAAATAATTTTGGAGATATATCTCCACTTTCAGACCACATTGGATATATAGCTCCACCTTTTAACCAAGTTAGACCAAGCTCGAACCATTTGTCCTTTAGACATAGTTTTTTAGACTTTGTGGAACTCTAAGCCTTTTTATTTTAGAGCTTTCATCATTTACGTGGATATGTATTGCTACACTTATGGTGGAGTCATGTATGATCCAAATTATGATAGGATGGCCACACAAAATGACTTTATGGCTTTAATCAAGACCCCAATGATGTTAATATGATTTGTGAAACAAATTTCTATCTACCTCATATTAATCATTCATGAGAAAAAAGTTATGAAATAATTTATGATCTAACTCAAGACCTTGGTTGGTATAAAGAGGCTTGTGGGGAGGAATTTGAAGACCAAACTAAAGATAATGTTGTTTTAAAAATGAATCCATACCCTCTTTGCAATAATTAGTGCATGGAACATAGTCAAGAACTAGCTTATGAGCTAACTCATGACTTGGATGATATGGTTTATGAAGAAGACTTGAATTCTTTGGCTTATGCAAGTAATCAAGCTCCACCACATCATACCATTTCTATTCCAAGACCATAATATCCAAGGAATACCATTACCATTCCTAAACCTAGTATTTTGTCTTGTGCAAGCAAGCAATCTCCACAATGCCCCTTCATCATACTAAGACCTCATCCTTTAGTTTATGTGAGCAACCAAGCTTCACAATTCACAACCATTTCTATACCAAGACCTCATCCTTTGGTTTGGGTAAGCAATCAAGTTCCTTAATGCCCCTTCATCAATCCAAGACCTAGTCCTTTCGCTTATGCAAGCAATCATGCTCCAAACTACCCTATCATTACCATCTCAAGACTTTATCCTTTGGATTATGTGATAAATAATGCTCCCCAAGGCCCTATCATTACCAAACCACAAGTCATTACTCATCTAGTACAAATCCCATCTAAATCTCAACCCATCCAATCATTCAAAGACCAAGCTGTGTTCAAAACTGGTATTTTCCAACTCATTGGAAACCAAGGCCAAGAGAACCAACCAATATGAGATGCTTATATTTAATCAACCATTTATGACAAGTCAATATGTGTTGAATCATTTATTGATCCTATACCAATTATCAAGGAGCCTCACTCTGATAAACCAGTCTTTGTTTTGTCACTTCTTAATGATTATAACCACCTTTGGGAAAATCATTACGTCAACCATATGCCTATTTTTCAAGAGCCTCCTATTGACAATCCAATCTCTAAGGAGTTGTCTCTTGAGATTTTTCCCATCCTAGAGGAGTCTCACTTTGGTAAACTAGTTTTTGTGGAGCCCATTATGTTATCACAAGCTATTACTTGTCCAATACCAAATATTCAACAAGACATCATTGTAGTAGAATACCCATCATATGAAGAATCAAAGTTAGAGTTAGGTTTTATTCTTGAACTGACATCAAATTTAGCATCAAAATTAGAATCAAGATCAGTCTCAACATTAAATTCAGAGTCCCTAGATTTAGAATCAGATTCAGAAGAAGGATATGTTCATGATTATTACAAAATTGGTTACACATGCCTTGCAGATCAATTTGAATACATTTTTTATCTTTCTATAGTTTTTGAGGATGAGTACTTCATCTTTGACACAAGTTATCCTAGTATATTTTACAAGGATTGTGTAGCCTCTACCCATTCCATTATCATTCCATAAGCCATTACCATCAACCAAAATAGCCATATCATTGACATTCCATCTCCCACCAGTGTCGATTAGGACTGACACAATCACACTTTATTGAACTACATCCATGGTGACATAGTAGATGAAGAAGAGTAAGGAGGCCAAGACCACATTCATATAGTAGAAGAACACTCTCCTAGTGAAACTTTTCTAAAGGTGCTTGGGGACAATCAAAGTCATAACTCAACATCTTCTAGTGAAACTTTTTTGGAAGCACTAGAAGACAATCAAAGTCAAAAGTCAACATTCCTTAGTGAAACCTTCTCAAATGCACTACAAGACAATCAAGATAAATTCATTGGTGAAAACCTCATTGAGGTACCAATAACTGAGCACAAAATTTCTTCACTACTTGATGAAGACAAAATCAAAGATTAAATCAAAATAGCTTCTAATCTACAACCTAATTATATGTCAGCTACTCTTAAGATCAAATAAAAGAAAATTTTGGTGGCCTTATTGAGATAACAAGCCTTTAACCCTACCATAAACAAAATTATGTAAAATATGGCATTAGTAACATTACGTGTGACTAAAAGTCTTGATCTTTATTTGTTTCCCAATCATTCCACATTCTATTATCATTTGCCATTCCATTTCACAATTAAACCTACCATCCATTATTTATCCTTATTTACCATCCACGATCATACTTTCTTTTGTAGAGGCTAAAATGAAACCTTGTATCAACATTTTAAGGAATAAAAATCAATGACCAATGATGATCATAAAATCATTCTTGGCAACCAAATCTATAGGCCATTCTTGACAGAGCAATTATTCAGATGAGGTGTGGGCTAGAAATTAACATGATCAATTATTCTATTTGTATCAAGTGTCAATTAAGATGTGCATCTCCCCATCAACAAGAACAATATAATAAAAAACCACACCCAAGACAACAATATGTACCATACCATTTCACATTGCCATGCCATTATCATTATTACATATCCATTTTCCATTTATGAATATTCCTTATATTTACCGCATCACTTGGGGGAAACCCTCCTACCATTTTATCTAATCTATCCAACAAATCATTATCCTTAACAAGACCATGTCATCCTATCATTCCATTCCTATCTAGACCAAAGCCTATTTTTAGTCATCCTACCCAATCTTGTTTTGCTCTTGGCTCATTTGGTTCTTCTTGCACTTTTTGTGGGGGAATTCCAATAAAGTTTCAACAATAAATCCAATCCATGTTTACAATGATAGTCTATGAAAGTATTGTGACATTTGATATGGCATGATATCTTTCATCCTATCAAGTTTGTTTATATGAACCTGATTATAACCGCCTATGGGCAAATCAGTGTTTCATTAGTCTTGCTACTAATTATAACCACCTATGGGTAAATTAGTATCATTGACTTATGTCATTGTATCCTAGTTATAACCACCTATGGGAAAACTAGGAGAAATACTTGTTTATCATGCATTGTCGCATCACTTTGCCATCACTATTTTCATTTGACTGGCCATTTTCTAGATTTTAGAACTTATTGGGACCTGGTTGGTTTTTTTCCTCACCTTTTGTGTGGATGGAATTACTATGACTTGAGGTCATTTTAGGACTATGTAGGTCATTTTAGGACTATGTGAGTCATGCTTAATTCATGTTGAGGTCACCTTAGTCCCCCTTTCCATATGCTCTCACCATTTTATGAGAACGTATCTTATCATTCTATAACGAATTAAGCTACCTCAAAATGCCAAAAACATTCAAATATTTTAAAAATCCAAAAATATTTATTTTGTCTAAGCCTAGTCAGTTATCCTCGATCCACCTTACTGGGGCATTGTCATTATTAGGATGCTTTCTTTTGCTTTTGTTTTCAGGATTTCTATTTTTTCCTTTATTTTAGGTTGGTTATTTGTTTGTTTGTTTGCTTGCTTTCCTATTTGTTTCCTTCCATTATTATTGCCTTGACTCAATCTATATGTGTTCATTAGGTGATTCCTTGAAAACATTGTTCTTGAGTCTATCCATATTTATACGTTAGGATTGTCATCATGATTTTTATCATTGGTGTATTATTTTCAAGTGTTTATTGGATATCAAGAGTCAGTCTTTATGCATATTTTGGCCAAATATTCATGGTGTTCTCTCATGAAGCCTACTGTCACATGCTACAACAAAAATTACCTTCAATAAGATCTACAATCAATGTAACCATGGAAGTTTCTCCTTGTCACCTTGGCAAATTATTCCATCCCACCCTTGATAAAATTAACCCATTGGCCATTCTAGTTGTATCATTGCTAGTTAGGATGAGCATCTCCTCATTGGTAGGTACAACTGAATCATTTACACTAATCAATCCTATTTTTATATTCATCTATTTCATCACTTTACACTTGCTCATCTTTAATCTATATTATAAGTTATATCCTTGAGTTATGCTTGCTAATCAATCCGAACTAGGGAACAATCATCTTTAACCAATCTAGGTCCTCTTAATGATTATAACCACCTATGGTAAAATCATTATTTTGATTTTTATTCTTGATTATAACCACCTTTGGGAAAACTAGTAATATTTTTACATCAATCCATGCAAGGATTTTCTCATTTGGATTAATCTTAACCATGGGTTAATTCTACCTTTCTTTTTATTTCTTTTTGAGGGACCATTCATCAACCAATGTGATAGGCACTCCCTCGAGGGGGCATCACATAGGCTTCCCAAAACCATTTAGAGTTGTGTTATTTAACCATCATCTTCTTTTTGAAATATAGGTCATTTATTATTAATTGAGAAAACATTGATTTGCCTATGGTTTGCAACATCTTCTCGAATAGGGGGAAATTATAGCCATCTATAACCTCCAATCAAGCTTTTGGCCAATTTCCACTCAAAATGCACAATTTGGCCTAAAAACACTAAAACATTCTAAATTATGTGAAATTGATATATTCAAATGCCAAGGTTGGCTAGAGTATCCCTAAATGGGGTATTACAATTTATGGGCTAGCTAACTATAATCAGATCAGTTTGAGTCAAAATGCTAATTTTACACCTAGGTGATTTGGATTGATCTTTCCTATCAAATCTATTACACAAGACATGTGACTTTGTTATTTGTTGTTGGTAACATCCTAAATGAAATAATGCATCCAATGCATCTAACATCACCTTCCAATTCTAATCCAATCAAATTTTGGACCAATAACAAGACATTTTGATCAATTTGAGTAATTTATGCACAAAGTGATTAAACATGCTTAAGAGATAATTAACACAAATCAAGGCATAATTAATAATTCCATGTAAACTTATTGAATACTTATTTTTATAATTTTATATTGAATATTTGCATCATCAGGTGACCTCATTTCTTGGAAAGACATCCCTAGGCCATAAATGCCACAAATATCAAGATTCATGCCCTCCATGCCTCATCAATGCCTTCCATGATTCCCTCCATGCCTCTTAATTTTCCCTTATTCAAATATCATGATGAGGATAATTATAAAATTAATTCCAAAAATTGAATTAATCTTCAACCATACATCTCAATCTTGAGATGGATGGTTTAGGTTGATTCTAGACATTCTCAAAAATCTATAAATAGAGAGGTCATGAACATCATTTCTAATCTATTTTGGTGAAAAGTTATAATGCACAAATATCTTCAAGAAGCCATTGTAATTAGTGTTACTATTCCAAATTGATTCCAAGCCAATCCAGGACACAAAACTAAAGGTGCCATGGAGAGATGGAGGTAGCCAAGCTTCCATTGCTAAGGACTTCATGAGCACAAACTAAGAAAGACACTACAAAAATCACTTTGGAGCATACAAGGAAGGTAAAAGAGGGTGTGTTTTGCAATTTAGTTGTGTGTTTTATTCATGTTTTTTAACTAGGCTCTCCCTAGTGTCTAGGCCTAGAGATGTTGTGATAGTTAGTGTGTTTCTTTCATTTTGTTTTAATTTTGTAACTAGCATGATACTAACCATCCTCTATTGAGTCAAATTCATAGATCACACATCCTTGTGGAATTTTTTTGAAATTTTTATGTCAAAGCTTTATGAACAAAGCTTAAGAGTCAAAACAAGCCTAAAACCCTTGTAAATCTTCAATCAAAACCTGATTAGAGAAATCAAGCTGAAAATGCACTCTAATGGAATAGTTTGCTCATGAAATTTATTATAACTTATACAATAATCACTCAATCTCCCTCCCATACTTTTTATATATACATACTTGTACGAACAGGGTGCAAAACTAGTTATTTTTTACCATTTTATGTGTTTTGCATGTTCTAGAAGTAGTCTAAGGATGAAATAAAGTTTGGAGGAAATATATATACTTTTTATAACTCCATATGGACATTTAATGATTTTAAAAGTCTCTTATGTGTGTAAATAAATAGCTTCATCTCATCCAGTTAAAATTGGCATATTGAACAAGCTAATGAAGAGGGTGGAAAACTTCAAGTGGGGTGAATTTAAGGTGAGCCTGATGGTTATAAGGAAATGGAGGGTCTTAAAAAATTTCATACACTCCCTCTCATGTATTTTCATGAGCAAATAAAGACAAATTTGAGGACAAGTGTGTAGGGTGCATGAAGAAGGAGTTTTTTGGACTGCAAATGATTATGAATCACTTCTAGGTGATTCCAAATGACTAGGCCTACAACCAATTCATGAAGAGGCATGCTTAAAATCCTTACCCTTAAATCCAATCATCATACCTATCCCTAATAATTTTTTGGACGTTTAAATAGGTCCAAATCATGAAGATAATTTTTTGAGCTAGAACGAAGAGTTTTATGCCACTTTGCAAGAGTTAGATGACTTGGATGGACACTTGTGCTTCTTAAATTTTCATGGTTCATACCATATCCTCTTATCATGAAAAATTAATTGATTCTCTTAGCTTTAAATGTGTAATTATGACCCTTGGACTTCTCTCTTATCCTCTCTCTCTTAAGTTCTATAAGAAATAGCCATTTTGGCCATTGTAACTTATGTTCCACTTAAGTATAGCAAAGCCATGCTCATTTGCATACTATTTGATCAATAATACTACTATTTTTACATATCCTTAAAGGGTGAAAATCCAAGTGAAAACAATACCTTTACCTTAGTCTTTTAACAAAATCTTTGTGTGTCACTTGATTGAAAAGGGTAACATTACGCTACCCAATCCATTTCAAGTTTTGTTCATTATAGTCTAGAAATAAACCATCGATCATATCTTAAAAGCATGACAACATCATTACGCTATTTAAATAGTTTCATAGAATTTTTTACCTTGTGTCCAAAATTTCATTTTGAAACCAAGCCACATGTGCTTTTTGGATCTTTTTTTTAGTGCCATTATTCCATTCAGTTGTGTCTAGCTTGTTATTTGTTCAAATAAGCCTAGTTTTCCTAAGTTGAGTTTTTAATTAATCTTGACAAGTTTCAATCCAAATATTGATTGATTTTTTTATACCTTATGTAATTTGGGCCTAGATATCAATCTTTCTCTTTTGGGTTATTTGACTTAGGTTAATTATTTACCTAATTTGAAAACTATTGTTTCTGCCTAGATTTGGGAGAAATAGCCTATTTTCTTTATGTCTTTTATTTCATGCCTCATACCAATTGACCAATTTCATGTCTAAAGTTTAATTCCAAGTTTATGCCAAAGTGTTTCAATTTTTTTAGATTAAAATCATACAATTTTGTTTAAATTCTAACTTTTGTTCTTATTTTTCCAAAAGTCCTAGCACATGCCTTTTTTTAGCCTAACTTTTGACATTGCATTTAGCTAAAAGACCTAGAAAATTTTATTTTCTTAGATTAGAATTATTTGAAACACTTTGGACCTAGAGTTTGGCATGCTGGTTTTTTTTCATCCACTTGATCATTTGTGTAAGGCATTTGATGTTAGACTATTTTATACCAAGTTTTATCACAAACTATTTTGGAGATAAAACTCCACCTTTTGACCAAGTTAAACTATGTTTGTACCATTTATCCTTTGGATATTGTTTTTTAGAGTTTGTATACTCTAAGGTTTTTTGAAAAATGTTCGTCATTGATGTGGATATGTCTCACTACACTTATGGTGGAGTCATGTAAAATCCAATTTATGATAAAATGGCCACACAAATTGACTTTATATGCGACCTCTATGGTGAATAAGTGGTTTGAGAGATAGATCCTTATCCTCCTTACAATCTTCAATCTGGGGAATAAATCCAAGCATAGTATTCGGTGACACCTTCTTCAGGTTGGTTGATAAATGATCTTCACCCTCTTATCATTCATGGTGTCTACTCTGACACCTATACCATTAAACCTCCTTAAGATTTTGTGAGAAACCAAGCTTAACAACACCCTAACATATCCATTCTAGGCCATTCTAAATATGGTATCTTATTTTCCCAATAAAGTTGTGAAACCATAACTCAATGGGTCATAATTACCATCCTAAGCCATAAACAAGCCTTTACTAAGCCTATCATTATCAAACCACCAACCATCCTTCATCTATCACAAATAAATCCCCCACTTTATAAACCCATACCAATTGTCTAGCCAAAACCAAGCCAATCAATACCTCTCCAACCAAGCCAATCATTTGAGGACCAAGATATGTTCAAAACTAGTATTTTACAATTACTTGTAAACAAAGGCCAAGAAAAGTGACCAAGCCATGATGCTTTTGTTTAACCAACCATTTGTGACAAGTAAAAATGTGATGAATCACATTTTGATCCTATACCTGTAGTTGAAGAGTCTTACTCTGACAAGCCAATCTTGTTGAGTCCCTTCTTAATGATTATAAGCTTCTTTAGGAAAATCGTTACCTCAACCATTGTCTTATTTTTAAATAGCCTCCCTTTCATAAACCAATGTTTATGGAATTTAATCTTGACCTTTTTCCCCTCATTTAGGAGTCTCACTTTGACGAACCAATCTCTATGAAGCCCATTATGCCATCACAGGTTGTTACTTGTACAATACCAAACATTCAAAAAACATCATTATAGTAGAATCCACACCAAATGAAGAATAAAAATTGAAGTTAGGTTCTATTCTTGAACTGATATTAGATTTAGCATCAAAAGTAGAATCAATGTCAGTCTCAACATTAGATTTAAAGACCCTTGAGTTAGAATTAGATTCAGAATCAAAATATTTTTGTGGCTATTATAACATTGGTTACACATGCCTTATAGATCAATTTGAATATATTTGTGATCCTTCCATGATTTTTGAGAATGATTATTTTATCTTTGATAGAAGTTATCTTAGTATGTTCTACAAGGGTTGTGCTTATTCTTCCCATTCCATTACCATTCCACATGCCATTACCACCAACCAACCTAGCCATTTTATTTCCCTTCCACCTCCCACAAGTGTCAATTACGACTGATAGAATCACACCTTTCTAAATTGCATCTATGGTGACATATCAATTATATAATATAAGGGGAGCTAAGACCACATTCATTCATAAGAATAAAAAACTCCTAGTGAAACCTTTCTAAAGGTCCTAAGGGGAAATCAAAGTCCAAACTCAACATCTTCTAGTGAAACCTTTTCAGAGGTGTTATAAGATAATCAAAGTCAAAAGTCAACATTCTTTAGTGAAACCTTCTCAGAGGTGTTATGAGACAATCAAGATAAATTCATTGGTGAAAACCTCTTCAAGGAACTAATATCTAAGCACAATAATTCTTTTCTATTTGATGAAGATATTATCAAAGATCAAATTAGTAGAGCTTCTAATCTATAGTCTAATCAGATGGTAGCTCCTCTTAGGCCCAAATAATATGAAAATATGGTGGTCCTATTGAGATCATATTCAAAAGTCTTTGGCCCCATCATAACTAAAGTTATATTGAATCCAAAATTAATAACATTGTATGTGCCTAAAAATATTGATCGTCATTTGTTTCCTAAACATTATACATTTCATTATCATCCACCTTTACATTTCTAAATCAAACATATCATCCATTATTTATCCATATTTACCATCCATGTTCATACTTTCCTTTGTAGAGGATACAAATATACCTTGTCTTGATGATTAGATGAAATAGAATCAATCACCAATGAAGATCATAAGAACATTCTTGGCATCCAAATCTATAGTAGGTTCTTGATAGAATAGCTATTCAGAAGAGGTGTGGGATAGTAATTTACATGACTGATTATTATAGCTATCTCATATGTTGATCAAGATGTGCATCCCCACAATAAAAATTAAAAAACAACAAAATCATTTACCTATCCAAAATCATAAAACCATACCTATACCTTGGACAAAAACATTTACCTTACCATTTTCCATTTTACCTAGCCAAAAACAGTTACCTTTCCTTTTTTATTTTGCCATTCTTCTTTCCATTATTTCATACCCTACCACTTACCTCACCTTATCACTTGGGGGAAACCTTATTACCATTATATCCAATTGCCACATTTTTGTATTCTTTATGCCATATCATATACCATTTTACCATGTCATCCCTATTATTGACCAATGCTTATTTTTGGCAATCCTACCTGATAATTTTGATCTTGGTTCATTTGGCTCTTCTCATACCTTTCACAAGGAGATTCCAATCCAGTTTCAATAATTTTAGAATTTCATGTTTAAATAATAGTCTATGAAAGTAATGTGATAGTGTATATGGCAAGTTATATCTCATTTTATATTTGATTAGTGCCACTGATTATAATTGCCTATGGATAAATCAGTATCCCACCTTGTTTTACTAATTATAATTGCCTATGAAAAAAATAGTATTACAGACCTATGTTGTTGTTTCCTAATTATAACTGCTTATGGAAAAATTAGTATCACATACATATGCCATTGTTTCCTAATTATAAGTACCTATGGGAAAATTAGGAACAATACCTTATATCATTCATTGCCACATCACCTTACTATTACTATTCTCATTTGCCTCAATTTGAGAATTTATTGTTACCTGGTCGGTTATGACCACCCTTTATGTGGATAGAACTACTATGACTTGAGGTGGGATGATGTAGGCCATGCTCAATTCATGTTGAGATCAAATTAGTCCCCCTTTTCATATGCTTTCACCATTTTGCAAGAAACCTAATCCTATGCTCTCATAATTTTTCAAGTGGTATCTTGTTAATCTCTAATGAGTTAAGATACCTCAAAATTCTAAAAACATTCAAAAAATTTAAATCCAAAAATAGTTATCCTATCTAAGCCTAGTTAGTCATCCTCGATCCTCCCTACTAGGGAAAATCAATTATTAGGATGTTATTTTTTACTTTTACTTTCAAGTTTTTTATGTGTTTTTTTGCTTAGTTGTTTATTTATTTACTTGTCTAATTGTTTGCTTTTAGTATTGTGCCTCAACTCAAAAATATTCCTCATTAACCACATATCTTACTTAAAGATTATGGGAACCCTCACTAAGTAACAAAAACCACTTGTCATTTAGTTTCCCCATCTTTAATATCCTATCATCCCACACTCGTTCCATTTTATGGGACCATTTCTATATTCCTCTACAACACCATCATGTTTTCTTCTCATAACTTTCTTTTATCTCATATATTGGGAAAACTACATTAATCTTAAGTTTTTTTTGGATCTTTCATCCATAGAACTATGTAAGCACTGTCTACTTGCATCTGGATTTAGTTCAACCACCCCCTTCCTTTTATTCTATTCCCTCATTTTTGTTTGTTTGTTTCATTCCTCCTATGGTCTAGGGGTAGTGTTCATCATCATGTTTATCCTATGTTGGAACTAACATTATACTTAATCATTATTTGTTCTTGTTTCATGTTCTTCTCTTTGTTTTGTTCTTTTTTTTTGAGTTTTTATGTGTTTGTTTGCTTGCTTTTTTATTTGCTTTCAGTATTGTGCCTTGACTTAGTCTATATGTGTTCATTGGGTGTTTCCTTGCACATTATTATTGAGTCCATCCATATTCATATGTTAACATTTTCATCATGGTTTTTATCATTGGTGTATTATTTTTAATTGTTTATTGGATTGAGAGTTAGTTCTTATGCATATTTTGGAAAAGTTCTCATTGTGTTCTATCATGAGGCACACCATCACGTGTTATAGTAAAAATCAACTTGAGAAGTCTTAAAAATAATGGAGCCATAAAAATTTCTCCATGGTAATGTTGGAAAATCCTCCCACCATCCGTGATCAAATCAACCCATTGACCATTTTGGCTATATCAATGTTAATAAGTATGAACATCTTCACATTGGTAGGTACGATTGAATCATTCACATTGATCAAATATTATTCTTATATTATTCTCTTTCATCACTTTGTGCATCTTCATATACCTAGTTATTTGTGGATTCTTTAGTCATTAGACCATCACATCTACGTTCATGCCTGCACATCTTTAATCTATACAATAGGTCAAATCCTTGAGTTATGCTTACCATTCTACCATTCTAGGGCACAATCAATAATCATTTTTTTATTTTAGGTCATCTTAATGATTATAACCGCCTATAAGAACATCATTATTTTAACTCATCATCCCCAACTAGGGCATATGCCTGTGCCATTGATTATAATTATCTTTGGGCAAGTCAGTATCTTAACCTTTTTTATTAATTATAAATGCTTTTAATCAAATCAGTTTTATTTAAACCAATGCATGTGAGCATTTTATAAATTGGATTAATCTCACCCATAGGTTAATTTCATTCTTATTTTATCAATTAGATTATAACTACTTGTGGGAAAATCAATCTCTTTCACCCATTTTATCCTTTTGGTCCCATCATTTCCTCCTTTTGAGGGACCGATCACTAACCCCTTTATAAATTGCTCCCTTAAGGGGGCATCTATAGTTTATTTGTTACTATTGAATTCATAGGCATAAATGATATTTTAATTATTTGAGAAGACATTACTATTCTTATAGCTAAAAATTCCTTCCCAAATAGGGGCAAACTATAGACACCTAAAACTATTCGTAACTAGCTTTCGATCAGACTTTAGACTGATTCCTACCAACCATTGCAAATTGAACTTAGGAATCACTAAATATCCCAAATTTACTTATGCATCATTAATAAAATATTAGAATCACATAATGGAAACCCTAATTGGGGTATCTTATTGTATGAAACAATAACCTCTCATAAATTCATCCCTAATCATCTTTAAACATCACAACAATCAAATTGGCCTATAGACCTATTAAATGGGGCATATGAACAAATATCAAATCTTAAAAGAGCTAAATGGCCAATCAAAATCAATTAACATGCTAAACCAAATTAAATGCCTGGGTGAATTATCCATGTGCAATTAATGAATAACTAAAAAAGGAAATTCAAAAATTCAAATATACTAGCCTTTCATCATTGCCTTTATGAGTTGTCAAGATCTTTGGAAATAGCCAAAAATATTTATTTTAGAGACCCATGCCTACTCATTAAAAATCATAATTACTTGAAAACTATTAAATCTACTGGGTTTATATTTGACTCACCTATGTTAGGTTTAAACCCATTCCATGTTTAAACTCCACCTTAAATATCCTAGGGTTGGATTCAAATCCATTTGCTATAAATACAATACCATGTCAAGTTAATTTTAAGCTCTCATAAGCCAAAGTTATAATTTAATTTTAGAAAGAGACAAGTTATTTTATTATAAGTAGTGTTATAATTCCAAAATATTGATCCAAGTAATATCAAGCCACATCAAAGCCAATGGTTCCAAGGAGAGAAGGAGCCAACAAGCTTCATTTTCAAAATATTTCTTGATGCATAAGATGAGCAAGCCACTTAACAAAGCAATTGGAGCTCATAAGGAAGGTAAAGGATTTTATTTTCTTTTATGTTCTAGTTGTGCTTTAATTTGGTTTTATTACTAATTTATTCCCAAGTTTTAGGCTTAGAGTGTAAGTGTTAGTGTGTTTTTTTCTTGAGTTTTATTACTTGAACTAACACTATACTAACCTCCATGTTTATTCCTATGATCACAATACAAACCTCAAAAGAATTCCATCAAGGTCATTTTTGAAGATTACCCCAGACACAAATAATGGATTTTAGTTTGAATTACCGCATTATTTTCCTTTTTGAACATATAGTACATTCTCTCATTTGGAGGAATTTGATTGGGTCCAACTAGAACAAGATATAGGTGCAGCTGCTTGTTGATCATCTTAGACTATCAAAACCATTTCCTTATCTTCTTTCACATCTATTTCAAGGTGTTCACACAGTACCCTACCCATAACAAACTTGGTAACCTTCATCTCTATGTCATACTCCATGCATTTTTTCACCCAACCAATTCTCTTTTCACTCAAGTCTCTATTAAGGATAAAATATTTAATGTTAGGGTAGACCACCATGGCAAATATTTTTTTGTTAGATACCATATGTCTAAAATTGTTGAGGCCTCTCATGATATTAAGTACATGTTTTTCAACAAAATTTTAACTCTCTTTATACCCCTTCAATGTGTGGTTTAATAAGGCTATGGATTGTTCAAAGTCTTCATTATTTTGTTACATAAACATGGCATAAATAGTGTCATTTGTAGAGAAGGTATACATGAAGAAGTCCCTTGAAAAATTAGGGTTGAGGAGGGTGAGATCCTGGTCAAATGCCTATTTGATGGCCTCAAAACATATTTTACCTTACTTGTTTCATGAGAACTCCTTGTGTTTCTTAATCATGTGAGCTAGATGCCTTAGCGATTTTGAAAATCTAAGTATGAACCTTTTGATGAAATTGATTTTTACCAAGAAACTCTAAAATCCATTCTTGTATTTGGGAAATGATAAGGCAAGGATTGCATCTATCCTTTTAGGGTTAATAGATATGCCTTATTTTTACATCACATATCCTAGAAGCATGCCCTCATGGAGTGTAAAGATACATTTTATGGGGTTTAAAGAGACCCCAAACTACCTATACCTATAGAACACTAGTCTCAAGTGTGCCAAATGATCTTTAGGATCCCTGGATAATATTGTGATGTCATCAAGGTAGATGAGCACCATCTCATTCATAATCCCTTGGAAGGCTACATCCATTACCCTTTAGAAGATGGCTCCTAAATTAGATAATCCAAAGGGCATATTCTTGTAAGCATAAGTTCCCCACTTGGTTGTGAAGGTAATATTGTGTTGATCCTCCTCCCTAACTAACACTTGATTATACCCCAAGTATCCATCAAGTAAGGAGAACCTTTATTAACCTACAAATCTTTGAAGAATTTAATCCATAAATGGTAGATGGTAGTGATCTCTTTGTGACACCTTGTTATGATCACTGAAGTCTACACACAACCTTATCTCCCCATTATTCTTCCTCATAGACATAATATTTTCCACCCATGAAGAGTGTTTGATGGGAAATATGATGTTGGATTCAATGAGCTTTGTCAACTCCTTCATAAGGATCTCAATCTTTGGGTTGACTGGTATTTGTTTTTGTCTCACAGGCTTAGCACTTACCTCTAACTCTATGGTATAATGAGATAAAATAGGTTCAAATTCCTTCAATTCATGATATTCCCAAGAAAAAATGTCTAAAAAATCTTGGCATAATTCTATGAAGGTTGCCTTATCTTCCTTGGTGTTCACTTTTCCTAGTTTGATGAACCTATCTTTGAAGATGATGACTTTTTCATAGTGTTCCTCTTTAGTGGATATACTCACCTTATCTTTCCTTAGCTAGTCATATTAATTGAATATGTTTTCTAATGTCACCAAACCCTTAGGTAGTTTTTTCTCCTTAATTGAATAATATGGTCCCCATACTACTATTGTAATCTGTCTTGGTTCCTTGAGCAGAATTCTACCTCTTGTTGCAATAAACATGCAATTCACTTATCATTTTTAAATAATATCTATTTCATATCATTGTCATGGACTAAAGGTATTTATACCACCTTAATTTGGGACTACTCTTTGATGTATTTTACCCCACTTGATATGTTATATTCTGTTCCTATGACTACCAACCAGTCTATATATTGATTGGCTTCTCTAGGAATGGAGGGAATGTCAAAGGTCTCAAAGTCCTCCAAGATGTCCCAAACCCTATGTTTGTATGTATTCAAGAGTTATTTATTAACTACATTTTGACTTCTCACTTGATGCACTACCAAATCACTATTTCCCATGTCTTTCAAGAGTTTGATGCCTCTCTTTATTTCCCATTACAACCCATGGATGAGGGTTTCATACTCTATTGTGTTGAAAATGCAACTAAATTGAAACCTTAGGGAAAAATTTTACCTTTTATTGGAAGGAGAGACAAGCATGACACCTGCCCCAATTTCATTATTGGATCTAGTGCCATTTTAGAAAAAATTCCATACTCCATAATCTTGTCTTGGTTTAGTGAGAGTTGATATGATAACCCCTTCTTCATGCATACAATACACACCCAAACCTATCTATTCAATTATTTTATATGTATCATATCCATGGTTATCTGGTGCCCATTCATCAAGTAGCAAATCTAATATGCCTTCAATTGGTTTAATGGGATCTTGGTCATTGGGGTGTTCATCCTCATCTATGATAGTGCAATTGATAGATGAAAATTTAGGCATGTAAGGCTCTAAGTAGAACCTATAAATAGTCTCAGACCTTATGGTAACCTTTGTTCCATATCTAGTCTTAAAAAAACATATAATACCAATCAGAACTCCCCTATCCTTGTAGTGAAATCCCTATACAAGCATAAGGCAAAGTAAGGGGGGACGTCAACTACTACTACTTCTTGAGGTATAGTACAATTAGGACAAGTAGCCAAGATGATTTTTAGATCCTTAAATACACCCACAATATTAGTAGGATACATGTATAGTTGTAAGACTTCTTTGGCATTAGGTTCATACTTTAGCCCTGATTTATCCACTATAGACTTGCATGATAGAAGTGTTAGTTCTACTATATATCATGTAGTTATGTACTAGGAAATCACCTATTATGATAGAGAGATAGAAATGTGGGGATTAATTATGTTTGTTGCTTAAGACTTATAAGGTTGATTAGAACTGGTTAGGACTACACCAACCTTTTCTACCTACTTGTCTAAGACGTGAAGTTTGGAAAGATCTTCTTGAAGGAGATATTTTTCCCCTAAAATGAGTAAGGTGTCCCACATAGGTATAGTAACATGGGCCTTATTAATCTAATTCATAATGCTAATGTGAGAGGTGGTAACCTTAGAATGTAACTTGGGATTAACAACACCACTTGGAGTTTATGTAAATTAAGGTATGAATGGACATATATAGTTCTACTCTCTTCCATATTTAACTTGCTAAGTTGATGATGTCTTATGAGATGCATCTTGACTAGTAGTCCCATGAGGTGTTTGAAATTGTGGAGGGGATGTTATTTCAAGTCCTAAACCATCACCAATTTCCCTCATTTTATCCCCTACATGGGTTATAACTAGACTGTCTATCTTAGTTGCATTTCCACCTTGATTGGTTTCCACTTATTTAAAGGAATGTTCTCCTTCTTGAAATTAAAAAAGGTAGTCTCAGATGGTGTTTTACTTCTACTCATCCCTTTTTTATTTGGCATCTCAGCTTGAGTTATGAAGGGGGCATCTCCATGTTGTATAGGAGGACTTTCCTTGTGTTTTGTAAGAGGCTGACTATCATGTGTTGGAGGAAATTGATTCTATTTCATGAAAGAATTTTGGAAAACATCACCAATTGGAGCTATTAACATCTCATGTGATTGCACCCATTAACTAGGACATTGACCCTCTTATGCATATTTATTTTGAGTTAGAACTAGTGATCTAAAAGTACTAGCAGAATTTGGGTTATAGTTGTTATAGGGCCTTACCTAAGTGAGCAACCCTTGATCTTGTTGATTAGGTTGATAAGGGGAATTAGAAAGTGCTTGTAAAGGTCTATGGGGTGAAATTTTTTTCCTTTTCAAGGCCGCTATCTTCTTCTTTTGGGCCTTGAGAAGCCCTTCAATCTTTCCCAATATGTCTTCTTGATTGACATCTACTTGATCATGATTTGTTGGTGCTAGTAAGGGATCAATGGTAGGCGTAGGGGTTGAATCTCTGAGAACAAAGGCATGAAAGGTCTTAGGTTGATCTTACCTACTTGGATTAAATAATTTTCTACCTTGATGGACACCTCATAAGCATCTAGTAGAGTGCTCCCCCTCATGGAATATTTCATGACTACCACATCAAAATTGAAGGCTCTTAGGTAGTACATGAATGCATAATTGGGGGTGGGCTTGATTACTATGAGAATCCTATCCCAAGTTTTTTGAAACCTATAATTAAAATTTATCATAAACTCTTGGGGATCCCTTTTAATTGTAGTGAGATGATCTATTAAAGATACATGGTCACTTCTATCCTCAAATTGTTTACATTAATGTTCCCCAAATTAATCCCAATTATTGATAGATGTAGGTGTTAAACCCCTATACTACTATATTGCCTTACCCTTTAAAGAAGTGCAAAATAACCTCATAGCCACATTCTCTTAGGTCACATTATGAACTAAACATAAATTGACTATGTTTGTAATATGTGACATAGGGGTCATTGAGTTTTCTCCTATGAAATAGGGAAGGATCTTGAGGGCAACAATAGGTATGCCATCAAACTAATTCATATTTAAGGGGATGCCACCATTGAAGCACATAAAGGCTTGAAGTCTAGGCCTTACCATTAGAGATATAGGGTTTGCAAAAATGTTTGGTTGATCATAATAAGGATAATTAGGGGTGTATGATTATTATTAGACCTAGGGTATCTCTTTCTCTTGTCAAAGTCCAATGATAACTCAATTTCCTTACCTTTTGATCAAGACATTATGACCACTTGTGGCATGAAACTTAACTATAGATCTACCACTAAAATGATTGAAGCTCTCTGATGTCATCCAAGTCTAAAATTTCATGCTCCAACTCACTTGAATGTTGGTCCCACTAGGCATGCTAGAACTATTAACACTCCAAAATGCACCCTTGGATAATATGGTTCAATTCTCTCCAAGTTTGGGGTAACATGGGATTGGTCCAAAGGGATTGGTCCAAAGGCTGTGGGTGACCTATAGGAAGACCAAACCTCTAGTTTATGGGGTTAACTCCCTTGGTACATCAATTTTAGATCACTTTCTAACACTTGTTGATTGTTGTTTTGAAAAGGGATAGAGGGAAAACATGAAAAGGAAACCTATTCTAAATATAGTGATGCACCAATATTTATCTATCCACTCTAACTAATATTCAATTAACACTTTATGAATCAAGTAAAGGTTTATGAACAAAACAAGCTTCATAATTAACTCTTAATCATGAGTATTTCATGTTAATTCTATGATGGATGCCTACAACTTGAAGATAATGTAAACTAGGTCTACTTGAGGCACTGTTAACCAACTAACTCTTCAACACAGCTACCAACACTCTAACACATTACATAACCTGCATAGGATGGCATTCTAATAACTAGGTGAATGATAGGACCTAAAAATAAGTATAAACATCACACTTTTTTCAAATCAACAAATCATAACACACTAATTCTATTAAATAAACATGTAAATGATCCTTATTGATTCAAAGAGGTTATCAAGATATAATTTGGAAGAGTTTCATTACACCTAACTGAAGGATAGTTATATTGGCCTAAGAGCCACAATATATATAATAATAAATAAGGATAATAAGGTAATTAGTTGTGAAAATATCATGGATAGGTGATGAATGACCACAATCCCTTCAATTGGCAGTTACATGTAGCCCCCACAGTCCTCCATGTGTTTCTTAGGATGATTGGTGTCTTAAATGAGCATCTTTGGGGAATTAAATTCTATTTTTAGCCAAGGTTAGACATTTAATATTATATACACTCAACTCTACGTCAATTACCTCTACTTATAATAGCTACAAATCATTGAAATGGCTTAATTAGGCCTCTTCTATGAAGCATTTAGTAGTCACTTCTTTCTTGCATGTTGACTGTGTTCAAGAAACTACCTAAATCCTCCATAATTTCCATGTATGTTGAGCCTTATCACCCTATGGGATAATTATAGGAGTTTCATGATCATTCATTAACTCCATATCATCCTTCTATGCTCATGAACATAGCTTTTTTTATTAATTAGATCTATAGACAAGTATCCTAGTCTCTTGACTTGTTTACTATTTGGATGGATATGAGGACTAAAGGAAACCTTAAATATGATTTATTGAGTCTTAATCAAGCCTTAAAAATCACACCACACCATTATCTATGATTGTAAAATATCTCCTACATGCAATTCTACTTTACTTAGATGACTAGGTCATCTCCCTTTACACAACTAGACTGCCTGTTTAGCATAGATTTGTATGAACATTTTTAGGAATAATTGTAAGTATTTCATGATTTTATAAGGTGAAACATCACTCATAATACATCCTATAATTATTTTAAACCCTTAATCAAGTTTTAAAACTTGGATTCTGCTTAAAACCTTTAAAAACTATAGTTTTTAGGGGATCTATACAATAGTCTATACAAAATGGTACTATGTATGGGATCCCCTAAGAGTGTAATATAATATCCAAGTATTTATAAGGAATTACCAATGCATTTAGATTAATTTTATCCAATATATTCTTAATTAGGTCATTATTAGGGTTTTAGGGAGGTTTAACGGGGTTTTGGACTCTTAGCAATGGTTCATAAAGGTTAGGACCATAACCATTGAACCAATGCCATTGATATCTTGTATACAAGGCCCTTCAACTCTCCTAAAGTGTTCATCTCTCCATGAAACTATTATGTATAGTTATGAGCTTGTCAAGTTTCCCCTTAGCTAAGAAATGTGCATTATGAGCACTCTCAAGGCACTTTCAAGTCAAAGTGACCAACTATGGACTCCCTTTATTGGCATGTTGTTATCATTGATGTAAAAAGGGTGAATATTACAAATTAATAATATCTATTGATGTCAAATATGTATCACATCAAGATTGTACTATCAAGGTTGATGTCAAAGGTGACTAAGCACAAATAGTAGTATGTGATATGTCAAGGCACATAAGAGTGTTGCTTTGATGAGAATTGTCATAAGTGGTGTGAGAATGTAAGGTACATGTCATGAAAGATGTTTGAAGACAACTAATGTCTACATAGGAAGCCATGTGACCAGATGCATTTTAAGGTAAGATAGAATTTGAAGGCAAGTGAGAATTTGAAGGCAAGAGAGAATTAGAAAGCAAGAAAGAATTTTAAGGCAAGATATAATTTAAATGAAAGAAATAATTTGAAGTAAACTAATGTATTATGGTTTCATGAAGGCACAAATCAAGGTGTCAAACGTGTTCAGGTGCATAAAAGAGAGATGTCAAGTCATATGATGCTTAGTCATGTGGTTTTAAGTCTGTATGAGGCTATAGAAGACTGTTTTGATCATAAAAATAATGATGTAGTGATATGAGTGAAGTTTAATGTCTTATATCTATTTTTTTGATGTTTTTTTGAGGTCATGACATGGAATAAATAGGTCAAGGCATCAATTTCTTAAGTAGTTTAAGCCTAGTCATGGCATGAAGAGACCTTGTGAGAAGGTTTGAACATGGTGGCTTAGTGAGATGAGTGCATATAGGCATGAGTGTTTTTATGAGGTATTTTTATCATCTATGTGAGGCATTGGAACACTCATGAGAGTTTTAAGATGAGCCTACAAGGGTAAGACCTTCATTCTAGGTCTGCATCTAGACCTCTCTTAAACCTTACCTAGCTTAATGAGGTATCATGGTCTATTGTCAATGAATGTGGAGGTTTTATGGCATGAGAGTGGTATTTTGATAATGATAGTAAGGTGTTGAGAGGATGAAAAGAGGTATGAAGGTCAGTTTCAAGGCCTAATGTGGTTTATAGGTCAAGGTCTAGAGACAAAAGAGAGAGTGTGTGTCTTAATGAAGGTTCATAATAATATTTTAAGGTTTTTTAGCTCATGTAAGAATTTAAAAAGGTAATTAAAGTTTTTTTAAGCATTTATATGAATTTTTAGGTTCTAATTTGAAGGACAAGCCATGAAAAGTTGTTTGGATGTCTCTTGAGTGTTCAAAATGAAGGGTTCTCAACCCAAGAATAATTTTTTTTTCTCATTAGCTCATCAAAGATTTACATGGGAACCTATAATTTCATGGTAAATGGGTAAGGGTCCTGTCTCAAAATTCTAGGCATTATTTTTTTGATTGAGAGGCTATGCTTTATGAATGATCGTTAAGAGTGGAAACAGGGTTAAACCCTCTTAGAACCCTAATAAGGACCCATTATTGAAGATGTTGATAAAAAGTACCCAAAATGGATTGGTTTACTCAGGTAATCTATTTTATATTATATTTTACTCCCCCAGGTACCTCTAGGTGGTATTTGTTAGAGAGAGGAGAGATAAAATGTTGAGTTACAGGCTTATTTTTGAAGTAGTTGTAGAAGTCAAAAGTTGCATTGGGCATAGTAAGAAAATAGATGGAGAAGGAAGATAGAGAATCATGTTTCATTTCCTTCAAGTTTTATATATATTTTATAGTCCTCAAGTTTGTTAAACTGGTCATCCAAGTTAGCCAGTCGTTAACAGGCCAAATGGTATAAATAGTGAAAAAACCAAGCAGTAGTGAGAAGATGAGTTGGAATGTGTTTCCATGATATAATGATAGAAAAAAGTGCATGGATATGTTTTTGAGACTGTTATTTCTTATTAAATTTTTTTTATATATCTTATAAGTCAAGTATAGTGGTGATAATGATGAAGCCAAAATGTCTTGCTGACTCAGTTAGGTCTATGTGTAGTGAGGTCAATAAATTGGTCTATAAAACTAATATTTTCCACTAGACCATATGATGATTTATATTTTATAATGGTTTATATATGTTATAAAATAATTTTCATACATTTTAATTCTTTAAAATTGGTCATATAGGTGTTAAAGGTCAATGTTTCATAACTGTAGTTTTGACAATCTTGGCAGTTCTGAGTAAGCAAGTTGCAGTGATGAGTTTGAGGCTCTATGTCCTAATTTGAAGAGTCTGAATTATATGGTGATATTTTTTAGGTATCTTAGGTTATTTATAAGTGATTTATTTTCATTTTTTTGTGGATAAATGATATTTTATCTTTAGTTATTTAAGATAGACTTTTTTATGTGTTTAAAGGCCTAATGTGAATAGTGTTAATGGAGTGTTTTAAGTGGGTTAGACCTAAAAAGTGTTATGGAGATAAGAATATTTTGTATAATGTATATGTTAGTTGTGTATTAAATAATATTTATTTCTATATAGTTTAAAGGTTTTCCAAGGGATCAAATGATAACATGTTACTAGATAGAGCTAATGCAATTAGGTCTCTATGAGACCTAAAAGTGAAATGAGGTCTAATTGAGTCATGACAAACAAAAATTGACTCAAAGTTAATTTTAATCTTGTTTATGAGATGTAATAATACCTATTATATGGCTTAACTAATAGGTTAAGGGTGTTTTTATGACTAAGTGGTATATAAACAAGGAATGGTATATATAAGAAAGTTTTAGGCCTATTTAAGAAAATAGAGTGCATATGAATGATATATCACATTATTGAGTATAAGGAGGTCTTAGACAACATCATAGTATTGTATAGTATTTTTAAATAGTAACTGATAGTGTGTTTATATATGAATATCAAGGTCATATTACCTAGTTAGTTTTGAAGAGACCTAGTTGAGCGAAGAGGCCTAAAAGGCAATTTGAGAGGGATAAGAGTGTGAAGAGATGAAGAGGTGGTCATAATATATTGGTTAAGAAACATAGTTTTCTAAATTTTATCAAAACAATTAGGTATTTGAGTGGGTGTTTATTCATCTAGGGGGTTGGTTCTTCCTTGCAAGTGGGTGTTTGCTAAAGCCTAGTCAAGTAAGTGCTTGTCTAGTTAGGGTTGGTGTTCCATGTGGAGTTAGTGATTCAATAAATTTGGTTTATGTCTTATAGGACTATATTCCATTTGGATATATCAATGGGAATTCTTCCCCTTGAGTTTTTCTCATATATATGATGTGTTCTCATGTTTCATGCTCATGTGGATAGTTGCTTATCATTGTTAGCTTTATATGTTTATTTGAATGTTTCATGATTTATTAATTATAATTGAAATAAAGGTTTTGAATAATGATTCAACCCCTCCTCTCAGTCATTTTGATTCCAACACTCTTATACAAACCAAATCTAACCATGCACTTGAAACTTCTTGACAAACATCTTCTTAGAGGTCTGAGGTTCTAATCAACTCCCTTTTGTCCTTTGTTCTAGCCTTAAAGTATCAATACCTTTATGGAAGTGTTATAATATCATGCCTAAATTTAGGGTTTCTAATTTTGGACCCCAAACTAGAGATATGAATCACTTATCCACCTTTGATTACATGAAATTTGCCTCTTAGTTTTTGGAAGCACAATCATTGAGAGGGGTGGGGGGTGAATCAATGTATCAAAAACTTCTTCTCAATTTTAACCAATAATTCATGAATTATGAAAGCAACATGAAGATCTAGAAATATATAATGGTCATTCACATGATCATAACATAATAAAACACATATATGAGTGGGAAACCCTCAAGGGGAATAAAACCCACTATGATCCCTAAAAATGGACTACTTTTATATAATACAAAAGATAAAATTCTATTGATCACCAAGTCAACTTGGATCACCAAACCCAATGAAGTCAAGCACCCACTTGACTAGGTTTTAACAAGTACCCACTTGCAAGGAAGCACCAACTCCCTAAGTGACTCAACACCATTTTATCCACCTCATGTGTTTTTATCACCATACCTATATTCTATTATTATGGTCTTATTTCAATATATCCTTCTACTCTACCAATCAATATTTTATTCACATATACCATACTACACAAATAGGCCTAAACTTCCTTCTATATATAGTACACTCATGGTTACACACCACTTAGTCAGCCATACACCTT
This sequence comes from Torreya grandis, assembly GCA_037957365.1. NCBI lineage: Eukaryota > Viridiplantae > Streptophyta > Pinopsida > Cupressales > Taxaceae > Torreya > Torreya grandis. Next base: position 2,718,780 of record JARHVA010001921.1, read on the forward strand.
CAAATTATTATTTTAGCCATAAAATAGGTCTTATAAAACTTTATGAACATGTTTAAAATGAACTTTGGACCCCTTTTGGTTTGTTACAACTCAATTAGGCCTCATTTCTCTTTTAGGTCTCATGGAGATCTAATTGCATTAGGTTTATCCTCTTAACACCAAAACATGATCCTCTTGGGCCCAGATAGCTTTATCAAAAAACTAAAAACAATTAAATCACTTACTAAATGACCTCTACTAAACTCATCCATGATTTTTTAGACTTTTATCTTTCATTCATACCATGAAACCTATTTTAAGACAAACTATCCTATTAGGCTGCTGTAGCTCAAAAGTCTATCTTGCAAAAATGAGGCTTAAACACCCTTAATATGTTGAAATATAAAAAAAAACATGTAGATATATTATCCATGACCTCAGGTTCATCACTAAATGCTTGGAATACTTTTAATCAGGAGATAAATGCTCAAGAACATATATGCAACTCATTCACTCAAAACTACCAATTTACCTTAAAGACCAGTCATGGTGACTTAGACCTCCAACACTTATGTAGACACTTACCATGACTCCTAATACATGTAAATGTTCTTCTAAGATCTATAAACCATGTTAATATATAAATATCATATATTATAATGACAAATATTGGTCTTTCATGCCAATTTCTTGACTTTATATCACATGGTCTTATCTAAACCGGACATGTCAATTTGTGAACACCTTTTTCACCATATTTACTGACCTCCAAAACTTATTCCAAGCATGAACATGACTTATAATTCATAAATAAATTCTTCATATACTTTTTTCCATCAATTTGATATGATCAGACCCTTAAATCCATCTTCTCATCCATGCCTGGGTTTTGCACTATTTACATTATTAGGTTTGTTTATGACTACCTTACTTAAATGACCAATTTATCACACTTTAAAGGTGTAACCTACAAATAAACCATCATAGGCATGCAGTATGAGTCTCTATATTATTCTTTCATCCATTTCCTCTTTTTGACCAATACAAATTTTGAGAGTTACAATAATTTATTAATAAATAAGTTTGTAATTGAGCATTTTATCTCTCATCTTACTAAACACCACCACCTAGAGTTACTTGGTAGAGTTGAATACATTATACAATATCTTATCTAGGAATTTGAGTCCATTTTGATCTTATTTGAATAAATATTTTCCATCATGTCTTTAATAGGGTTTTAGGGAGGTTTAACACAAGTTTTGATGTTAACTATTGTTCATAAATAAATTCCACTTGAATCCAAAACCAATGTTTGGATATCTTATTTAGAAACCTTTCCCATCTCTCTTTAACATCTTAGTTTATCATGTATAGGTTATACATGCCAAAAAATGTCTGAAAGTGCTTCTTAGGTCTTGAGACCTCATTATGTGAATTTTAAAAGGCCTAAAATAGTGTTTCATGTAATTAAATTTAAATCATGACCTTAAACTTTGTGAACATGCCTAAAACAACTTATCTTACCTCTATCCATGCTAAAAAATGAAAACTTTTCTTGAAATCTGATCCTCATACCTCATTAGGCTAGGCAAGGTCTAAGAGAGGTTTAGGTGTAGGCTTATTTTGAAGGTCCTACCCCTATATGTTCACCATAAAACTCTCATTATTGATTTAATGCCTTAAATACATGCTCAAATAGTGCCATATATCCTTCATATGCATGTGTTTTTCCATTTTCATTCACATACCTCTTCATGTCATGATTAGGCTCATGACTAGGCTTCCTATGCACTTTATCATCAATGACTTGTACCTTCATACAACCATAAGGCATTAGTTTCCTTAAAATTCCTTATTTTTCCTTCAAATTCTCTTTCATGAAAACATCCTTTAATGACAACACTCTCTCAATTCCCCTTTTCACATCAACACTCTACCAACTAAGCTTAGTTACCTTTGACATCAACCTCATACAAAAATGACCTTTGACATTGATGATAATACTCAAAAATCTCCCTCATTGTCATTGATGGCAACCACTCTTAGAAACTTATCTCAATAATTAACTTTTCCCTAATTTTGAACTTTCTCCCCCTTTGACATAAATGACAAAGTGATGTTTGTAACTTCTTGGATCATACCTCTTGCAATAAAAATGCACAACATACAATATTATGAGTTTTATGAGGCATTATACAAACATGATCCCCTATTTCCATGTATACCTTCTCAATACTACTCACCTACATTTGGAGCTAATGAACCACATGATTAGCTCACCCTAAGCACTTGACTTCCTTAGTGAATACTAGGGGAAATAACTACACTCAATTCATATCTTAGGTGTTCAAATGTTTCCTTTAGAAGTGGCTTGATTAAAATGTTTGCAATCTAATCCTATGTAGAAACATATTCAAGTTTGACACTTTTTTCACTTACCTACTCTCTTAGGAAATGATACTTGATAAGAATGTGCTTAGTCCTTGAGTTCATCACAAGGTTCTTTGAGACACTTATAAACTTGTATTGTCATAATAGATATGTATTAGAATATTATACTCCACCTTGTAGTCTTTCAAGTTCTATCTCATCCATAAGACTTGAGTGCAACATGAAGATATTATAGTTTACTCAGCCTCACAAGTGGATAATGACACTAATGGTTACTTCTTGATTATCCATGAAAATAGGCACCCACCTAAGAAGAAATCTCCACCACTAGTACTCCTCCTATAATCTAGACTTCTTGCCTAGTCTACATCTGTATAAGATGTCAAATTGAACTCCTTTCTCCTTAGATACCACAACCTAAATTCTATAATCCACTTGACATACCTAAGTATCCTTTTGACTGCTTATAAATTATTTTCCTTTGGGTATACTTGAAATCTTCCCATAAGGACTAATACTTACATGATGTCATATCTAGAGTAAGTGGTGTATAGTAAACTTCCAATCATTGACATATATGATGTCTGGTTGGCCTTTGGAGACTCATACTACTTTCTCAGCTTACAACTTATGATCATAGGTGTACTAACTACCTTGAAATCTTCCATCTCAAACTTTTTCAATGTCTCTCTTATATACTTAGCTTTTGAAATGAATATACCTTTTTCATATTGAATGATTTGTAACCCAAGAAATAATGATAGTTCTCCTATCATGGACATATCAAACTCCTTTTTCATCACATCTATAAAGGCCTTAGTCACATTCTCACTATTTCCACCAAATATGATATCATCCACATTGACAACTACTATCAAGTGATGGTTATCTTCTATATTTATGTATAGATTACTATCTAGAATTCCTATTTGTAATCCTTGGTCTAATATATACTTGTCCAATATAGGATACCAAGCTCTAGGAGCTTCATTTAAGACCATAAAGAGTCTTTTTCACTATGCAAACATAATCCTTATTACATGATAATGAAAAACCCTCAAGTTGCTCTATGTATACCTCTTCTTCCAAGTTTCCATTCAAAAAGGTAGATTTGACATCCATCTAGTACACCTTAAACCTTTTGAATCTTGTATATGCTAGAAATAATCTAATGCCCTCTAATATTTATACTAGTTCATAGGTCTCCTTAAAGTCTACCCCTTTAAATTGTGTATATCCCTTGCATTCCAATCTAGCATTGTTCCTAGTGGCTTCTCCATATTCATTTAAATTGTTTCCAAACACTCATTTCATGTTAATGACATTCCTATCTTTAGGCCTAGGAACTAGTTCCCAAGTCTCATTCTTATATATTTGGTATAACTCTTCTTTCATAGCATCTATCTAAAACTTGTCTTTGTTTTATTCTACAAGGTTTTTAGGTTCAATCTTAGACACTAGAACAAAATTATATTGATTTAGGTTACTTACCAACCTTATTTTTATTTGCATACCTATGTCTTTATTGCCAATGATTTGTGATTCAAGATGATCTCTTTGAATCTATCTTGAGGTGCCTTTTGAGTCTTGTTTTTCCTCAACTCTTTTTTCCTCATCATTCTCTATTTTTTCCTCTTTATTATTGAATTCTATATTCTGTGATGTATCTTTTGATTATGAGTGTGATTTATTTTTCTCATCAATCTTCACATTTGTACTTTCCACTATCTTCTACAACCTCTTGTTATAGCATATATAGGCTAAGTTTACTGATGAATACTCTAAGAATATACCTTCATCAGAACTAGAATCAAACTTACCTAAGTCTTCCTCATCTCTTTTGATGAAACATTTACTTCCAAACACTCTAAAGAGTTCCACATTAGTAGGTCTACATTTCATAGTTCATAAGGGATATTGTAAACCTTGGTCCTTATCTATCCTCTATTCAATATGTAGACTGAAGTGATCACTGCCTCTCTCCAGTATCCATAACCTTGACTCATTTAGCATAGTTCTTATCATCTCTTAAACTATCTTATTATTTATTTTTACTACCCCATTTTTTCAAGGTGTCCTAGCTACTGAGAACTATTTTCTTATCCCATGGACCTCATAGAAGTCATCAAATTCATTAGACTAAAACTTTCCTCCTCTATCATATCTTAATCATTTGATCATTCTATTATTATCATTCTCAACAAGAGACTTGAATTCCTTGAACTTATCAAGAGCTTCTAATTTTTTTCATGAATACTACTCAAGTCATTATTGTGTAATCATCTACGAGTAGAAGGAAATAACTATCCCCTTGAATGCTTAGGATTCTTATAGGTCCATAGAGATCATTATGTATTAGCTCCAAAGTTTTTGTAGTAGAGTACTCTTTAGACTTAAACCTTTTTCTAGTCTGCTTAGCATGTTAACATGCCTTATAAAGTGTGTTTGTAGGTTTTGTGATCTTAGACATATTCTTTATAGACTTCTTAGAGATTATCCTAACTATATTGTCAAAAATTATGTGGCCCAACCTTCTATTTTATAGCCAACATTCATCCATCTTTATCTTAAAGCATCTCTCCTTCTTGATCTCATTCAATACATACAAATTGTTCTTAGTCTTCTTATAATTATCAATTAGTCTTCCTAATTTAGCTCTCCTTATATCACATTCTCTGTCATAAAAGGTTAGTGTGTGTCCTTGGTTTCAAATTTGACTTATACTAAGTTGGTTATGTTTCAAACCTTTCACATATAACACATTCTCTATCTTGGTCTTCCCACTATACAAACTTAAGATATCCTTACCAACTATATTGGTAGTTGTGTTGTCTCCAAATCTTACTATTCTTGCAACATTCTTCTTTAATGAGATAAACTTGCTCTTGTCTCCTGACATGTGACTTGATAAACCACTATATATATACCATTTCAAGACTTCATCTTGGATATGAAAGGAAATATAAGCTAGCATAGATTATTCATATTTAATCTTTTATTCCTTCTTCACCTTGTCCCTAGGGTCTAACTTCTTGATCCACTTATCAATGGTATGACTATAGACCTTTTGTATTAACTGACCTTCCTCATATGCTTCACCTTACTATCCTGTGTAATATGTCCTCTTTGATCACAATTATAACATAGGATTATGCTTCTACTATTATAATGAACATTCACCCTATTCTTCCATGAGGAATTGAATCTTATATAGTGTTTCCTGTCCATAGCTCTATGTCTATATTGATTACATGAGAAACAATAATCATTAAATGAATTTACATACCTTGTCTATTTGAGTTTGAATCATACACCTCTACCTTTATTGTCTCTTTAAGGATTCAATTTCCTCTTCACTTATTTATGATCAACTTGAGTCTCAAATTTGAAAAATTATGCATAAATCTTTACTTTGTCAGTATTGTTCCTTGAGGTCTGAATATCCTTATTTTATTTTTGGTCTTTTGAACCTAAGACTTGTCTTGTCATGTGGAGACCTTTGACTATTCAAAATATCACCAAGAACATCAATACTCTTCTCAAATTTCTGATGTCTTCAACTTGATTATTGCTTGATCTAATTCTGCCTTTAAGGACTCCATTTCAACTCCAAATTTGATGCATTCTCTCCTTGTTCTTAAGATTGGTAGTGATAATATCAATCTAACTTTCCAACTATTTGATGATCTCTTCATAGTCATTGGTGTTGTTTCTTAGTATCTCTTAATAATATCGATTTGTTCCTCATAAATCTTAACCAATGATCTTCGTTTCTAATTCTTCCTTCTTTGGAACTTCAACTCCTCTAGAGCACTCACCAATTCTACCTCAAGGTTCACTTTAGTCTCTTCTTCATCTAATTCTTCATCATCCATAATATTTTTCCATTTTGAACAACCCTCATTGTCTAGTTCTATAGCCATGAATAAGGTTTCATTTCTATCATGGTCATTACTATCATCATCACTATCAAATTTATTAGTGTCACTTACATCAGATGAACTACTATCCTATTTGGTATATAAACTTCTCTTGTTCTTGAATGATCCTTTCTTGCCTTCATACTTCCTGAAACTATTTTTTTTATTTTTAGGCTTATAGACCTTCTTATCATCACCATGATATTCATCATGTTCTCCATCATACTCAGTCTTATCCTTGTTAGTTAGGATATTTAGATGCAAAGTGACCAATATTAAATATTAAAAAACATTTGAAATGAAAATTTCCCTTATAATTACATGATACTTTCCTTGGTTTTTTGATAAACATGGCTTCTATATTGTCATCATCAATGTTTTTGTCAACATCATCCTTGGCCTTTTTACTTTATGAATTTTTTTTAAATTCAAATGTAACTTCCTTTTTGGAAGGTCTTGCACCACTTTTTCTCATTTTTTAGGGAGTCAAGATGACATGAAGCTTATCCATCTATGGTATGTTAAGATCTTTGATCTCTTCCATAATAGACACCTTTGAATCAAACTTAGATGTCAAGGATATCAATACCTTTTGAGCCACTATTGATTCTTCTAATGTCTCTCCTAGACCTCTAATGAAATTTACCACTTTATCTACTCTTAACTAAAAAGATTTAATGCTTTCATCCTCCTTCATGCTTAGGCTTTTAAACTACCTTTAGTGAGTCTGTAACTTTGCCAACTTAACTTTAGTGTCTCCTTCATAGGTGTTTTTAAAAAAATTCCAAATCCCTTTGGTTGTATCACAATGCATGACCTTACCAAATTTTTCTTCTGAAAAACCACACATGATGGCATTCATTACCTTAGAGTTGTTCTCACTTTCCTCCTTCCTATTACATCAACTGGTGGTGTAGAGGGTGGAGCAAATCCATCAAAAACATATTTATATATATCTTATCCTATTTAAATTATATAGGCCTTCATTATGATTCTCCAAAATTCATAGTTAGTCCCACTAAAGAGAGGATCTTTATTGGTTGAGAAACCTCCTTGTGCTTGATGACTAGGCATGTTTGTGCTTCTAGGATCTCCTTTAAGTTATTAGGCTTTTAAAAGGACCAAGATCTAATATTAAATATTTTAATCATAATCATTAAGAGCAGGCATTAATCAATGTATCAAAAAAAATCTTTCAATTATATCCAATCATTCATGAATTATGAAATCGACATTAAGATCTAGAAATGTATAATGATCATTCACATGAGCATAACATCAGAAAACACATATATGAGTGGGAAAACCTCAAGGGGAAGAAAAATCACTATGATACTTTTAAATGTAATACTGTATTATAATAAAAAATATCAAATTATATTGAGCAACAACTCAACTTGGAGTACCAACCCCAATGAAGTCAATCACCTACTTGACTAGGCTTTAGCAAACACCGACTTGCAAGGAAGCGCCAACTCCCTAAGTGACTTAGCACCAACTCAAAAACATCATGTATTTTTATCACCAAAAATATAATATTATGTTATGTTCTAATTTCAATACCTCCTTCTACTCTACCAAGTAATATATTATTCACTTATACCATACTACATAAATAGGCCTAAATTATCTTATATATATACTACACTCATGGTTACACACCACTTAATTAGACATACACCTTAAAATTATTATTTCACCATAAAATATGTCTTAAGACACCTTATAAACATGTTTTAAATTAAATTTGGACCCATTTTGGTTTTTAAAAACTCAATTAGGCCTCATTTCTCTTTTAGGTCTCATGGAGACCTAATTACATTAAATTTGTCCTCTTAATCTCAAAATCTAATCCTCTTAGGACTAGATAGATTTTTACAACAATTAAAAACCATTAAATAACTTATACAATGACCTATACTTACCTCATCCATGCTTGGTTAGAACAATATCATTTTTTCATACCATGAAACCTCTTTTAGGACAAACTATCATATTAGGCCTGTGTACCTCAAAAGTCTATCTTGAAAAATGAGGATTAAACACCCTTAAGATATTGAAATATAAAAAAAAACATGCAAATATATTATCAATGACCTTATTTTCACCACCAAATTCTTGGAATACTTTTACTTAGAAGATAAATGCTCAAGAACATCTCTGCAACTCATTCACTCAAAACTACCAATTTACCTTAAAGACCAATCATGGTGACTTAAACCTATAACACCTATTTAAACACTTTAAATGACTCATAATACATGTAAATGGTCCTATTATATCTAAAAACCATATTTAAATATAAATATCATATAATTTAATGACAAATATTGGTCTTTTAGACCAATTTCTTGACCTTATATCACACAGTCTTATCTAAACTAGACATCTCATTTGTGAACACCTTTTTAATCATATTTATTAACATCCAAAAATTATTAAAATCATGAGAATGAATTATAAGTCATAAATAAACTCTTCATCTATTTTTTTCATCAATCTGATATGCTCAAACCCTTAAATTCATCTTCTTATCCCTGCTTGGGTTTTGTACTATTTGCACCATTAGGTTTGTCTATGATTGGCTTACTTGAATGAATAATTTATCACAATTAGAAGTTTGAGCCTATCTATAAACCATAATATGCATACTTAATGGATCTCTATATTTTTATTCCATCTATTATCTCTTCTTGACCAATACAACTTTTGAGAGTTACAATAATTGACTGATAAATAAGTCTATAATTGAGAATTTTATCTCTCATTTGACTAAGAGTTGACTACATGCTCCAATATCTTGTCTAAATTTTTTATTCCATTATAAGATTATTTGAAAAATATCTTTCACATTTAATCCTTATTAGGGTTTTAGAGATGTTTAACAAAGGTTTTGTTGTTAACAATTGTCCGTAAAGCACTTCCCTTTGCATCCAAAACCAATACCTAGAGATAATAGATAACACCCTTACCCATCTATCCTTAACATATTAGGTTCCCATGTAGAGTTTAAATGTGTAAATAAATGTTTGAAAGTGCTTCATGGGTATTTATACTTCATTGTGTGAACTCGAGAAGACCTAAAATAGCATTTCATGCAATTTACTTTAAACTATAACCTTAAACTTTATGAACATGCCTAAAACAACTTATATTACTTATGCACATGCTCACATATGAAAACTTTCCTTTAAATTTTATCTTCATACCTCATTAGGCCAGGTAGGGTCTAAGAGAGGTCTAGGTGCAAGCTTAGTATGAAGGTCCTACCCCTATAGGTTTACCTTGAAACTCTCATGAGTGATTTAATGCCTTGCATACATGCTTAACTAGCATCATATAACCTTAATATTCCTATGTTCATCTATTTTCATGCACATACCTCTTCATGTCATGATTAGGCTTATGAATAGGCTTCCTATGCACTTTGTCATCAATGATATGTACCTTCATGCAATCATAAGGCATTAGTTGCCTTCAAATTCTCTTTCATGAAAACATCCTTCAATGATAACACTCTCTCAATTCCCCTTATCACATCAACACACTACCAACTAGGCTTAGTCACCTTTGACCTCAAACTCATGTAAGAAGCACCTATGAAATCAATAATAATACTCAAAATTAGTTCTTCTATATCACTTGGTGCCTCTATTTCACTTGTGTTAGCTTAATTAAGCCACTTCCTCTTCTTTGTGTGACTACACTCCTCCATTTAGGTACCTAGGTAGGTTTAAAATTAGTTATCATGCATGGACTCCCCTTTAGGTGGTTATTATATAGTTATTTGAGACCTATGGGTCCCTCTCCCTCCTTAGAAGCATATAAGATATGCAGATCCTTCTCAACTTCTTGTATATAGGCTTAGAGTAGTTCTTTTAGTCTTGATATATACATCAAATACCCTTCACGTGCTAACCATTAGACCATTTGGGTGCTTAGGGGACATATGGATATCATTAGGACTACTTTGTAGCCTAATTATCTCATTTGGATGCATTTAGAGGTGTAATTTCTTCATCAGGTCTAAACTAGGGTTTAAGGAGGGTTTTGGCGGTCCACCATCTTAAAAATAGTTCATAGAGTATATACCTCTAAAATAAAATTTCTTGTCATGAAAATTTACCCCACAAATCCCTTCAAATTTCTTGAATATCCCTGGGTCCCATGCAGATTGTGTATGCAATGGGAAATACAATAGATATATAAATCAATTCTATCTTGAAGACAATAGATAATCGAGGTCATGATCGATATGAATCTGTTAGACCTATCCAAGAGATCTCTTACCACAAATAATATCACTAGGGAGGGTTCTAAAGCCTCTATTCAAGTAAATACTACACAATAACCCTAACTAGGTCCTATTTTTTCATATTCACTAAACTAATAAGTAAAGTAAAAGTCTAATCTAGTTCTCACCAAAGCTTGTGGAACAACATGGGGGTTAGTAAACATAAAATTAAACATGCATAAGATAATCCTAATTAATCTATGTATAGGTAAAACTCTAATGCATGGAAAGAGTAATATATTCAAAACCCATTACTTATGCTACTTTTATCTACTAAAGAGAGGAGCAAAGCTAGAGATACTTACCTTGAAGATGAACCCATTAAGTTTCAATATCTCTCTTAGACAAAGGTGCTTCTCAAGAGTTTGTTGTGGTTTATAAGGATCACTAAGAAAAGCCAAAGAATCTAAGACTTCTCCATAAAACAAGAGCATTCTCCAAGTATAAACCCTAAGCTAAGACTCCTTAAGTAGAATGGTAGAAGATAATTAAAGAAGCATAAATAAATAATTAAACCTTGTTGTCTCTCTAAGAATGGAAAATTGTATGTTTATATAAGAGGATCTAACCCTAAACCCTTCTAAAAGTTTATGTTGAAAAGTTCAACCCAATCAACCTAGTATTATAATTGACAAAAATAAACTAGGTTATGAACTAGGTCAGCTAGGCATTGACTTAGTCCTTAGTAAGCTTTATCAATAATAATACAAGGTTGATGTGGTTGACTATGTCATGTAAACTATAAAAAATGGGTTTAGGTTAGGGAAATAGCTAATGAAGGTGGTAAAATACTAGAGGAGGTTGAAAATAAGAGGAAAATCTTAGGATAATGGTTTTAGGAGACAAATGTGTAGATAGCAAGTGGAAAAATGGGACAACAATCCTATAAAGCACTAATGGTCTGCCCACCCCTTTCCTGGTGCACCCCTTAAGGTGTGTACTCAAAGAGATTGAAACTCAAAGGGTTCTTACAAGATAGAAAACATCAATAATTGATAAAGTTGGAAAATATTATGTGTATACATATGCCCGACTTAAAGATCATCACGTGTCACTCAGGTGCAATAAGGGATGGTGCTTCGTGAAAGAACATAGCAACACATAATGTTAAAGCTAGAAAAAAGTTTAGTATTTTAAAACATAAAATAATTGAAAGAGAAATAAATGAAAATTAAAATGTAATGCATACCTTGACTTACCTTTATCATTGAATGGTTGTTTATTATCTTTTTAATTTTGATTGTGGAGGGTGCATAGACTACATTCAATAAACCCAAGGATACAAAACTAAAGAGAAAAAACAAACAAACGTAGGAAAGCCAAGATAATTGGTGTTATCTAGATAGGATGTACTTGCTAATTTGTCAAGTTGAGGTGACAAGTGATATATTAGACCAAATGACCAAGTTAAAAAATTTAGGGTAAATTGGGTAATCAAAAAGACAAGGCTAATCTAAAGACTAAAATATTCAAACAAGTAAACTTAAGTAAGAAAGTCAAACACACAAATTCAAACCAAGGATACATGTTGAAAAGGGATGGTAATCAAACATCAATGTGAAATCAGTAACAATCCTTACTTAAACAAATATGGAAAAGAAAAAATGGTAAATCAACATTGATGAGTAAGCAATAACAATCCTTGCTCAATCATTAATGGAAAAAGTTCATAAAATGAAAACAACATTGGTGAGTGATAAGTAACAAGCCAAATTCACTCAATAATGGAAAAAGTACATGAAAGTAGAAATGGACTAAGGTGTCCATAAAAAGGGTAGTATAATAATAACAAATGGTAAAGGAAAGCAAAATATGTCTAGAAATGTAGAGCCAAGGTGTAAATAAAGTAATCCATAGTCACTCAAACATATTATTTTGTTCTAAAGATAGATAAAATTGAAACAAAGTAATGATAGCATATTTTCAAAATGTGAAGAAGAGGGAAGTATAGAAAAGGAAAATGGATTTAGAATCATAGTTTGTCTATCAAGGGGAAAATGAAATGGGTAGAGGGTAGAATGAAGGAAAAACCAAGGTAGAGGAACTCTTTATCAAAGTCAAGACACTCAAATTAGTTTTGTCAAAACAAGAGGATGTTCAACCTTAAGGACTTTGAAGAACTTATCTTAGCCACAAAAGTATTTAGGTCAACAAATGAAGTATGTAGATCATCCCATGAAGGCTATATGCATAAAAGTTAAATGAACTTAACTTCCCACAACGTGTTCTGCATTCCTCAAGACTCCTTACAAATCCATCAGTTACTTGTAAGGATTAGGTATTTACATGAGAAATTAGGTAACACCATTGATTTTATTGAATTATCCTATTCTAATCTATTATCCTACCACACCCCAATGGACCTTGACTCTATTATGAGGCCAATTGTGGAGTTTGAGCTTCGATTGGAGACAGGAGATGTTCTTGTAATCAGGTTTTTTGGTGTGAGTTTGACTTTTGAGATTTGTATGTTTCCTTTTGTATATCATTTCCTTTTATTTCAAATGATTTTTATTTTACCTTTCGTGATGGATTTTTTCTATTCCTCCTACATACAAATTTGGAAAACTAAACATGGGTGCTAGAGATGAACTTCATTTGAATATTTGAGACTTGGTTGCTAAGAGAGAAAACTTGGAGAGCATGGTGTCTAAGAGTCTTGTAAATTTAGGTGAAATAAAATTGTTATCCTGAATTTGACCTTATTCTATCCCATGTGGAGTGGAAGGAAAGGATATCAAGATGTGTGAGACTTGAAACAATTTAAATTACTTCAAATCACAAAAATTGTGACAAAGGGCGAAGAAGGGATACAATGATAGTTAAGTATGATTCCTTACCATAAGAATGAGGTAAATGTAGAAAAACATGCTAACATAGTTTACTTATGCAAATTTTATCTACAAAAGAAGAAAAATTTGAAGTTGAGAACAAAGGATCAAGAACTTATAGCCATTTTCAAAACAAATTCTAGATAAGGAATGAAAAGATGGCTATTTTATGAGGAAGGTGAAGTCCTATCTATGGTCTTAAACTGTAAATCATAAAATAGAAACCCAAGGAGTTGTGAAAAGCATGTGAAAAATAAATAAAATAAATATGATATTTATGAGGAAGGTCAGGTCCTATTCATGGTCTTACACTTAAACTCACAAAAGAATGACCCAAAGGGTGCCAAAAAGTATTGAAAAGTGAGAAAACAAATAGGATATAATTACATCATGAGCAAAACTAGGTCTTATCCATGGTCTTACAATGCAACTCATAAAGAAAAGGAAAAACCAAAAGAACAAAATGAAGGACTAAGGTTTGTGAAAAGAGAGAATTACTGCAGAGGGTGAGACCTATGTAAGTATGATGTAAAAATTGTTAGATAGATAACATATAGAAAATATGAAAAGAAGAGAAGGATTAATGCAAAATACTTCTTGAGGAATTGCGTATTGGTGGGATATTTAAAAATATGGCCTTCATTAGTTTGAAGTTGATAAGTGCTTAGACCAAGAATGTCTTTGACTAAATAAGGGCCCCACCATTTTTGGCATATTTAGTTTCTTTGTCATGAGGTAGTCTAATTTAAGTACAAGATCATCAAGATTAAATGTGTAAAATTTAACTCATTTATTATGTTGTTTGGTAATACAGGCCTTATATTGGTTAATATGTTATAAAGCAAAAATATGGTGTTCATCAAGGAGATCAAGAGCATGAAGGTGAGCTTCACATAATTCTTCATCAAGTATGATACCATGAAGAGATATACGAAGAGAGGGAAGCCAAAATTCTAATGGAAGGACTTATTCAAAAACATAGACTAGAGAGAATGGTGTTGCCCCAGTGGCAGTGTGTATGTTAGTGTGATAAGACCAAAAAGTAGGATAGAGTTGAATGTGTTAATCCATACAGGTTTCATGAATTATCTTTTGAAGAATTTTACTAAGATTTTTTTTGTGGCCTCTGCTTGGACATTATATTATGGATGATAGGGTGTGTAAAATTTGTGATTGATTTTAAATTTAACATAGAGTTGTTTGATATCTTTATTTTTGAAATTACCACCACTATCTGAAATGATAGTGTGAGGGACACAAAAGTGTCAAATGATTTAATTAAGGATGAATTTGGATATGGTGTTACCAATGACATTAACAAGGGCCATATCCTTGACCCATTTGGTAAAATATTTTGTGGTTATGATTATAAAGACATGCCCATCTTGAGATCGAGGTAATTTGCCTATGAGATCTAATCCCCACATAGAGAATGGCCAGGGAAATTCTATAGTTTGAAGTTTGGCTGGAGGTGAATGAATCAAATCATCATGAATATGAAAAGGATTATACTTATTAGCAAATTCTATGGAATAATTTTTAAGAATGGGCCAAAATTAACCCATATGTAAGTATTTATGGGTTGTAGCATGTTTGTTATAGTGGCCACCATAAATGCCCACATGTGAAGAGGAGGAACCTCATCTTTCATAACACAGTAGAGTAAGGTGACTTTATAATTATGGTAATATAGGATGTTATATTGAAATACATACTTAAAATCTTATTTTCAAATGCAAGTCTTTTCACAAGAATCAAGGTTGGGAGGATAACTTTGGTGTTCCAAAAATTGAGTGATGTCTTTGTACCATAGGTTTTGTCAAATGGTGATGGCCTTTATGTGGTAGATAAGTGAATTTTATGGTTGAATAAAATATAAATATTTTTTTATTTGGATAAGAAAATTGGGATCAATAAGAACTTGGTGCTGATGAAAAAGAGATGCTAAAAAAGTAAGGGAATTGGCAATAGAATATTGATCTCAAGGGATAGGTTTGATAGTGAAATAAATGAAATATTTGGTGAGAGTGATTGTGATTTGATGATAAAAAATGATATTCTCACTTTTGCATTGGTAATCACGATTGACTTGGAAATAAATGAGCTAGGAGTCACCTAATGCATGCAGGTATTGGATATCTAAATCAGGGGCAGCTCTCATGCCTAAGATTAAAGATTCTTACTCTATCATGTTGTTAGTGACATCAAATGCTAGGAAAAAAGATAATGTGATGAATTTTCTAAGAGGGATTGTAAGGATACAACCTACCCTAGCTCTTTGAAGGCATTTAGCAACATCAAAATGAAGGGTTCAAGTATCCTCATGTAGATTGACATTAATTTTAAGGAGCTCTTTGATAACTACATTTGGTTTAGTAGTATCAATAGAAGATAGCAGATTCATCGAGATTACTTACTTTAAGATCAACAGTGAAGTTATGTAAGTAATCTTTAAGGGAAATGGCTTGGTTGATACCTTCAATATAGAGAATATTATCATTGAGATGACCATCTTGAAGGTGGTCAATAGCTAGCATAGGTGATGATTTGTCCTTTAACATCTTTTTGAATAATAATTTAGAGATTAAATTCCATGAGAAGGGCCATTGACTTGTCAATTATGTCTTCAAGAAGAAAGGCTTTGGAGAAGAAGTGACAAAGGGGATCAGAATGGATGATAACATAATTGATTTGATAAAGCATATAATGTCAAATTTTTTTAGTGATAAAATATATGGCAAGGAAATCATGTTTGACTTTTGTGTAGCATTTATCATAATCAATGAGACCTCGGTTGATATAATATATGGCATATTCCCGTCTAGTATCATCTTGTTGGGCAAGCATTACCCCAACTAATATGGGTGTGAAAGAGGTATATAGGATCAACAGTCAATCATTTGAAGGGGGATGAAGAGTGGGTCGATGAAGTAATGATTCTTTCATATTATCAAATGGATTTTTGCAAGGATCCATATATTCTAAAGCATTACCTTTCTTAAGAAGATAACTTATGAAATAGATACAATAAGACATTCTGGGATTGAATCATTTAATTGCCTCAATTTTACCAAGGTAAGTGTGAATGTTAAAAATGGATCAAAAGATGGGTATGTTACTGATAGCATTAATCTTGGTAGGTTTAATATCTATGCCACAAATGGAAACTAATAATCCTAATAGTTTTTTAGATGTGACACCGAAAATGTATTTGTAAGGATTCAATCTAACTTTATATTTAAATAGGTGGTTGAATATGATGGCAAGATCATAGAGATTAGTATTAAAAAATTTGAATTTAGCAATGAGGTCATCTACATATCTCTATAATGTTGTGAATAAGATTTTGAAAGATGCGAGTAATTTCTTGTTGATAGGTAGCTCCAACATTTTTGAGATTGAAGGGCATTTTAACATAGCAAAAAGATCCCCATTCCATGGTGAAAGTTGTCTTAAGTTGGTTTTTTAGGGTAATGTGAATTTGGTTATATCCTAAGAAACGATCCATAAGAGATAACATTTCATAACCGGTTGTGGAATCGACAATGGAATCTATTGAAGGTAGAGGGAAATTATCCTTGGGACAAGCAAGATTAAGATTACGTAAATCAATGCAAATGCAAATGAACATGGTGACCTTTTTATGAATAGGGACTATGTTAAAAAACCCATTCAGAGTAGACCATTAGTTTGATAAAATTAGCATCGATAAGTTTGATAATTTCTTTATGGCATAAGGTGGAAATTTTGGGTGGAATTTTTTTTGCTTTTGTCATGCAAGTTTAGCATCAAGATAAGTGATGATATTATGCACCACAATGTTAGGTTTAATACCAAGCATGTCTTCATAGGACTAGGAAAATATCTCTTAATATTTATAAAAAAAAAGCTAAAGTTATCATGTTAAGTAGGTGTGAGTTTGTGAGAAATTTTAATAGGTTGAGAGCATGATGGAGTACCATATTCGATGTGAGTAGTTTCTTTGATAAGCATAAAATTTCCATCTTGGAAATGATATGGTGCATTAGGTAAATAATAAATTGGATTAGATTTACGGTTGATGCTAGTGATGAAGTTGTTGAAACAAGGAGATTTGTTTTTTAAATTCTTGAGTTTGTGATGTTACCAAGGAAGTTGAGGTTATCAAGAATGAAGCAATTCAAGAATGGCTTCATCACTAGGCAATGTGGGAAGAGGGACATAATACTCAACATATACTTCAAGATCAACAATTTGATTCCCATTGTGATCATATTCAAAATGTATCTAATAGACGTTTATGGCCTTGGCATCTAATGTAATCTCAAGAATAGGAGTAGGTTGATCGAATGAGATTGGTGTATCATTAGTTTCTTTGGTATGGGAAGAATTGGATGTAATGATGGGATATATAGGTGGTATAGAATATGTAATAATTTTTGGATGTTCAAAAGGTAGGATTAATTTGACCACCCCAGGAATATCAAGAAGTGGAGAATTAAAAGGAGGTACATGACCTTTGGGAGCTAATTCAAAATCTATGGAAATGTTGTGAACATCATAGTTAAAATCATGTATTTGAGCTAAATTTTTTTGATAATGTTTAACATCCAAGTCATGGAATTGAACTTGGGCCATGATATAATTATCATCAAAGGTTGGAGAAATGGTACATGCTTGAGATTCAAGAGTTTCATAAGGGGAAATTCTGAGATTACTAAATTTGAGTTAAGATATGATTAAAGGATCTTGGAATAATTTGGCCACTCCATAGTCATTGCATGTGAAGGCATTTTTTGGGTAGGAAGAGTTTTGAGCATTGCATGGAGGGGGAAAATTAGTGATCTCATCAATGAGAAGAATAGTGTGATCATTAGGTAATAGAGAAAGAGGAAGCCACTCCAAGATAGAGGGAGGTAACATAGTAGTGTTACAAGTCATTAGGTTCATCAACATCTAAATCAACAAGAGTGACCTATAAGTCTAGATTTATGTTGATGAATTCAGGATAGGGGTCATTATTCATGGTAGGAATGGTAGGAATGTGATATTGAGATTTAGGAATAGCAAGTTAAATACTCCAAGGGTTAGGATAGGCCTCATGTTTATATCATTTTTTGTTATGTAATAATTTGATGCAATGGCTAATAGAAGAGGTGACGGGGCCTCATTCTATGAGTCCAAGGGTAGCCTAGGAATATGTTATAAGATAGGGAAAAATCAAGGACAATAAGTTTAATTTGAATGGTCTTAGGTTTGATTATTAGGGGAAGCCAAATACAACCAAGTTGATTTTGATTATTTTTATAAAATCCATGACAAGTGAGGTGGGTTTGCTTGAGATGATCCTTATTATAGCTAAGTTGTTGGATGAGCCACAAAGATGTCACATTAATACCTAACCCTTCATCAACTAAAAATATATGAATAAGGGTAGTATTAATAGTTATTTTAATTAATAGGGGTGGGTCATTGGCACAAAAAAGGATCTCATCATTAATCATGTCCTCTTTAAGAAATTTAATTGATGTTCTAGAAGAAGGACAAATGGATTTGATGGTTGTACATTGTTAGGTTGAGGCTCAATAGTGAGTGGTTCTTCATCCATAGAAGATGGATCTTCAATTTCTTGTAATTTTTGCATGAGGAAATTGTGATGATAAGGGGAGGTAAAAACTAATTCCATAATGGAAATCTTTCAATGCATGGAGTTGAGTTTGTCAAGAAAGTTCCAATGGGATTTCGAAGAAGAACTAGTGCAAGGTTTATAAGGTAAGGTAGTTTTTGAAGGAAGGGAAGTGGTTGGGGGTTCAGATGAAGGAGGTGGTTATTCATGGGCTTCTAAATCCAAATGAGTGGCTATAGTATCTTTGAAAAAAATCTTCCAAAGATGGTTTCTTAGGTTTTATGATAGGATCTTTGTGAGTTGGTTTGTGATGATAATTGACCTTAGCTGCATTAACATATTGAGAATTGTTGTAATATTGGTCATAGTCAAAATTAATGGCATAACCATCCTTGGTATTTTTTTTATTATTATATGTGGGAAAAAAATTGGTTTTTATAAGAGGAAGCTTTAGGAGCTTGTCATTTTTGAGAAGTAGTTTTGTACTCTTGATGATGGAGTTGGATCATGGCTTCATGATTGAAGGAATCACCAAGCATGTAGGAGATAGCAAATTTTGTAATCCCTCAACAAGTTTCATGGGAATGACCAATGTCGATGTGGAACCAAAAAAATTGATTAGTTTCATACCATTTAGGATGATTATTAGGATAAGTGAAGGGTTCATAGGGTACTAATAATTGTTTCATTTGTTACACAGTGGTATGTGAGAAGATGAGGGATTGTCAGCTTTGGAAACTCCTAGTTTGGTTTGAGGAGTATTGCTAATGATGGAATTATTAGAATTTTTAAAATATACCTTAATGAATTTGGTATTAGTTTTGAATTTCTTCATGAGGAAGTCTTGATGTTTGGCATAGTCAAGATCTTTGTTAAGCATTTAAGGAGCAAACTTTTGAACCTTATATTAAAGCAAAGGATTTAAAGTAGTTATAAAGAGTTTGAATAAATTATCATCAGTAATATTATGGTTGGATTTATGGGCCAAATATTTCCATCATTTGATAAAATCATGAGCTAATTCAATGGGAAGTTGTTTAGTATTAATAAAATGGCTAAGGTAGTTTTTAGGAAGGTCATTGTGTTTAAAATCTTTAACTAGAGAATTGACTAAATATTTAAGTTGTCAAATGTAATTATAAGGAATTTGGTTGTACCATTATAATGCATTCCCAATGAAGGTTTTAACTATAATTTTAGTTGTGGTGAAAGTATTAGTTTGGATCCACTCTTTATAAAGATTGTCAAATGCTTTAAGAAAGGATGCAGGGTCTTTAGTCGCATCATACTTGATAGTTGGAGATATATTACCAATATCAATGGACATGATGAAAGGACCTAAAGGATAATTTTGGATATTTTGAATCATTTTTTTATTCATGATAGGTTGAGGAAAAACATTTCTTGAGGTACCTGTAAGAGGTGGAAGAATAAACTTTGGATTAGCTCAAAGATTTAGAACCAAAGGCTGATTAGCCATATTAATCAAATGACATTGTAATTGCATCATTTTAGAGGTGTTATATGTTTTCATTATGTTAATTTGTTGTATGAATTGTGTAATAAGTTTATTCATATCAATTTTCAAGATTGTGTTTGTAGGAGAACTCCCCAAATTGGTATTTTGGGGAGGGTTATTGGAAGGTAGATTACTAGTGGGATTGTTGGATATACTTGTATCAATTACTCCCACATTATATTGAAAATATTGAAGATGAGAATTGTATTGATAGGTATAAAAAGGATCACATCCACCTACTTCATCTTTATGTGTGATTTGAACCTTATTACAATCCATAGATAAATGAGGGGAAGAATTACTCCAAGAGTGAGGGTTCTCTTGGGAGGTTAAAAAAGGGAGAAAAGAATACCCCATATAGTGTCTAAATGGATTTAAGTTGTCTAATAAGATTATAATAGGATATTTCATGATTTTTGGAGGAAATGAATAGAATATTAAGAAGAGAGAGAAATTAGGGATAAAGAACTAAGTTAGAAAGATAGAAAAACAAGGCCGATAATCAGATACAAGGTTGACTAGGTCAACTATATATTATTGAAAAGGGGTCTAAAAAGAGTATAGAGTTGATTGGGTGAATTGTGTACTATTGGATAGAATATAGATAAAAATATAGGGTTGACTAGGTTGACTTAGTACTATAGTTCAATAGGTAGATAAGGGTACAAGGTCAATTAGGTCAAATTAATACTATAGATAGGGAAAAACACAATCTATAGGAGACTATACTAGACAAAATGATAGTGTGCTAAAATAGGGAAAGATGTGCAATATGATTGAAGTAATAAATAGAAGCACACATAAATAATTGGATCAATGTGAGTGATCTAATTGGGACACACAACATAAAACCTTTCACCAACACTAGCTAATGCAAGTTTTTGCAATGCAACACACAATGATTAGAGATAAATTAGTAAACTAGAAAGTAAATTCTAAATAAGTGGTCATCATGTGTGTTATTAAATTATTTAAAAAGTGTTGTTTTAAGTGTGATAGGGAAGAAGGCTAAAAATAGGGAACTAAAAAGTAATCTATGGATGGTTTCATGATGTTTAGGTTGAAAGGGATCTGTATTAGCAATGTTACTAGCTTGGTATTGGGGCCTAGCCCATCAGTTCACAATCCTTTAGTAATAAGGGTTTTGGGTGCTTTGCCAATATATACCATCAACCATGTGTTTATACTTGACTAAAAAACCAAGTCGACTTCCCCTTTGGTGATGAAATCCAAGTTGGTAGGCCTTGGGAAGATAAATGTTAAATGCATTTTGAATATTGTGTGATTTGGTAGTGTGTGAAAAAAGAGAAAAATAGTATAAATAAATGGTAATTTGAAAAAACACCTAATTAGACTATGTGATCTAATCTAAGCATTAAAATAGTTGAAAATGAAAGTATGAATTAATTACTAGCAAATAGTTATCAATTCCCAAATTAGGAATGGTATAGAGTTGGTTTAGATGACATTGTATGCAAATAATAGATAATAGATTTGATTGGGTTGGTACTATTCTATAGAATTAAAAGTCTTTAAGAACATAATCAACCAAGTCAACTCAGTTTTTTAGAAAAAATATAGGCTACAGAACTAAGTTGACCAAGTCAACTTAGTTTGTTGTAGGATTGTAATTTTGAAGACTGCTAGCTTATACAAACTAGAAATGAAATGAATGAGAGAGAAAGAGAGGAACCTTGGTGGGTTGGAAGATGATTAGGATTTCAATTTTTATGTTGAAATGCCTTGAATGTTGATTTCAAATTCTTCAAATTGAATTGATTGGTTTGACCCAGTTCTATGAAACTCTGTGTTGAAGTAATATAGATGACTAAGTTGACATCTTCAACTTATTTTGCTGATTTGGATGCTAACTAAAGGACCAAATCAACTTGTTCAACCTAGTTTGTTGATCTAGATGCTGATTGAAGGACTAAATCAACCTATTCGACCTAGTTTATTGAACTAGATGTTGACTGAAGAACTAAGTTGACCTATTCAACTTAGTTTATTATTTGGGACTGAAGAAGAGTATTATGTCAACCTATTTGATCTATTAATTTGTATTTGATGAAGACCTAAACATAAATAACTAAGTCATTTTAATATGACTATGTCAAACCTACACACAAAAGTTAGAACTATACTGGCTAGTTTGATACAATATCACAAATATGAAAAAATAATGAAATGATAGAACTAAAAGTGTGAAAGAAAACCTACATGGTCTAGATTCATGTTGGGTTCACTAGACTGTAAGCAATGGGAAATATAGTAGATCTACAAATCAATCCTATTTTGGAGAAGATAAATCTTACTTACACTTTTATTTGGGGATACATTAGATAATCGAGGTCATGACCAATATGGATCTACTATACCTAGCCAAGGGATCTCTTACCATAAATAATATCACTAGGTAAGGTTCTAAAGCCTCTACCAAGTAAAAACTAGGCAGTAACCCTAACTAGATCATATGTTTTCATATTCACTAAACTAATAACAAGTAAATTAAAAGTCTAATCTAATTCTCACCAAAGCTTGTGGCACAATATGGGGGTTAATAGACATAAAAGTAAACATGCATAATAGAATCTTAATTAAGCTATATATAGATAAGACCCTGATGCATAGAGAGATTAATAAATTCAAAATCCATTCCTTATGATACTTTTATCTACTAAAGAGAGGAGCAAAGTTAGAGATACTTACCTTGAAGATGAACCCGTCAAGACTTAATCTCTCCCTTAGCCAAAGTTGCTTCACAAGAGTTTGTTGTGATTTTTAAGGATCACTAAGAAAGGCCAAAACATCCAAGACAACTCCACAATACAATATTCTTATCCAAGTAGAAACCCTAAGCTAAGACTCCTTAATTAGAATGATGAAAGAGCAAATTATAAAGAAGTGCTAATAAATAATTAACTCTTGTTATCTCTCTAAGAATGGTGAAATAGATGTATTTATATAAGTAGATCTAACCCTAAACCCTTCTAAAATTTTAGGGTGACAAAGTTGACTTGGTCGACCTAGTATTATAATTGACAAATACAAATTAGGTTATGAACTAGGTCAACCTAGTCCCTAGTAAGCTTTATCAATAACAATACAAGGTTGATGTGGCTGACTATGTCATATAAACTATCAAAAAGGGGTTTAGGTTAGGGAAAGGGCTGATGAAGTTGGTGAATACTAGAGGAGGGTGAAAAATAGGATACAAAGCTTAGGGGAATGGTTTTAAGAGATAAATTTATAGATAGAAAGTGGTAAAAAGGGATAACAATCATGAGAAGTACCAATGGTCGGCCCACCCCTTTCTTGGTACACCCCTTAAGGCATGCACTCAGAGATATTAAGACTCAATGGGCTGATAAAAGATATCAAGCATCACTAAATGTTAAAGTTTGAAAATATTATGTATATATAGACTATACATTGATATATGAATGAAATATGGTATGCTTTGAGCTCCTTACCAAGAAATTTATGTAAATTATAGTGTTAGGGTTTGTTTATAGAGTTGGGCCCCTAAATCTCACTCTCTCATTCATGTATATTGAGTTCATAGGAGTGCCCAACTCCCCCTAAGGGTACTAGGTCTAAGTGTCCATGTCATGTGAGATATGTGTGTCAAAAATGGTAACTCAATAAGGTTGTTTAAGGAAATGGAGCTCCAAAAGGTGTTAACATAAATTTGACCATTTTTTTGCATTCCCCTACTTAAAACATCTTTTTTAGGGTCTGAAACATCCTCATATACTTCCTCATTTCCTTGAGTCTACTTTGGGGTTTTTGATCTGCTACTAAGGTGTAGGTGGGGTCTAGATGATTCATGGTGGATTTAGGCCTTATAGGCTCAGACTGGACTTTGGAATCTCAAACCACTTTTAGGTGGATTTGTAAGCCTCAATGTTATCATATCATACTCTTCAATATATTTTCCACCTTATGCACTTGTCCTTATTTTCCTAGACCATCATACTAACCCCTCTTTCTCTTAAGCTTACCTTGAACATCATTGTCTAGTATAGATGCTTGTAATAGTTAGTGGTGAAGATACAAATAGCCTTTTTATCTCCTTATAGTGATGGAATCAGGGTTTAGGTGACATGTTATCAAGAGTTTACCATAGACCTAGGGCTTAGTCTCCCCTGTATCAACTATCAACACTCATTTACATAGTCATACATCACATCTTGCATGTTAAGGGTGTGCAACCCAGATCAAACAATCACTGACTTGATCACACCATCATGTGAGCTCTTGATGGGTATGGATTTCATCATCATCTTGAATTTATCATTTACATGTCTATTGGCATTACCATTCTCATCAGTTTGGCACCCTCACTGATTAGGTAACCTTAGCTTATTGTATATGTCTAACTTAGTTCATTTGTGCACTCTTATAGGTTTCCTTGCCAGGTAATATGATATATATGTTTTTATTTTCTTTGTATACCCCTCCATGTTCCCATAGCACCTTAAAATCAATATTAATGGTATACTACCTAAATTTTTGAGCTATGTTGAAGTTTTAGTGTGATTGTCAATGGAGCATGACCATCAAATGAAATGGGAAGTAGGAGGGATCTAATAACATGTTTAAAACTCTAGTGACTTGCATTGAACCCAAACCATATCATTTTAAAATGTCCATTTCTATAATATATAACCCATTTTATACATCTTGAGACTCAGTTGCATATAATGATCTTGGAAACCATTGAGGTCTAGTTATGAGTTATGTTACTGTAGGTGGCCATCATGATTGTCAATAGTACTTACACCTAGGTATTCCATTTTTATATAGTCTTAATGGATTCTTATAGTTTCATACAATATTTGTCCTTGATTTCAACACTTAAGCATGGGATAAGGGTCCAAACCTATAAGTGGTAGTCAGGAGGCCTTTTGGAGTTTTAACTTGGGACTCAAATATTGTTATTAGGTGAATGATAGTGATGAGATAATCAAATGATAGGGGTTAATTGAGAGCATAAAATGGACTATTGACTCATACTCAAGATGGCATATAAAGACCTTAGACATCCCTACTCACATACTTAATAGATCAAAACACTTGGAGTTCATCAATTAGGAATATGTAGTGGGAAATGAAAACCTATGACTCTCCAAATACCTCAACTTCTACTAAACAACCTTTAACTTATACTAATCAAGTTTGTGGAGGCTTTGGAGGGCTAGATGATAATTTATTGACTACGAGAGCCATAATAGAGTTTGGTTATTATGAGAAGGGGGTTCTTCTGCTTGACTCTAAAACCTATATTTCCTCTCAAAGGTGTCCTAATCACTTCCAATAGATATGTTCATGGAATAATTGGTTCTCATTTGTAATGAATCTCAATATGCAAGTAGTCTCATTTAGAGGTGATATATTGTGATAGTTGAGGTCCATCTAACCATTTTAATTATAACTATGATATAGGAATTTGACTCAAGAGAGGATGGTTAGTATGGTGTTAGTTCCAAAATGAAAGAAACACACTAACTATCATAACATCTTTAGGCCTAGACACTAGGGAGAGCTTAGTTAAAAAAATAAATGACAAACACAACTAAAAAGTAAGGAATAAAACATAAGAATTCCTTTACCTTCCTTGGATGCTCCAAATTCCTTTGCAATGGTGTCTTTCTCAGTTTGTTCTCATGGAGTCTTCATCAAAGGAGGCTTGGTTACCTCCGTCTCTCCTTGGCACCTTATGGCTTTGTAGCTTGGCTTGGCTTGGAATCAATTTGGCATCGTAACACTAATTGCAATGGATTTTGAAATCATTTGTGCATTATAAATTTTCATTATAAATTCTTTGAAGATATTTGAACATAATAACATTGTACCAAAATAGCTTAGAAATGATGTTCATGGCCTCTCTATTTATAGATTTTTGAAAACGTCTAGAATCAACCTAAACCATCCATCTCAAGATTGAGATGTGTGGTTAAGGATTAATTCAATTTTTGGAATTAAGTTTATAATTATCCTCATCATGACATTGGAAGAATGGGAAATTAAGAGGCATGGAGGGAATCGTGGAAGGCATTGATGAGGCATGAAGGGCATGAATCTTGATATTTTTGGCATTTATGGCCTAGGGATGTCTTCCCAAGAAATGAGGTCACCTGATGATGTAGCTATTCAATATCCAATAGCAAAAATAATATTTCAACAAAATTCCATTGAATTCTTAATTATGCCTTGATTTGGGTTAATTAGCTCTTAATCACGTTTAAGCACTTTATGCACAAATTACTCAAATTAATTAAGATGTCTTATTATTAGTCTAAAATTTGACTGGATTAGAATTGGAAGTCATTGTCAGATGTGTTGGATCCATTATCCTATTTAGGATGTTACAAACAAAAAATAACAAAGGCACATGTCTTGTACAAGAGATTTTATAGAAAAGATCAATCCAGAGCACCTACATGCAAAATTGGCATTTTGACTCAAAATGATCTACTTAAAGTTAACTAGGCCATAAATTACATTACCCCATTTAAGGATACCCTAGCCAAAATCAGCACTTGAATATGTCATTTTCATAGCATTTAACATGTCTTAGTGTTTTTAAGCCAAATTGTGCATTTTGGGTAGAAATTGGTCAAAAGCTTAGTTGGAGGTCATCGATGGCCAGATTTAGGTGTCTACAGTTTGCCCCTATTTGGGAAGGCATTGTAAGATATAAGCATAGTAACATATTCTCAAAGAATAAAAATGTCGTGTATGCCTATAACTTTAATGATGATAAACTAACTATATGATTCCCCCTCAAGGGAATGATTGGCCTAAGTAGGTCGACAAACAGTCCCTTAAAAAGAGACAAGAAAAATAAAGGGACCAAAGAAAGGAAATATGATGGGGTGAAAACATAATGATATTGAAAAAGATTCAAAATCACTGAGAATGCAAGTGAGACAATGCACAATGGTTTTCCCAAAGGTGGTTATAAACATTGTACCTTGATAGTGAAAATGTGGTATAATAACACAATTATTTACCCAAAGGTAGTTACAATCATTGAGAATATGGAGCTGCCCTAGTTAGGATAGACAAACAAGATAATAACATGCCCCTATATAGGCAAAAAAAGTAAAGTGGTGACAACTTAATGATTTACCCAAAGGCAGTTATAATCACTAAGAAATTTAGGTGGGATGATGTGCAATGATTTGAACATAGAAGTTTATAATCATTGGACCCTAATTATGGAAAACATGATAAACTTATCCGAGGATGATGAAAACTTAACATAGAGGGTAATGATGAATTGGAACAACCTACTAATAAGGAGATGCTCATCTGAACTAATAAAGGTTGAATTTTTTTTGTGGTTAATTACTCTATTTGGGATATGATTGGGAGTGAATCTAGATATCAGTGTCAAAGAGATGCCATCATTGTTGAATAGACTTTTTGAAGCTAAGGTTTGTTGTAGCATGTGTTAGTAGGCATCGTGATATAACACCATGAGGACTTGGTTGAAATATGCATGAGGATTGACTCCCATAATCCATTTTTCAATAGAAAATAA
The DNA here is from genome assembly GCA_037957365.1 of Torreya grandis. Classification (NCBI taxonomy): domain Eukaryota; kingdom Viridiplantae; phylum Streptophyta; class Pinopsida; order Cupressales; family Taxaceae; genus Torreya; species Torreya grandis. The sequence goes on from JARHVA010001921.1 coordinate 2,746,871, forward strand.
TGTACTAATAATAGAAACCATGATGACAATGTAAACATATGAATATGGATGGATTCAAGTGTAAGTGTGGGTAAGGAATCACCTAATGAACACACATAAACTAAATCAAGGCAACAATGCTAAAAGCAAACAAATAGGTAGACAAACAAACAAAATAAGTAGAAACAAATAAACAAATAATGCAATAGAAACCCTACAAACATTGCCCCTATAAAATAGGTGACAACTTAACAAATGAAAAAAATGGGGGAATAGAAGAAAAGGGAGGGGTGACTGAGCTATCTCCATATGCACTAGGCAAGTGAATTCTACTTACATAGTTGTATGGATGTAATATCTAATAAAAAACTTCAGGCCAAATGTAGTTCTTCTAGGGAATGGGAAGAATGTGATGACTAAGGAAATAAATAGAATGGATGTGATAGAAGAATATGAATGGTCTTGAAAAATGGCAAGTGAATGAGAGAAATAGGTCAAAAAAGATGGGGAAACTAAATGACAAGTGATTTGCTTGTAACTCAGTAAGGTTTCTAGAATCCTTAAGGCATAGAAGTGGTCAATATTTTTATTCTTTTCTAACAATTTTTCAAATGTTTTTGAAATATTTTTGAAGTATCTCAACTTGATCAAGAATGATGAAACACTAAATGGTTCAATCTCATGAAATGGTGAGAGAATTAAAACTAAGGTTGTTCATAAAATTGTGAAAGTGTGGCTTAAATTTCTCATAAAATGGTGAGAGTATGGCTTAGGTTACTCACAAAATAGTGAGAGCATGGGGAAAAGGGTGACTAAGCTGACCTCAACAAGTATTGAGAACTACCTACATAGTCTCATATTAAGACCTCAAGTAACTGTAGTTCCACCCTTATAGCAAAAGAATTTGACTAGTGTAGCAGTCAATTCAAATAAAATGGGCACAATTGGTAAAAAGGCATAAGATGACATAAAAAGTGGTAAGTTGGTATGTCAAGGCTTAATATTTCCCCTAGTTTGTCCATAGGTGGTTATAACTAGGACATAATGGCATAGACCAAGGGTACTAATTTACTCAAAGGTGGTTATAATTAGTATCAATATTGATGGTAAGAAAGGAATAAAAAAACAAGGATGCAACTATCAAAACTTATATCACACTATCCCAAAATACAATCTCTATCTGAAGTTTTTGAGCTAATTGATGAAACTAATCAAATACCTTGATGTTGAAAATGCGTAATGAATGATAAAAAACCAAGGTCAAATAGGCTAGGCTTTAGAACACACTGGGTTGATAGTTTAGAAGTAAAACATGGATAAGGCTAAGAGGATGGATAAGGATGATATTCATATAAATAATAATAGTGATAAAATGGCATAATTGAAATGGTCCTGATGGACAATACACCTTAGTGCTCAAGCATAGTCCTACTTGAGATGAATAATATTCATCAACTCTAGAAGTTCATCTCCATCTGGTGTGGTAAAGCTTGTATGTTCCTGATCCATAATCTATAGTAATGATGAAAGGACTTATCTAGTTTCATTTGAATTTCCCTTTATGCTTCTTCTTAGTCATGATATTCTTTTGGTTTTCATTAAGAACAAGATCACCAAGTTCAAATGTTTGATACTTAACATGTTGATTATAGTGGCCTTTGAGTTGGTTCTGTTATGCTTGTAAGATTGTTGAGTGTAACTATGCATTTCTCATAAAATAGGTCTAGCTCTTGCAAGTGAGCTACTCGATATTCATGATCATCTAAGACATGCTTAAAAAAGATGCACAGTGAAGGCAATTTGACCTCAATGGGAAGGATGGTCTTAGTACCATAAACAAGTGAGTATGGAGTGGATCCTATGGGGGTATGATGATTGGTATGGTATGCCCAAAGGGTAGGGAATATTTGTAAGTGTCAATCATGACCAGCATCATTAACAATCTTTTTGAGAAAATTGATAATGGTTTTGTTGGATGCCTCGACTTGGCCATTATCTTAAGGGTAATATGCTATAGAGAAAATTTGTGTGATGTTATATTTAGTACATAGTTGGTTTACATCCTTATTCTTGAATGATATTCCATTATTAGATATAATGTCATAGGGGATACCGTAGAGACAAATGAGATGGTTGAAGATGAATTTGGAAATTTGCTTTCTAGTCACGTAAGTGAGGGGTATAACTTCAACCCACTTACTAAAATATTTTATGGTGGTAAGGATATGTTTATGGACATCAAAGGAAGTAAGGTTTATCTTCCTAATGAGTTCAAGTCCCCATGTAAAAAATGGCCATGGTGTCAACATCCATTTCAAAGTTTTTACTGAGCATGAATCATATTAGCATGTTGTTGACATTTGTCACACTTTTTTACATATGTAGTGGCAGTTGGATCTATTGTAGGCCAATAATAATCAGTATGCAAGAGATTTTTGGATATGACTAACCCACTAGAATGAGCACCACATACTCCTTTGTGAACTTCTCTTAACATTAGTGTAGACTCTATCAAATTTAAATAATGAAGTAGAGTTCCATAAAAATTGTAGTGATAAAGGGTGGATCCTAGTAGAGTATAACAAGTGGAATGATGAATAAAGGATCTAGTTTATTTTTGAGATAGGTTAGATGGTATAACTTGGTCATGAAGGTGATTGTAAATATCTGAGTACTAAATAGAATTAGGACTAACAATATCACAAATCATTACAATGGTTAAAGGTTCATGGGTTGGTGCTAATAAATTCTTGATGAGGAAATGATACTCTCTAGCTTTATCTATTTATCAAATTAGAGAGCCAATAGTAACCATGGAATCTATAGTTTTGTTACTATCCCTTGATATGTGCTCAAATTGAATGTTGGCAATTGTTTTCTTAAGAGTATCGGCCATAGCTTTATATGGAACCAGCTTGTCATCTTTGGTCTAAAAATGATCCATAACATGATTGATGATTAAATGAGTTATCACCATAAACTTAGAGATGAGATATATTACAATACACTACTTTTTGAGGTCCTACAATAAGTGTTTCATACTCGGTCATGTTATTTGTGTAAGGAAAGCTGATTCTAAATGACTTAGAGATTATATCTCCCTATGGTGTAATAAACAATAAGCCTACCCTTGATCCATGTATAGTAAATAAACCATTAAAATATATCTTCTAGATCTAATCCACAAGGGGTGTGTCAATGATGGTCATTATGGACTCATCAATAAATTGAAAGGTGAGTGGTTGTGTGTCTATGAGAAGTGCATTAGTAAGTTGATCTGCAAGAACTTGTCCCTTGAGTACCTTTTAATTGACATACTCTATGTCAAACTAACTAAAAATCATGATCCATTTATCCATTCTACTTTACAAAGTTGTTTTAGATAGTGGATATTTGAGTAGATCTACCTTTGAAATGACCATGGTCTTATTATTCAACATATAATGGCACAATTTTTGAGCTATGAAAACCATGTCCAGACAAGATTTTTCAATAGGTGCATAGTTATGTTCATATGTAACCAACATATGGCTTAGGTATTATATGGCATGCTCTTTTGTATTGTCATCATGTTGAGCCAAGAGTGCCCCTAGAGCATGGTCAATAGTTGATAGGTATAACAAGAATGAATTTCCTGGCAGAAGAGGTATTAAAATAGGTGGATTAACAAGATAGTCTTTGATTTATTGAAAATTTATTTGGGAGTGATCATCCTAGTGAAAATTAACTCCCTTATTCAAAATATGTGTAAATGGATGGCACTTGTCTATTAACTAAGAGATGAAGCATTGGATTGACTAGATCTTACCCTACAAACTATGGAGTTGCTTTAAATTGGTTAGTGGTGGCATCTTAGTTATAGCAAATACTTTAGCTAAATCAACTTCAATACCTCTAAAAGACATGATGAATCCAAGTAATTTTCTTGAAGCTACACTAAACACATATTTATTTGGATTGAGTCTGACTTTGTACTCCCATAATCTTTCGAATATCTTACACAACACTATTGGATGGTCGACCCTAGTTTTGGATTTTCCTAATATGTCATTGACATAGTCTTCAATAATATCATTCATCATATCATGGAATATGATATTCATGGCCCTTTGATATGTATCTCTAGTATTATTAAAGTCAAATGGCATTACTTGATACCAAAATGTTCCCCATGGGTGGTGAACGATGTTTTATGTTGGTCTTTTGGTGATATTTTGATCTGGTTGCATCCTAAATATCCATCCATGAGTGAAATCATTTCATAAACTACTATGGATTCAATTATCATGTCAATATTAGTAAGGGAAAATCATATTTAAGACAAGCTTTGTCTCAAAAATTAGTACAAATTTTGATCCCTTCAGGGTTTTTACTAACAGGTACCACGTTAGAGATCCATTTTGAGTAGTCAATGGATTGGATAGATTTTACTTCTAAGTGTTTTTCCAACTCTTTCTTTACCAATATAGTAATGTGAGGATGCATCTTACATAGCTTTTGTTTTACCAATTTGGCATTAGGATTAACCATAAGGTGGTGCAAAACCAAAGTGGGGTCTAAACCTGGGATGTCAAAATAGGCCCATGTAAATATATCTACAAATTCTCTCAATAGAGCTGTAAAGATGTCATGTTCCTCCTCAATGAGGGATGCACCTAATTTTATCCATTTTAGGTCTAATAGAGTCCTGATAATTACCTCTATTGTGTCTTCAACTAGAAGGGTCAAACCATCTTCTAGGATAGTAGGCAACAAATTGAATTGTTGGATTATATCAGGGTCCTCTATTAGGACTTGCTCTTCAACTTCTCTTAGGCATGATGAATCTAAGTCCCCTAATGGGAGATCTAGCCATGTGAAAAAAATAGTTGGAAATTCTTGAAGAATTTGATCAAATATTTGTTATTGCTTAAAGCTAAACTTAGACCCATAGGCAAGTTCATTGTTGGCAGTATCCTAATCTAAATTTGAAGATGAATGAACACCCCCATCTAATGGCACCTAAAATAGGTTTTCACCACTAGTCTAGCCTTTATCTTTACTTTTTCCCTGGTTAGAAAGTGCCTCAAATATGTTTTCACTTTAGGACCTCAATGTTTTACTTATTTGATTTTGGCTAAGGGTGTTCACTTGCTCTCCAAAATAGGTTGTAGGATCTAATGTAATTAAGAATCTTGACTTGTGATCTTCCAATGGAACATTGTCTCTAAGGCCTATGAAGTCACAAAATGCCTCATCATTCTATAACTCATCAATCAGTATATTAGATTCTTGTTGGTCCCAATCTATCAGTTGGGGATAATATAATGGTAATGGGTTATAATGAATGGCTAGGGTAAGGGTAGAAATGGCATTATTATCAAATAGGTTGGTTTTAACTAGGTCATCAAAGGTGAGGCTATGATCAGACTATGCTTCATTGTTAGCATCATTATCACTAGTCATTGGTGATGGAGTTTGAATAAGATATGTGGGGTGACCCCCAAGTAGTTTAAATCCAAGTCCATAAGGTCTTTCATACTTAGTCATGGAAATTAGATCGATGGTTCCTTGTTGATTTGGTCTAAGGCCTCTTCCCTCATAATTATGATGCTTCATGATCTTATTGGGAATAGGATACTTTGTACTTTTATAACAATCAGCTTGGTTGTCATTGTATAACCATGCTTCATCCCCTTCAAGAGGGTTAGGTTCTAGGCTAGACGCTAGTACAAATGTGACAGGTCCCTTATCTTTGTTCTTTTGTTGCCAATACATATGTGGGGTGACTTTAGGTCACCCAAAGGTTTTCAAATTCTGAGGAAGATTAGCAATATGAAATATATCATGGATCACATACTCTCTCAATCCATTATCAAAAATGGTGAAATGATTAGAAGCTTTACAAGGAGGCATGTGGGAAAGGGAATCTAAGGTATTAGGATCTATGCAATTATCTAGTGAAGGATCAATAAATATATCCTTTCCTTTATCCTACTTGGAACTTGGATTCATGCCATACTGATAATTATAGCTTTGAAAATTGGCCTCAAGATGTTTACAAATTCATATGGGTGTAAATCTCTTGGAATATTCACCTCCATCCCTGAGTGGGAAAACTTGATACATTGGTGCAACATTGATGAAACTACACAAATCTCATATAACCAAGGCCTGCCTAAAAGCATACTGTATGATAACTTAAGATCAAGCACATGGCAAAGTGTATCACGAAACAAACACCCAATGATAACTGGCAAACTAATGGTGCCTTGTGAGTCTCTTTCCTAATTATCATAGGCTTTGATGGTTATTATTTTGGCTAAATATCTACTATTGTGTACCCAAGAAGCTTGATGAGCTTTAGAGACACTATGTTGAGGATGGATCCATTATCTATAAGGACATGTTTCACTTTATGCCATCTTATATAAACTTCTATGTATAATGGATTATTATGGAGTGGGCCAAGGGAAGACAAATTGCTTTAGTTGAATGTGACTTATTAGGCTGGAGCTAGGTGTCTAACCAAAGCTTTAAATTTATCATGGGATATGTCACTATCAATAGTGGATTAGGTCAAAAACTCATTCAAGATGTTCTTGTAGATTATTGACATTCATAGCAAATCTAAAATATAAATTTGTGTTAGTTTCTTCTACAATTGTTCCACAATATCAAACTTCTTATTTTAGTTAGTAGTGAATGGTTTATTTCAAGGCTGAATAGTTGGTTGGATGACAGGCAAAGTGGTAGATGGTTATGGGATTAAGATAGTAATATTTGACCTTTTAGTTGTGATTTCATAATCAGGATTAAATACTAGACCATTATTACTAAAAAATGTTGGAAACGATGTGGGACTAGACAAGACACATCTCAGTTGTTGGTGCACTCGTATGTGATCACATGGCAAGGATGAGTTGTCGATAGAATGTCTAAAAGGGAAGTCTTAGTTTGCTAGTTTACATGTATGCACTCCTAGGTCAAAGAAAGATTATCCATGTAATTTGGCTGAATATTATTGTTTAACAATCGTCTAGGCTAATTAGTGCTTGGTATAGTATTAATGGAGATGGTGTTAATGCTACACCCTACAATATGACTTACAACCCTGTTGTAATCATGTGCAACTACATGGTAGGTTTGTTGTTTATTACTATTTTGACCTTAGTTTTGTATATTATTCTATCATTATGGGTTTTGCTACTGATTTTGTTGATTCCAATGCTTTGGCCTTTGATTTTGATCCTATTGATTTTACTACTATGTTGGCTGTTGTTGATGATGATTATTTTATTATTGTTAATTGTTATGTCAAGAAAAGGGGTTTTGATAAATATCAATTGTTTTATTGGAAGTGGAAGCACCATTATCCAATGTTATCTCCCTATTATCCAACATATTCTCAATTAAATGCTTAATTTGGAAACATCTTCATAGATTATGCCCATTAACCCAGTGATAGTCACAAAATTCATATTCACAGTACCAATCAGGATAAGGAATGCCTTATAGATAATGCTTTGGTATAGGCTAAATAATCAGATTAATGATAGCAAGCTTATGAAATATAGACTCAATAGGTTCTCTTAGGTCACTAAAGACATGACATGTAGGTGTGGTTCTCCTAGGAGGAGGGATTTGTAATGGTAAAGGCTACTATATTTGTTGTGCAGGTCTTGGTTGTTGTGCTTGCGACATAGGTTGGAGAGATTATTAGGTAGGAGTAAGATAAAAATGTGGTGAAGATGATGTTTACATTATTTGGATATGAAAAGATTGGGTTACTCTATTTCCCATAACATTCCTATTATTATTGAATTGCTTTGGTCTTTCTTGGTTATTAGCCTATGTTGGTTGTGATGTTTGCACTTAAATAAGATGTTGATGCTGGCCACTTCCCTAATTGGTACCTTGATTTTGATTAGTTAAATTAAGCTTGATGACTCCTTTATTGATAAGCACCCACTCGATCAACAAACCTTTATCAATGATCTCTTTGAAAGTATGTGCACATTTTAGTTCTAAATGATAAGTTATCTCACTATGTAAATTTTTATTAAACATAGCGACTAATTATTTATCTAGTAAACTATGGGTGAAATGGCTTGCAAGGGCTCTCCATCATTATAAATAACTTTCAAAACTCTCACCAGCTTTTTGCTTTACTTTCATTAATTCCACTAATGAAATATCATGCTCGATATTATAAGAAAAGTGTTGCACAAACTTATCAAAAAGATCATCAAAATCTGTTACTAAATTTTTGGGCAACTTTAAAAACCACTCCAAAGCTTGTCCCACCAAGCTCATTAGAAACAATAGCAAAAGGTATATGTTGTTATATGTCAGTGGTTGACATGTGACAAATAATTTGGTCAAATGAGCCTTAAGGTCACCTTTCCCTTTATATTTATTGAATTTTAGTGGTTCGTATCCTAGATAAAATGGTATCTACAAATACTCCATGTTGAATGGATAAGAACACACATCATCTAATTTGAACTTTTTAATCTATTTACTAACTTGAATAATAGCAATTTCATCTTTCATCTATTGTAATTCTTGGGATAGGAAACTAGAAGGAACATTGGTTTGAGGGAGAATATTGGTTTGGGTAGATGGTTGGGAGGTCATAAGTGGGACACTTTGACTAAGATATGATGGAGATACTTGTTGGGGTACATTGGTTTGGTTGGGGAATGGACCAATAATATGCATACATGATTATGATGTACATGAAATTATACATTTGGTTGTGTTATATTCTAGTTTGGGTTGGCAATAAAGATTTGACTTGGAGGATTTTATGGTTGGGATGGAGGGATATAACTATACTGTGCCTACTATGGTTGAAAAGGGACATGCTACTGACTAATCAAACCTTGTTGTTGAGTGTAAACTTGTGGTTTAAGACCCTATCTTTGAGTTTGTGGCACATTTTGAACCAATGATTGTATAGTATGTATTTGAGAAATATGGGGACCTCCTTGTTACATGAATCCCTGTGAGAAAGTTATAATAGGTTATAGATTCAACATTTATCGCTCACCAATATTTACATCTTGTTGGGTATTCATTGCTTGGTTTTGAATTGGTATATTAGTCTACAATTGAAGAGGTATGTTCATCATTATCTGGTGAGATGGAACATTAGATGCCCCTGATTGAGGTGGAAATGTATTTTTCCTTTGTTGCATTGATACACTAGATTATGCCTATTGTTGTGGAATACAACTCGTTACTTGAGGAGTAGGATTCATCACATTCTATCATTGAGGCATGACATTGGCCATTGTTTGATTTCCTAATCTCATAGGTTGTACACTTGAGAAATCAGTCAGTTGAGGTTGGGGTGTAAAAACTCATATTCCTTGGTATGATGATCTACTCATGGTATTAACTACATGCACATGTTGTTGGCTAGTTGTTTATGCGTTAGTACCACTTTGATTAGGATTGGACATTGTTTGCACATTGTCCATTACATTTGGCTCACTATTTTGTGTAGAAGCCGAAGACACTTCTTTAATAATGGGCATATGCATCAAGTTATCTATCAAAGCAGTTTGTACGAATGGGTCATAACTAAGACTCTCTTGTCTAATTAACTCTATCATAACTCTTATTGAAGGGACTAGGTCAATAAGAGGCTTACTCACCATGTTTATCTGATTGAAATCGTGTGCGAGATTTAGGTAGGTTTTATATGTTGTCTACATTTAGTTAAAGTGATATTCCATGATTTTTTTACCTCAATTAGATATATTAGGGTATTAATACATTGTTTGTACTAAAGCCATAAGATTTCTAAAAGAATCATGTTGATCATAAATGAAATTGTGGGGCACTCTTACTATATACTTGGTAAATTTTCATGGGGGAAGTTTGTTAGAAACTTGTCCCCTACCTTTATGGCTCTAACCAAAATATCATCTTTATTCTCTAAAAAATGTTGCTCAAACAAAAATGGATCATATGGGGAATTGGTATTAGTAGGATATGATTTTTAAAGAACTAGATCATCCATTGTGGGTATTATAGCTAGGTATTATGTAGTTTGTTCTCGGTCTTACTCTGAATAAGGTGGTGTGTTAACTAGATAGTTAGCCAATGGATCTTGGCTTTGTGCCCCTGATTGAGTATTATAAGATGGATAAGAATCCATATCATAAGTAATATTATTCACATAGGGATCTTGCACCATTTCTTCCTGTGTAATTATATTACTAATCCCTATATTGTACATGAGTCCACTATGAGTGTAAGAATACATGTTAGGATCCATAGTGACTGCTTTGCGATAAAAGGTTAAAGAGTTTTACAAACTCTAAAAAAGACAAACTCTAAAATAAATGATGTTCTAACTTGGTCTAGATTTTTCAAAAGGTTTATACAAAGATTTATGAGGAAATAATCTATCATAAAGTATCTAACATTTCACTATTCACACAAAGATAAGCAAGTAAATAGACCAAAAATCAAAATGCCAAACTCTAAGGTTGAAGTGTTTTAAATCAATCTAATCTAGGAATTTAAAAGTTGTTAGGTCTTTTGGCCAAATGCAACATCAAAAGCTAGGCTCAAATAAGGCATGCAATAGGACTCTTAGCCAAACAGTGTCAAAAGCTAGACTTTGAATAAACAAAAGTTTTAATCTAATAGATTTGAAACACTTCTAACAAACACTAGGCATTTCATTCTTGGACATGAACTTGATCAACTAGGTATAAGGTATGAAACACAAGGCACTTTATAAATATTTTATTTTCTCATAAATAATGGTATACAACTTGGTTCTTTTGACAACTAAGCTTAGACAAAAGTGAACATATAACTGTGCTTTAGATAAAGGATCACAAAAGTACACTTGAATTAGTCTGAAAATGTAGGAACAAATTTGAACTCTATGCAAGAGGGTCTATGAAACAATATTTAAAATGTTCTGGGTAGTGTAACAACACTATACTACCCAAAAGGTGTGACAAAAAAATTTGTTTCAAAAACTCTCTAAGGCAAAGACATTTTCCCACAATTTTGACAGCATAACACTACTTTTTTTTTACTCAAAATGTTGTGGTGCATAGACTCAAATTGAAAGTGTTTAGCACAAAATGGCTTAAGTCTATCAAGTGATGACAATGATTATGAGTCTTAAATGACCTTCAACCCAAATTGGAAATTAAATCTAAGTTCCCTCAAGTTTAGTGCAAATGGCGAACCCACTTAATGCATCAACCCTATGAACTTCTAAAGGTGGAATTCTAAATTTAGATTATAAGTGAAGGACTTAAAACAACTTTGATAAAGGTCTAGACTCAATTGGATAGCATAACTGTGCCAAAGTTGATGATATGACTCTCAAGCTTTTGATGGACTTTGAACAAGGTAAATTGATGTTCTCACATGGGTAGCATAATGCCTTTTTGTTCAAAGGAAAATTAGGACTATGTGCTTGGTTTGGATTGTTTGTTTACACCAAGTTTTGAATTCAAACAAGACTTTAATCTAGGACAAGACCAACTAATTAATCTCTCTTAGATCTTAAACTGACAAGGTTAATTGGTATTATTGGAATCCATCAATATACATCATTTAAGAGGATTTTAAGTGTTCATCCAAAAGTAAATATGCATTATATAGTAGGGTTTTTACACTTCCCCTTCTCTCAAATGACAGTACTACAATATGGACCTTGAGGCACACCTTGTACCAATAATACTTCCACAACAAGTGTAAATTTGTCTAAGATCTAACAAGTTTCTAAATGTTCTAGGGGAATCAATTGCACAATGAATTTCATGCCAAACAATGTAAAAGAAAAGCACAAATTTTGGGTCTGGATCACTTGGCTTGTTGCAAAAAGGTCTAGTCTTTTTTGCAACCACTACATCCTATTGTTCACTTAGTGTAGTGTGATGTCCAAAGTGCCATTATGTCATGTATGTAACTCCAATTAGGATCCAAATGAATTCAATGACAAGAGGTGAAACCCCAGGTTAAAGCTTCCCTAAAGAGCTCACAAGAGGTGATGAAGTCCCCTTCACAATCCAAGTTTGGATAAAAATAAAGAATGCATGAAAATATAAAGACTTTAGGGTCATTTTCAAGGTCACCCAAACTTTGACAAGTTTTTTGGGAGTGCTTTAGATGACTTTCTTTCTAAGCCTTGGACTAAGCTACTTGCAATAGGAATGGTGCTTTTGATTCCAAGGGTTCCCTAAAGAGGACAAATGGAAGAGCATACATGCAACATCCCTCTTTTTACCAAACAAAAATTTAATCTAAATAAATAAGTAAATAAAAAAAGATTTGAAAATTTGAGTTCATTTTTAAGCCCAAATGGAAAATGAGGCGGTGTTCATTTGACCCCTTGGTCTTAGTTATAAAATTTAAAAACATGGTGTTCAATGCCAAGAGGTGAAACCCCAGGTTAAAGCTTCCCTAAAGAACTCACAGGAGGTGATGAAGTCCCCCTCACAATCCAAGTTTGCATAAAAATAAAGAAAGCATGAAAATATAGACTTTAGGGTCATTTTCAAGGTCACCCAAACTTTGACAAGTTTTTGGGGAGTGCTTTAGATGACTTTCTTTCTAAGCCTTGGACTAGGCTACTTGCAATAGGAATGGTTCTTTGGATTCCAAGGGTTCCCTAAAGAGGACAAATGGAAGAGCATACACACAACATCCCTCTTTTTACCAAACAAAAATTTAATCTAAATAATTAAGTAAATTAAAAAAGCTTTGAAAATTTGAGTTCATTTTTAAGCCCAAATGGAAAATGAGGTGGTGTTCATTTGACCCCTTGGTCTTAGTTATAAACTTTAAAAACATTCAACATAGACATCTAAATTCTTTTCATAAACACTAAAACAAGGTTCATAATTGATTTTTAAGCATGAAAAAGGTGACCTAAAACATTTTTTTAGAAAACATCAAGCTTGGTCATACATCAAAAATGTTAGTGTATCCTTTAGTCTTGAAGCTATTTTTGGTTTGAAACAATGAACTTTAGGAAAAGATCTCTCGGGTCCATGTTTTAAGAAAACACAATGACTAATGTCAGTTTATATAATCGATGATGATTACATTTTCTAACCAATGATGGTTATCTAATCGACATGAATTACACCAATGTAACCAATGATAGGTATCCAATCGATGTCAGTTTTACTAGCCAACATTGGTTAAGCTATACAACTAATGTTGGTTTTACTAGCCAACATCGGTTCCTATGTAAACTTTTGGCAAATAAAAATGAAAAAATAAAGTTAGAAAATCAATTTTCAAGAGTTTTAATGGTCTAAATTAATATTTTAAAGCTACAAAATGAACTTCTTCATGTGTGAGATATGTCTAGTCCCACCGGGCATGCCGTATGTGATCTAGGAATTTGACTCAAAAGAGGATGGTTAATATGGTGTTAGTTTCAAAATGAAAACAAAATGAAAGAAACACACTAAATAGCATAACATCTCTAGGTCTAGACACTAGGGAGAGATTAGTTAATAAAAACAAATGACAAACACAACTAAAAAGTAAGGAATAAAACACAAGAATTCCTTCACCTTCCTTGGATGCTCCAAATTCTTTTGTAGTGGTGGATTGCTCAGTTTGTGCTCATGGAGTCTTCATCAAAGGAGGCTTGGATACCTCCATCTCTCCTTAGCACCTTATGGCTTGGCTTAGCTTAGAATCAATTTGGCATGGTAACACTAATTACAATGGAATTTAGAATCATTTGTGCATTATAAATTTTCATTCTCAAGTCTTTGAAGATATTTGAGCATAATAAATTTGTACCAAGATATCTTAAAAATGATGTCCATGGCCTCTCTATTTATAGATTTTTGAGAATGTCTAGAATCAACTTGAACCATCCATCTCAAGATTGAGATGTGTGGTTGAGGATTAATTTAATTTTTGGAATTAGGTTTATAATTATCCTCATCATGACATTGGAATAAGGGGCAATTAAGAGGCATGGAGGGCATCATGGAAGGCATTGATGAGGCATGGAGGGCATGAATCTTAATATTTATGGTATTTATGGCCTAGGGATGTCTTCCCAAGAAATGAGGTCACTTGATGATGTAGATATTCAATATCCAATTCCAAAAATAAGTTTTCAACAAGTTTCCATGGAATTTTTAATTAGGCCTTGATTTAGGTTAATTATCTCTTAAGCATGTTTAAGACTTTGTGCATAAATTACTCAAACTCATCAAAATGCCTTGTTATTGGTCCAAATTTTGATTAGATTAGAATTGGAAGTTATTATCAAATGCATTGGATCTGTTATCCCATTTAGGATGTTACGAATAGAAAATAACAAAAGCACATGTCTTGTGTAAGAGATTTGATAGAAAAGATCAATCCAGAACACCTACATGCAAAATTGGCATTTTGACTCAGAATGATCTGATCAAAGTTAGCTAGCCCATAAATTGCATTTCCCTATTTAAGGATACCTTAGCCAAAATTGGCACTTGAATATGTTAGTTTCACAGTATTTAGTGTGTTTTAGTGTTTTTAAGCCAAATTTTGCATTTTGGGTAGAAATTGGTCAAAATCCTGGTTGGAGGTCATCGATGGCTAGATTTAGGTGTCTACAATAATAAAGATTCAATAATACATAAACAAATTTAGTGAGCCATCAACAAACCTCAAACCACTATTCATTATCAAACATGTGCACTGAATATCCTTTTTCATCAATGGAACCTTACTTGAAGTCTATAGATAGTGGTAGCTTGAGCATTTCTTACACCCATAGTCTCGCATGTATGACCCAAGGGTGGAGTATTAAATGGAAGAGTCTTGAGGACATATATAAGACATGTATAATCATTGGATTCATCATTTAATCTATCAATGAACTAAAACCATTTCATTTTGTAACCTTGTGCAGATGAGGAAGGTAACCCAAACTAATTAACTTCTTAATATCTATTCACAAAGCAAAAAAGACTACTATTAAAACCAATTAAAATTACATTAGACCCCATTCCTTTAGCCAAGATATAAATCCACCATCTTTTCTCTCTTGTATAAAGTAAGCACAAAATTGAAGTGATATCCATGGTTGTCAAAGAGCTCAATGGAGGGAATCAACCATATTTTGGCTCTTTTGGCTCTAAAACACTAGGATTACCTCACCTAATGCCTATGTTGAACTCTCCTTACAATTTCTTGAATCATCTAACCATATCCATACTATATGAATCCTTATTTGTATGAAAAATCCCACAACCTATAACTTTCCTACATTTTCTCATGTTTTTGGACCATGAATCATCATTGGCAAGTAGGAAGAGGGAAAATAGGGGTCAATATGCATTTCAAAATATATGGTATGATTGGGGAAGTTGAAAGGACTAATTTTCACATGTGTGCAGCCCATTTAGTGGCAAATAAAAGTCTTTGACTTGTGAGAAGACACTCTTTACATCTAAGACCATTTGATTATGGTAATATGGTGATCATGGAAGCCTTTAAGGATGTAATTGATGGTTTTATTGGAATTTTGAGGTCAAACTAATATCATCTTAAGGTCAAACACCCCTATTTAAGATAATAGACATGATCTCAAGTGAAGGTGTAAATAGAGGTTACTTCAATACTTACTAACAAACATTAGAACAAGCTAAAGACCTAGATTAGGTTACCATATATTCCTTATATCACTCTTAAATTTTATAATCAAACCATACCTCCTCATACTAGATGGATTCATGATAGGGTCATCAACTACAAACATTGGGTTATCTTCATTATGAGCAAAAATGGACCATTAGGACCACCCTGAGTCCTATTATAGATCATCATACATGACTAAACACAAAGGGAACACCTGACACAAGATCAAACAAGGTGAGAAGGAAATTATCATGGTATTCCTTGACATGCTCAAAACACTTGAATCTGTTGCCCAATATGATGACCAATGATCTACCTTTAGACTACCTTAACACTTTAAGAAGTATAAGAAGGGTGACCAAAAGTGTTTTTTTTAGTTCTCAAGATAAGTTGACTCCTTTCTATGCCAAATATTAGAAATTAATCAACACCTAGGGAATTATAACTCTCTTATTTTTTGTCTTGTAGCAGGTTATTACAAATCGCTCAAAAAAAGGGGCAAATGTAGGCACTAGAATTTCACATTTGTGCTAGTCTAGGTATTAGGTCTCATTTATTGTTCATCCATATTTCAACCCATATAATTACCCAATTACCATTTTACCCTTGTCCTATATTATTAGTTTTATTAGTTACTTTTTCACTTAAGTAATTTTCTATAACTAATTACCTACCATAAAATCTATATAAATCAACCCAAACCATAATAAAGGTAAGTTGTTTTAACCTCTAACAACTCCCTCATTATCCCAAATTCATTTAAATGACTTAAGTCTTAGTTTAAATTCATGGTTAAAATATGCATACAACTAAATTTACTTTCTTCATTTATCATCACTAACATTACTATTAGTAGACACTAATTCCACCTATGTCATTTATCCCCTCTAATTCCATCTTAATATTACACCTTCTAGTAATTTATCTAATATCCTCTTTATTCTTCTTTATCACACTAACCTTATCCCTACCCCACAAATTTATTAATTATTTTAATCATGTCCTAATCTTATCCTAATCCCACTTATCAATTATTTGGGAATTTAAAATTCGTATTACCCACCTACCCACCAACCCTAACCTATTCCTAGGATCTCCTACATCTAAAATCCCTAATCACCTATCCTAATCCCCTACTAATCTTACTTAGCCCCTAAATGGACTCTAGAATTCTCCAATTTTAGAATCCTCTCTAACTTAGCCCCTTTCTCTCTATAAGCCTCTTTTCTAGAGGTTTCCAATGAATTTTTAATTCCTTGGATAATATTTCCCCCTTGATCCTCTTCATACAATTTTGATAATGATCTTGCCCCCATGGCCTATTTATACATGCTACTCCTCCATATACAGAGAAATGAATGAAGCCATAATACCTCCATGAATCCATGACAATCAACCAATCCATAATCAAAATCATTGGTCAAGTTATCATAATGTTGTAAATCTAAGTCTATGGTAAGCAAAATCTCAATCTAAATCCTTTAGTCTTTTATTGTTTAATCTTGGTTTAGATAAATTAGCTTTAGGATTTGAATGTTGCTATGAATGTTCATTTTTGTTTGCATTTTTATCCTAATGGATCTAGATCTCAATTGGTGGATTGACATTTTGGATGTTTTGATGTAAATACACAATCAAATCCATTTTTCTCCAAATTTCATTTAAATTTTAGCAACCATGGTGGGATAATCCCATTTAATTTAACAATCTTGCATGTTATATATGTTTTGACAACCTGCAAGATTGACTAGATGAATAAAAATTGCCAAATTTCATCAAGTTGTCATGCCTAGGTAAATGGTAGTTTTGATCTACAAAATCACAAATATATAATCACAATTTTGACAAAGAAGTAACAATTTTGCACTGACCACCACCCCTGAACCACTAGCTTTATGATAGGTCCTCATCCTTCAAAAAAATTGTAGATTCATGAAAAGTGATATTGCCTTTAAAACTATAATTTTGTCTTTTAAAGTTATGGTATTGTAAAATCATAATTTTTTAGTTGCGTTACTATAAAATCATAATTTTACAGTCATGGTTTTGCCATAATAGTTGTAATTTTGTCTTGTGAAATAGCAACTTTGCCTTTAGAATCAAAATTATTGTCTAGAAATTCTAATTATGGCTACTAACCAGTCCTTGCCTCTGTCTGAGTGTCATTTGTCTACAGGAATGGGGAAGAGCTTCCCATATCATTATCAAACATCCAAACAAAGACCTTTTTTATCGCCTACTTTAAAATTAAAAATTATGAATAAGTGATTTTTCATAATATAAATGATTTTGCCTATTAATTTTGTGATGTTGTCTTGATCAAATTTTATCAATATAGGCATTAATATAAATAAACATTTCAAATACTATTTAACCTTATGTAAATTTTTTATAATTCATGTATATATTCAATCATCTCTTTTATTTTGTCTATCTATCTTAATCATTTTTCCTTGTCCTATAAAATCATAGATTAGAAAATTGTAGTTTTGTAATAAAAGTCATGATATTGCTTAAAAATCCATAGTTTTATAGTAATTACATAGGAACCAACAAATTTAACCCTTTCCTACAAAATTGTAGATCACAAAGTAATGCTTTTTCCAAAAAAATGTGAATTGTACTCTTTGAAAGTGATTTTATGTTAAACTAACTGTGTATCTGTAATCTTATATTTTATAGTTGTGATTTTGTTCTTTATTTTTGCCTTTAAAATTTTCCTTTTTGAGTGCATTTTATAGTCAATCTCAATGAATTTTGAGTCATTTCGAGCATCCCCCAAGTCCCAAATTACATTTGGCTTCAGGGGCACTACCCCTCGACCCCACCCTGTACCACTATAGTGAGTGCGCTTGGGGTGCTTCCCCTGAACCTTGTAAAGAGATATACCCCTTGACCCCATAAGGGGCACTTACCCTTAACCCTACAAGGGAATTGCCCCTTGACCTCTCTGAGGGATGTTGCCCCAAACCCCCACATTGTGGCCCCCTCACCCAAAAATTTTATAGATTGAAATCTTGATTTTTTTCATGGTTTTTATTAAGGCTTATTGGACTCACATTTCATTTTTCATAGGTGTAAATCTAATAGAAATTTTTCCTTTGTCTAAAATATTATCTTACAAGACATCTATATAGCCTAACATCTTATCTTTTAGGTTTACTCTCTCTAAAAGTGTCAATCAAACTACTAATCATTTTCTTGCAGGCCACCTGTCAAAGACACTTTGAGCATCTTAAAAATCATTTTATTTGTCTAAGACTTTTAATTGTTTTAATAACATTTGTATATATCTTTGATCTTGTATATATCTCACATCTAATTAATCTCTTTTTGGTCTACTTGTCTATCACCTGAGGGCTATAGTGGTATATACTCTCCTCCTTGCATCTTTGTGATGATTCTTGGAGGATCAAAAACCAATAATAAACCCTCCCAATTTTCCTTTTAAGGGGAAACATGACATGGAATTGACACCCATGCACTTTTTATAGTATTAGGGGGATAATGATCATGGATTTTACCACCACGCACTAATCTACACTTGTGTTTTGATAGAGTATAAATATCAAAGAAAACTATCATTAGGCTAAGTGATTGACCCCATATAGGTCATCTATGAAGGGGAAGAGTTCATTCTCTAAATCAACCATTAGACAACACCCTACACATACTTGGGCCCTAATGTACCTATCATATATCAAGGATGCCCCTAGAAAGCTTGTTTAGCCTAGCATAAGACCTTTCAACCATAAAAAAAGACTTGCTATCAAATTTAGTATCAGCTCCCAAGTGACTGTCATGTGTAGATGGGGCTGAGAGGGTTTGGGATATTTTTTAATGGGTCACTAGCCTACAGCCTCACTCGTAAAGTTGTTAGACAGTTTAGTCATCAAGTTACACACCCAAATCAGTTTATTAATCTTAGGATTATGGTTTGCTTGATTTAGTGAGTGTCAACAAGAACCATGTTATTTATGATCCAATTCAACCTTTTACCCAAACCTATACACACCTATCTAGGTCTTTTCCTATATCATTATATTGTATATCTTTATCTCATCATCATTATAACATCCGCTTGTACATATTTTATTTTTATATTTGTGTACATCTTTTTAAACTTATTTTGCCTTGTAATCGGTCCTATCTCTCATCAACCCTATCATCATAGTCACATCCTATCATAGTCTCATCCATATAACTCTAGTCTTACACCCATCACTTACATATCTTAGTTTTCATATTAGTCATCCCTAGTATCACAAGATTAAGTCCACCTTATCCATAACCAATCACACATCACCATGACTTGCTTCATCCCCTAGTCCAAACCAGACCTTTGTCTTGATCTTGTCATGTCTGCCACCTTATCCACCCTCTTTCCAACCTAGTCCTCATCATAGTCCAATCCAAATCATCCCCTTGTCTATACTATTTCTCCTATCAAGTCTATCAGCATACTTTGGTCCTCATCCACATTGGCAAAACATTCTTGTCATATCAAGGTTCTAATTCTATGCTTGCTTGTGTCTAATAAAGTTTGAGTCATAATCACATATCTTATCAATCTATTAATCAAATCATCTCATCCTCTTTGAGCCAATCCTCTTAATCTTGAGCTAGTCTTAATCCAATCAATCCTTAGTCGATATTAGTCTCTTAGGTCAATCTAGCCCATCATCATCATCAAGTCCTAGAGTTTGTTGTAGCTCATCCAGTCTAATCCAATTCTAATCACCAGAGTCTAGCTCACATCCTAAGTTGGTCTACCTAAATATAATATTATCCCATCCAACATTTCATATCATTGAGTCAAACTTGACATTGAACTAAAGCAAGACTTTGTCCAAATTTATTCCACACATCCCATCTTCATCCCTCAATCTATCCATTTAATCCATCGCACCTATCAATTGGGGCCATTGAACCATAACATCCATACATTTCTCATGTATTGATACATGGCATCTAAAAAAAATATGGTAAATACCCTGATTGAATAATACCTCATGTCTAATAGGGATATGCTCATTTCACACCTACTTGAGCTAAGCACTCCATGTCTTACAGACTTTAACCCCATCCATCCAACATTACCTCTAGTTTGAACCCATCTGTGTGAGTCTCATTTAAATTCTCCATCCACCAATCATATCTAGTTATCCACCCCTTCTTACACTAGTAAAGGGAATCTAATCTTGGCTACCTCATTTATTACTATTCCACCAGCATAATCACATCAACAACCATATGATCTAAAACTCAATGATTCCACATCTCAGTCGTGAAGTGAAGAAACCCCTTATACTCCTCTTCATATATCATTATAATCCCTCTTCCACCAACTTATTGCTAATGACATGATGGTATATCCACCCATACTACATATTAATCCTATCAAGCTTAAGCCCTCTTTGTATAAAGCTAGCCAATACTATGTATATCATTGAACCTAGGGGAATACCATTAATCAATTTCATAATTTCCAAAACTTAGTCTAAGACCTCATCAACTATCATGAAATAAAAAATTGAGAATGAATCAGATGAGTCTACTTCTTTTTGTGAATAATAAGAGGAATGCCAAGATTACATTCCCAATTGTGATCAAGCCCTTCCCTCTTCGATCCAAGGTTAAGACACTACATCCATCTTCCATTGTCCCCCCATCTTTGACAAATCCTCCATCAAAGATGAGTCTATTCCCCATGAGCCTATTCCTCCCTTCCCTCATGAGTCCTTATTTCATGGGCCTATCCTTGGAGAATCCATTGTTCTTCCATCATCTCCCAGTCATCCATTATATCAAAAACCTTATGTTGATAGGTCACTTGTAGATAATTGATATTTTAATAGCAACATCACATCATGTACATTGGAGTTATCATTAGAATTAATACAGGTGTTATCTACATCAAGATCATGTTCAACACCAATATCTAAATTGGAATCCTCATCATAAACATCATCCATCATAGATATTGTAATAAATGATGACTATGCCTACTCTTTTTAATATGCCTCAAATTTGAATAAAAATTAGTCACCAAGCATATCTTTTGATCCTAATTAGGATGATGAAGTCATAAAAAATTTATTGTAAGCTTTATCTATCAAAGATAGAGTGAATCTGATCCTATTTTTGATGCATATACTATAGCTAGTCCTAGTGATCCATTTCTTATCTTGAGGATATTTTCTCTGATGTCAAAATTGGGTCTCTAGGAAACCCTATGAAGACCATTTTACCCTATCACCCCTCATTGACCTCATCATACTATCTCCCCCACCTCCATCCATCATAGACCCCTTTTTCCTATCAATGATAATTTAATCACCTACCTCCATAAGGATGAACATGAACACACATCATTGGACTCTTCCCTAAGTAATATAACATGTGTCACAAATACAAATTTATAAGACCATATTCAAAAATTCATAAATCATGATCAAATCACCTTTGATTCCATAAATCAAAATTAATAAAATTCAAATCATTAGGCTAATCAAAAAGTGTCTTTCCCTAATGAATCCCAATTTCAAGCAATAGGGGATCATCAAAGTTAGAAATCAATCTCCTTTGATGAAGCCCAAAATTAGACACCAGGGGGCATTCAAAGTCAATTCCAATCATAAAATCAAAATAATGTCAAAAGTAGTATCAAGATGGTCGATAATCCTTTCAATAATTAGATCAAAGAAGAATCACACAGTCCATACATATTTTATCTCTTAAAATATTTTGTCATATGGTATCAATCGAATACAAAATGTCTAACATCTCTAATGATTTGTGTGACTACTCGTCTTAATCCTCAAACACCCATCACACCATCCTATTATAATATTATCCTCCATTTAAGTCCAATACACCTTCATCAACATCAATATCTAATCCAATCCATACCTCACATCACCCACTCAGGCAACATTGTCTCTTATAGGGGTGACAAAGATACCTATCCTAAATATATAGAGGGATCACAATCAAGAGTCAATGAAGGGCATAATGACATTAATACATCTAATAGAGATAACATGGTCCTAATATCACACATCTCTAGAATAAGTGTTGTCTAAATAGCATGAAAGTGACATCATTTTCTACATCTCACACTTGTATCCAATAAATTGAGATGCCCAAAAAATCTATAAAAAAAAGTAAAAAAAATGAAATAAAAATCATTCGTCCAATGGTGAAAACCAATATTTTGGTGCCTTGGGAAAGTACCATGATGCAAACCAATTTCTAGCATCATGAATAATTAATCTATTGTTCATATTATACCTCAACACTTAGGGGAAAAATCCATCCATCCATATCCCTTATCAATCCCCTTCATCTCATCCATGACTATCTTATCCCTCTATTCATTATGCCTACCCATAATCTACCATCATATAATTCATCCTATTATGTACCTCCTTTCTTCCAATATTGACCTTTGTAAGGGAATGGAATATGTCTTAATTAATGTTTTGAAATCATCTTGTCATATCCTATAATGGACACTTGAGAAACTAAAGATCTGGTTTCTTCTTGATGTGGTCATTGGTGATCCCTAATCAAATTATTCCTTAGTATTCATCCACTTTTTTGTATCACCCTCATCCTTTTGTCATCTCATCCATTATTCCATCCATCTGTATCCTAGTTGCTAGGCTTGAAATTCCATTTGTTGGTAACACCATTTGTCTAGTGTACATACATATCCCAAAAATCCCTAAAAATTAAAATATTCCAAAAAATCTAAAAACATTTTAAAATCCACAAAATCCATAAACATCTAAGTTGTCTTGTTTTATGTTATCTTGTCTTATGTCCTAAATTTCCCCATCATCGTATCTTAATTATTATCTATCTTATCCTCTTGTCATCTTGCTTTGTCCCAAAACCCTAGTCATCTTGTCCTATGTCTTCAATAGCCTTATCATAATCCAAGTCCTTAGTATACTTTAAGTCCATAACTTATCCATGTTCCTATCCTTAATCCACATTCACATTATTTTATTATTTTTTGAATATTGGATTCATATTCCTAAATAATAAAGGGGCTGAGCAATGTAAATTAGTAAATAAATATGCAATAATTAACCTATTGATTTGTGTAAATAGATTATATTTTTACCTTTTATAAATATAGTAGGAAGTGAGAGAGATTAAAACTTAGCTTATTCTGGCTAATCTAGACTAAGACAATGTCTGATACTGGAGGAGCAGGATTGAGAAACAATTAGAAATAGGTTTATCAACTTCATTTCTTGATTGGATAGGACCATCAAAAATAAGACACCTTATTGTTTGACATTGTGGTCTTAATCTAGAACTATTATCCTGAGGCTAACATCTTTCTAGGTTTTGTTCGAAATGACTATGTTACCTTGTCACTAATATTTTAGGGTCTAGGACCTTGCAAAACTCATTGTGTGCCTATTTTAATCTTTAAAACTTGTAGGATCTCCTAGTGCTTGAACTTGAATGCTAACTTGGGAAAGAGAGAGAAGGGGTTAGTGTGTAAAGGATATACTAGATGCATGTCACACCCCATGTGTGGGCACACTACCCACATACTAATACTCTAAAGAGGGATAAGGATAATGTAGTTCTCCCATTGAAGTGCTTGGTGCAATTTGTGTATGATCAGTGTAACTAGAATGAAAAATTATATATGCTTTAGCTGGCTATGGACTAGTGTAATAACTTTAGTAGGCTTTGAATAATATTGAAAGGTTATAAACAAAGAATAGGGAGGAGCGATTGAGTTTACTTGCTTTTATTCTTGCATCTCTCTTGAAAATGAGTGTCAACCCTTCTAAATGGACTTTAAATGGAATTTTATAGGGAAATAGATGATTGTGGGTTATATGAATTCATGTTAGGTTGACAAGGGAAAAGATAATGAACCAAAATAATCTGACAATTAGCATAAAAAGTGAACTTGGACAACAGTGCTAAAAATAGGACACCCTAGGTTATAGCACTCATGTCTTATTTGGGCATTGTTTTCCTAAGGGGATGAGACTTAGGGGGATGGATCTGGGCCTAAAAGGGTTGCCTAGGTCTAAAAAGGCTAAGTCCAAAAAGCTTTGGATGATTGGGAATCAGTGAAAGAAGTAGCCTAGAATGGTTATGTGAGCCAACAAGAGGACCTATAGATTAGGTGTCATAGCCATACGAAAGTTATATAATTTCACATTTTACATGACTACATTTGCCCCCACTTTATTCTAGTGATGTAGCAAATCAAAATACTAGGATATAGAAAAATAATAAGCATGCCTAAACTTACCTGTAAGAGAGAAGTTCATGAAGTTGTGTGATGTTGGATGCACAGAGGGAAAGCACACTGTGAATTGTGAATCTATAATGAAAACATAAAGTAGATAAGTTCTTACTAGATATGTTATATCTAAAATAAGAATGTACAAGAGTTGAGTAAGAGGAAGAGAAAGGAATAAATACACCTCACTAGGTATGTGAACCAATACAAAACTTATTGTGATGCTGAAATGTGATGGATGATGTTGAGTGTGTGTTGAATCAAGAGTAATATCGTGAATAGAGTTGATTACTTAATTCCTCAAAAAGTGACTCAAGAATGCAAAGGCTATCCCTTTATCTCCATCATTTCTAACCATGTGAAGTTAATGAATCATGCATGTGCTAATCGATGTATAGACTATGTGTCTAATCCCTCTAAATAGGTCACTCAAGAATACAAAGGTTAGCTAGACATTTGGATCCATCATTGCCCCATGAAGTAAAGCTATGAAGTAATATTGGTATAGAATAGATGTCATATGAGATGGCTCATGGATCCCATGGATGTGCTAAAAATTTGACAATATGGCATGGATAACCTAAATGTGTGATGGAAACTAGGCCACTCTTGGCCATTTTGAAAGATGGAGGTTAGGCTTGTAAGAAAGCTTCTCCAAAACTGATGCAAAATACTTATGTGAAAGCCAACTTGGGAATTTGGGTACTCAGAAAGATAATTTTGTATAAAATTTTAACTCAAATGTGATTCTAACCACCTATAGATGGAGTAAGGTATGTAATTGTTGAGAATGCCTAGAATAAAACTAAACTTAGAAAGAAAAGAAGATCAATATGCCATGCACATTGCTCCTAATCACGGATGTCTAGAACATGGATTCTAATTTGGAAGTTATGCCAACTACCTAATCTAAATTGAAAGTAAGAACCATCATGTCGTGTATGATAACCCACTGTATCTGAGAAAACTATACTAAAACTACTAAATTTGACTGATCTAGAAGTGCAAAACCTATCCCTAAATTAAAATTTTTGCCTGTTCCTAGAAACCCTGAGTGTTTTTATACCTAGATAAGAGCACCAAAATGTGTACACCCCTATTTTTGGTGATATTATCCATTTATGTAACTATTATTTGATATGAAAACTGACTATTGATCTTAAACTATCATTATTTTTCTGCTCTAGTTTGACCAATTTGACCTTTGTATTTTGTACTGAGTGTTTTGAATTTTGTTTAAACTATTAGGAGGTTTGCTCTCTGTGATAAACCCCTATTTGATGCCCCCTCTTATGAGGGTAGGAATGATGAACCTACAATGACTACCCTCAAAATAAAAGAGTCTTTCAAATGTGTTAAACTATATAGATATGTGATATAGCATTGATATTTGACAAGATATCTTTAGATATAACAATGTTTATATTAAGAGATTATTATATCAATAGAGGTATGCCTAGATAGATATAACATTATGAAATCATGCACATGATACTGAACTAGACTGGTAATTTTAGATATTAGTTATTAGTTGTTAGTTTGTTAGTAAGCATGGAGGGATGGAGCATGATGTCTATCATGGCATTCAAAAAGCAAGATAAATGCATGATTAGAATCATGGAATTACACATAGTGAGGAGAAAACAAGCAAAAAAGCATACAGAACAAGAATTAAAAAACATACAAGGGTGCCAAAGGGGCCATACAAATAAAAGACATGGGTACATGTCCCTCAAACCAGAAAGTAAGCATACAAAGCATGTTCAAATGCCACATACACATACAAGTGAACAAGAAAAGTTGGCACGAGGGCCGCAAGCACATGAAAAGTATAAATAAAGGACATTGGTAGATGTCCTAAATCACACACATGAATAGAAGAAAAAGACATTGGAAAATATCCTAAGGCACAAATAGGAGACAAGCTAAAACTAGAAATGCAATCACACAAGCTACGCTAAGCAAGGAATGAAAGCAAGAGTAAGACTAGAAGATATAAACACATCTAACTAATCAAAGCAAATGTGAATGTATGTAAAACATGTGTAGTAAAATATTAGGTATATGTTAAGAAATACATAAGTGTTAGGTACTAGTGATATGTTGATGTAGTAATCTATGTAATCTAGTAAGTAATGTGCATCAGTATGATAACTCAGAGTGTGTAGTGCAGGAATGACATAACTTGGATGGTGTAGTCATGTAGAAGATGCCCCCAGTGGGTGTGTATATTGATGTATGTCTACAATGTATAAGTATAAATTCCCCCTCTATGGGTAGAGTGAACCAATCAAAGAGTTGGATGTCACTACACACACTAAAAGAAGATCAAGTGAAGCATGGTTATGTAGATAAATCGACATACAATAGCATGAAACAAAAAATTTAAGTCCTATCATGATGGTAGTAATGTAAACATGGATGATGCATACAATCAAAAAATGTATTTGGTGTTATTGATATATTATATTGAATATTTTTGTATTATGAAGTGTTATATTATTTTTGTATTTTTAAAAATATTTGAACTATGTACAATCAAGTAGGAGATAATATGTATAATCAATGTTGGAAAGAAATGATATTAATTGATGAGTCTCAGATGAGACCCCTTGTCATGGTGTCCTATATCAAATAATGGGATCATGCGTGATCATGAAGGCACGATGGAGTGTCTAAAATTATGAAGCTAAAATCTATGTATGTTGTAACTACTTTGAAATATCTAAAGTGGAAACTGAATGTGGGGTCCCCCTATGACTCTGAGAAGTAGATGAAACTATAGGGCTCTTAGGGACTGATATAAAAGTAGGAGAGGAAGCTCTATGAATGTGTGCTCTTTATGTAGCTATATGAGACCACAATGTAACTTATCTAGGTGTGAACACTATAGCTGGAAGCTATCTAAAATATTGAAACTATGGGGGTCTATGGACCCTCTGTACTAGTGATGGATGTTATAACTATGGCTGGATCAAAATTGGAAGCTATAATAAAACTGGAGGAGAAGCTAAAAGTGATGGGAGAATTAGAGCTAGTAACTTGAAGCTGGTAGATGGCTCTAAAAAGGGGAGTGGTAACTCATAAGGAACTATGCTAACTATAATAACATGAATGAATTCCATGCATCTATTAACTATAGAAGGTACTACCCTAATTTTTTGAGTCCATGGTCAACCAATTAATATGTCAAAAACTCATGCACTAGGAACTATAGTGAATGGTGTGGCCACATATGTAGGACCAACCTATAATGGAAGTACTATCTCTCCCAATGAATTTTGTATATGCCCACTGAAACCACTAATAACTATGTCTATCAGAGTGATATCCTACTTTGAATAACTCAAATTTTGTAGAAGTGTGAAAATGTATATGTTAAGACTAGAACCATTGTCGATGAGTACATTGTGAATAGGTTGATTCTAAATATGTTCTCTATTAAATAGTGCATTGTAACCTATATTATCCTTGATAATATCATGGTTATAAAAATATATCGAAGGCCTAGATATAATTCTAGACTCATACACCCCTATCATACCACTCAAAGGATGTGATTCCACTGAAGGTTCTTGGTATGTATGGTGAACACTTGATGTGTCCCCTTGTTCTTGTTTAGATTGTTGTGGAAATGGATCTAAAAAAAATTCAAAGATTTATGCTATGTTTATTTTTCATTTGGAGGCTCAATTGAAGTGTCCAGATCAAGTAGATTATCATCTATCAATTATTGCATCTTATGTAACAAACTAATGCATTTGTTTGTGGTGTGGCCTGGTACCTTGTGAAAATCACAAAATACACGCTGATCATATCCCTGTGGAAGAGGCTTTTCTAGATCTACTTATTAGATAGGAGGGAAAGTGATGATGTTACATTCCAATAACTGATGTAAAATCTTGGCCAGAGAAACTGATAGATTGGTAAATTCATGAGGAGGTGTTAATAGAACAACATGTTGAGGGGGCTCAGAAGCCACATTAACTATTGGTTGGTTATGATTCTTATTATCATTGATTTTGACCTTGTATCGGACTTTGTTGTTACTCTTATTATTTATGTCTGGGATACTTAAATACTTAAGTTTTCCCATTGAAATTAGCTTGACTTCTCTTCTTTTGAGTGTATGACACAATTCAATGAAATAAGAGAATATTTTGAACATAATAGATTCATGCAGTGTTGGTAGAAGGCTCTATTTGAAGATGCCCTATAACTCTTGATCAACCATGGGGCTAGTTAACTTAGCCAGAATAGTATTGTATCTAAGAACATAATACATGAGAGGCTCATTGTTACAAATATTGTCATTGATGTCAAAGGTCTAGTATTAATGGGGATAAAGGCCCCATTGCATTTAATGTTATTTATCTTGGCTAATATGAGTTAATATTTATTTAATATTAACGAATATATTTTTGGTTGTATATGAAACAAAAGAAGGGCCTATGGAGAAGTCGAAGAGCCATGGGGTAAAGACAAAAGAAGGATGGGATGCATTTTCCCATGAAGAGTCATCTTGGGGAATACCAAGAGTCACCAAGTGAAGACAAAAGAGTAAGGGCACAATTTCTCATGAAGGGACACTTTGAGGAATATGAAAAGTCACCAAAGATAAGGACAAAAGTTGGAAGGACGTTTTTGGTCATGAAGGGTCACCACATGACTTTTCAAAGGCTTGAATATGAAGGGTCATCCAAGATTGGTGCCATTTTCCATGAGGATTGAAGGGTCACAAAGGGGGAAGGCCAAAGGTCATTTGGAAAGCTATAAATAAAAGCTTGAGAATCCATTTGTAATATGAGAGATATAGGTTGATTTGATATTGTAATATCTAGCTTAGAAGAGCAATTGTGAGAGATGAATATGATTTGTATTTGTTATATCTAGCTTAGAAGAGCAAAGGTGAGAGAAAGGAAAGAGATGTTGTATTGAACTATCATTTGTTGAGATAACAACATTGAGAGATAGGTGTGTGGTATACACAAAGGGGTTGGTGCTCTTGTGGGTTGGTGCTCACGAATTGTTGTTGGATTGGTGCTCAGCAAAGGGGTTGGTGCTCCTATGGGTTGGTGCTCACGAATAGTTGTTGGGTTGGTGCTCAGCAAAGGGGTTTGAAGCTCCTGTGGGTTGGTGCTCCTGTGGGTTTGTTCTCATGAATATACTTGAGATTGTTCTTCATGGTTTTTCCCACATTGGGTTTCCACGTTATATCTAGTGTCTCTCTCTATCTTGTGTGATGTTTAATGTTTGAGATTTATTGCATATCTTGAATGTTTGATTAAGTGGAATTTGATAAAGAGAAAGTTATATAAGATATATGATATATTGATTCACCCCCCCCTCCTCGTATATCCCGTGCTTAACAATTGGTATCAGAGCAGGTTCTTTTAGAAAGGGTTTAACAGCTTGAAGGTAGATCAAGGAAAAGCACAAGATGGCCAAGTAGCTACAGAAGGAGAATCAAGAATTGAAATCTATGGTTGAAGCTCTTAAAGAATACGTGTGTATCTTAGATTCTAAGTTGGCTATAGAAGTAAAAGAAAATAAGATATTTATTCAGGATTTTAAGAATCAATTAGAGGTTACAACTTCAATTTTAACATCAAAAGAAGAAGAGTGTAATCATTTGAAGGTTGAGTTAGGTTCTTTAAAGGATAATCATGAGAAGCTTATACTCAAGGTTGAAAAAGATCATGAAATATTAGTCCAAGGAAATAAGGATGCAAGTTTTACAGGCAAATCAAAGAAGCCAATCAGGCAACCCAATGCTTTCAAGTTTTCAAATTCTTTTCATGGCCATTGTTTTGTTTGTCATCATGTTGGTCAAAGGGCAAGAGATTGTATGAGGAGAAGTAATGAGTCAAAGGGAGATCTCAGTCACATTCAAGAAAAAGGTATGAGAAATATTGTTTGCTTTTGTTGTCATGAGGTTGGCCATATTGCTAGATTATGTCAAAATAAATTAAAGAGATATTTAAGGTATATCAAAGGATATAGAGACCATAGAAAATATGAGAAAAGACAAATTTAGGTTTGGAGACCTAAAATAGTAAAGGTTGATCAAGTTGAGTTTAAGAGTGAAAATGAATTACTTGCTATAATAGATAAAGAATCAGAAAGGAAGGATTGTGCAGAATCTCTTGTTACATTTGAGCATGAGCTTTGTCAAGATAAGATAGTTGCAAAAGTTGAGAAGATGAATAACATCATAAGTGATAAGGTTAGTAAGTTAAAAAGGTTAGACAAGCTTAAATAGATTCTAAGAGAAAAACACAAGAAGATCAAGGAAGAAATAGAGGAGATATGGGAATCTCCTGAGATTTGTTTGTAGGACCCTTTTATGTGGGGGTGTCTCTTCTAGGCTTCAAGGATACACTTTTAATAAAACTGAAGCATGGTGGATGCTATTGGGTCTTGTCTATGTTGCATGACAAGAAGGTGAGTTGGCAGATTAATTTGTATATCTTTTGAGGGAATATATTTTTTAAAGAAAATTTTGCATCAGTATTATGATTCATGCAAATGCAGTGTTTTAAAGTGTTTTAAATGATTATGGTCACACAAAAGTAGAATTTTGAAAAAGAGCTAACAGTTTCAGAAAGAAAGAAAAGGATACTCATGCAGATTCAATCAAGGAGGATCAATGTTTCAAATCTCCATTCATCAGGAAGAAGATTTTATGTTCGTTGATAGCGGATGTTTGAAGCATATGACAGGAGATAAGACTAAATAAGATCAATGGTGGCATAGTGAAATTTGAAGATAAAACCACTACCAGGATAGCTGGAAAAGGTACTTTGAGTTTGGATAATGGTAGAACTAAGACTAAAAATGTTTTGTATGTAAAAGGTCTTAAGCATAATCTATTGAGTGTTAGTCAAATATGTCATCAAGGATATACATTTATAAGTTTCATAAAGAAGGTTGTGAGATTAGAAGAAAAGATTCAAATGAGTTGATTGCAGATGCTCAAAGGATAGGGGAAATGTGTATGTATTGTCAGATATCTTCTTAAAGGCACAAGCAAAGGATACATTCAAAGATTAGCAAGAGGAGTTGGGAGTAATTTCTATTACTTCATACCATTGATGTTCATCATCAAGTGAGGGGGAGCTAAGTGTTAGCTCCAGGTAGGCCCTTTGTCATTGATGTCAAAGGGGGAGAATAACAAGTACATGTACAAGTGCATAAAATAGGGACAGGAAAAAGGTACAGGTTGTTATAGTAAGGGGGAGTTATTGTATGTTTTTAGATGACAGTATGTGCAGGTGATAGAATGTGGCAGTTTCAGGATTGAGGTTGCCATCAATGACAAAGGGGGAGATTGTTGGAAATATTGTCATTAATGTCAAAGGTCTAGTATTATTGGTGATAAAGGGCCCATTGCATTTAATGTTGTTTATCTTGGCTAATGTGAGTTAATATTTATTTAATATTAATGAATATATTTTTGGTTGCATATGAGATCAAAGAAGGGCCCATGGAGAAGTTGAAGAGCCATGAGGTAAAGATAAAAGAAGGATGGGATGCATTTTCCCATGAAGAGTCATCTTGGGGAATACCAAGAGTCACCAAGTGAAGACAAAAGAGTAAGGGTGCAATTTCTCATGAAGGGACACTTTGAGGAATATGAAAAGTCACCAAAGATAAGGACAAAAGTGGGAAGGACATTTTTGGTCATGAAAGGTCACCACATGACTTTTCAAAGGCTTGAATATGAAGGGTCATCCAAGATTGGTGCCATTTTCCATGAGGATTGAAGGGTCACAAAGGGGGAAGGCCAAAGGTCATTTGGAAAGCTATAAATAAAGGCTTGAGAAGCCATTTGTAATATGAGAGATAGAGGTTGATTTGATATTGTAATATCTAGCTTAGAAGAGCAATTGTGAGAGATGAATATGATTTGTATTTGTTATATCTAACTTAGAAGAGCAAAGGTGAGAGAAAGGAAAGAGATGTTGTATTGAACTATCATTTGTTGAGATAGCAACATTGAGAGATAGGTGTGTGGTATTCACAAAGGGGTCGGTGCTCCTGTGGGTTGGTGCTCACAAATTGTTGTTGGGTTGGTGCTTGGCAAAGGGGTTGGTGTTCATGAATAGTTGTTGGGTTGGTGCTCGACAAAGGGGTTTGAATCTCATGTGGGTTGGTGCTCACGAATTGTAGTTGGGTTGGTACTCGGTAAAGGGGTATGGTGCTCCTGTGGGTTTGTTCTCATGAATATACTTGAGATTGTTCTCTGTGGTTTTTTCCACATTGGGTTTCCACGTTATATCTGGTGTCTCTCTCTATCTTGTGTGATATTTATTATTTTAGTTTTATTACATATCTTGAATGTTTGATTAAGTGGAATTTGATAAAGGGAAAGTTATATAAGATATATGATATACTGATTCACCCCCCCTCTTAGTATATCTCATGCTTAACACTCATTTGACCTTTGTAACTATTGTGCAATATATGCATATGAAACCTTATCACCAATATTGATACTGAAATGTGCTAGGAACATGTCTACTAAAGGATTGAATGTTGTGACTAATTGATTCGATAGACTATAAAACCATTGTAAAGAATAATCCTTTAGGCTCCATGGAAATAGCTTGGTAAGTAACTAGTCATTGGGTACATAATCCAAGCATGCTATGTGAAAAGATCTCAAATATGTCTCTAGATCACCCTTACCATCACAAAGAGTAAGCTTGGGCTAAACAAAACATTATGGCAAGGGTGTAGAAGTAGTATGATATGTCAATGGTGTATGCAGAAGAGAAAAAATATCCAAAGCCTATGTAGGTCCAGCGGTACCTTGCTCAAGATGTTGCACCTTGGATTGAAGAGATCTTATCTCTTGGACAAGGGCTACCACATCAGGAGATATGGATACACTAGTTAAAATTGGTGGCATGAAAGAAGGTTGGGCTGCTATAGGGGGTTGTTGAGATATAGTTGCCCCTATAGTGTTATTTGCAACTGGCTACTTTGTGGTTTGAGAAGATTACCCATTGGTTATTTTTTTCTATTCTTCTTTTAAAATTATAAGCATGTCATCTTGCATATCTAGATGTTTGGTGAAGAGTTCTCAAAGTTCTTTTTTATCAGTTTCATCAAAACACGTATATTGAGCCATTGGTAAAGTAGGAAAACAATTTGAAATGTTTTTAAATCTTTTGAAATATGTTTTAATAGGCAATGTGTTACAAATGGAAAGTATTGAATATAAGAAATTCAAAGTCCAAAAATTAGTGAATTGAAATTTGTAATAAAAGATACTAAGTTGCCAAACATGTAAGGTGATACCTCAAAAGCAAGTAGGTGCTAGTATATGCAACTATGGATTTTTTAGAAATATTATTTTCAAAATAATATGAACTTTTGAATTTGAAATTGATTTTTTGAGTTATTTTTTCAACTAAAAATGTAGAAAATAATTGGAAAAACTTGGAAAAATAATTGGGAACTAGTTGATGCAACTAGGGTTTAAAAAGATTTTTTTTTTTAAATTAGTATAACAATTTGAAATTTTTGCTATGAATTTGTAGAATTTAGCTTGAAAAATTTAGGAAAATTTTGAAAATATTTCTAAAATTAGCAATATATTTTTCCTAGTGGTTTGAATGCAAATAGGACCTAGTTTGTGCAAAGTAGGGTTTTAATGACTTCATTGAAAATATTTAAATTAATTTATAGTTTTCTAATTTTTAAATTTATAAAAAATTAAAAAAAATTGTAAAAAATCATAAATAATTAGCCCTAAGGTTTCCAGGGTTTTTGTGCAAAATTTTGAAGTAAGTCAGGTTCACCAAATGTTTTATTGTTTTTAGAATATTAGAGTTATATTCCTAAATAATAAAGGGGATAAACAATGTAAACCAGTAAATAAATATGTAAGAATTAACCTACTAATTGTGTAAATAGATTATATTTTTACCTTTTCTAAATATAGTAAGAAGTGAGAGAGATTAGAACTTAGCTTATTTGGTTGATCTAGACTAAGACAAGGTCTAATACTGGAGAAGGACTAAGAAATAGTCAAAAATAGGTCTTTAGACTTCATTTCTTGATTAAACAAGAGTGTTGAAAATAGGACACCCTATTGTCTGGCATTGTAGTCTTAGTTTGATGTTGTTGTCCTAAGGTTGAAAGCTTTCTAGGTTTTGTTTGGAATGTCTATGTTACCCTGTCACTAAAATTTTATGGTCTAGGACATCATAGATCTCATTGTGTACCTATTTTAATCTTCAAAACTCTCAGGAGCTCTTGGTGATTCAACTTGAATACAAACTTGGGAAAGAGAGAGAAGGGGTTAGTGTGTAAAAGATACATTGGATGTACTTCACACCCCATGTGTGGGCACATTGCTTACATACCAATACTCTGAAGAGGGATCAAGCTAATGTAGTTCTCTCATTGAAATTCTTGGTGTAATTTTGTATGATCAATGAAACTAAAATGTGAAATTAGATGTGCTTCAGCTGGCTAGGGATTGGTGCAATGACTCTAGTAGGCTTTGAATAATATTGGAAGGTTATATGCAAATAATAGGGAGTAGTGCTTGAGTGTGCTTGCTTGTATTCTTGTGTCTCTCTTGAAAATGAGTACCAACCCTTTTAAATGGACTTTGAATGGCATTTTATAGGGAAACATATGATCATGGGTTAAATGAATTCACGTTAGGCTGATAAGGGAAAAAATAAGGAACTAGAAGAATCTAACCATTAGGATAAAAATTGAACTTAGACAACAGTGCCAAAAATAAGACACCCTGGGTTCCATCCCTCTTGTCATATTTGGGTGTTATTTCCCTAAGGGAATGAGACCTAGGGGGTGGTTTTGGGCCTTAAAGGGCTGCTTGGGTCTGAAAGGGCTAAGTTTGAAAAGCTTTGGATAACTAAGAATCAGTAAAAAAAGTAGCCTAGAAGGGTTATGTGAGCCAATAAGACCTATGGATTAGGTGTATTAGTGATCTAGACAACACTTTATGCAATGATCTAGGTAACACTTCAAGTGACAATTCAAGTGACGGTCCTACCCCAATTGGTGGCAGAACTTTCAAGAGCTATAACTTTTGCACCATAGCTCTATTTGACTCCCCATTTAAATTATTAGAAAGCTAAAAATGAGTAAAATACTGTGAAATGAAATGAGTTATACTCAATGGATTTTGACCCCCAATAACCAAATGTAAGTGCCCTAATTTTCAATTTTAGTAGTGCAATCTAAAAATAGTAAGTTTCTAAAAATAGTAATTTCTCAAATGTTGTATTGTTGTAATTTATGGAAGTCGAACCATTTCATCTCCCTTGAGATTTTTGCCCTTCCACATCCTCCTCTTACCTTCATAAATATGTATAAATATATATGTAGCTTGAAAATGAAAATAGACGTCTCTTCCTAGAGATTAGCATATGTTGTATCTATGATTTTGAGCAATAAAACATCTCTTCTTAGAGATAGAATTATTATTTGTGTGTTCTTGAAATACTCTTCAACCAAGACTTTTGAGTTTTGGATTAGTGGTATCAGAGTGGTTTGTCTTAAGAGTGTATGATTTCAAGGATGAGGTCAGACTATAGGAAGCTTGGGTGGAAAATACAAGATCTAGCAGACTATCCACATGTTCACTTCAAATGACCTCAAATGGTGGACAACACAGTTGCATCTAATTATTTCAAGGAAATGGTGAATGAAGCCCTCTAACAGCAGTAAGAACAGATGCTACAATAATTTGCCCAAATTCTCCAACAAATTTTGATGGAAAATTATGGTTCCTCATCTGCACCCCCACATCCTTTCAGTGCCCCAACACCCTTCAAAGTTCAACTGAATTTTGATATCCCTACATTTGAAGGTAAAATCAATGCTGATGCAATAGAAAATTGGTCGTATTAATTATCTTCCTATTTTTCTGTAAATAAATTCACCGATGAAGAAAATATCACTTTTACTCTTTTATAAACATCATTGCCTATCAAAAATTGGTGGGAAGTGTACAAGAAGAGGTTCAATACAAATTATATTGGCCTTGAGGCAGAACCTACCTAGAATGATTTCATAGAAGTTGTAAAGGAAGAATACTATCCCATTGGAGCATATGATGATCTGTATATATATATAGTGGCAACAACTTTGCCAAGGTAAGGAACAGTCTATTTAAGATTACACTAACATTTTTCATTCCCTATCTATGAGATTGGGCATCCAAGAAAGTGAGAAACATAAGGTTCTCAAATACCATGGTAGACTACAATGGTACATATAGGGGGAAATGGAACTCTTCAATTTGGGAACCCTTGGTGAAGCATACAATTTCATGGTGAAGATTGAGTAGAAGCATGAAAGAAAGAATACAAAGAGTCAACCTTAAAAATAGAAAAGGGGATTCTAAGATAAGCAATCCTAAAAGGGAAAGACTAGAAATGGTGTGATTATCATAAAAGTGAAACTCACTCCAAAGAGGAATGTCGAGCCATCAATTCCTTACTTTCTGAGTCACAATTCTCAACATCTACTGCTCTGCCTCATACACACCCCATAGTCAAAGAGGATGAAGAAGATATTGTAGATGCTGAGCTCGATGCCATCATTATTTCATCACAGACCCATGAGGAAAGGCCAGATGACAAGGAAAGATTATTTCACTCTAAGTTATGATTGAAAGGTAAGCCTCTATATTTCATTCTTGATAGTGGGAGTCAAAAGAATTTAATCTCTGCTAATGTTATGAAAAATATAAATCTATCCATGAAGCCTCACCCAAAGCCATACAGTATTGGATGGTTGAGTCTGAGGAGAAACCTCTATGTCACCCACCAATATCTTCTTTCATATGCGATAAAACCCTTCCAAGATGAGGTCTTATGTGATGTGGTCAATCTAGATGTTTGTGATGTACTCCTTGGTTAGCCATTAATGTATGATAGACATGGTATATATGTATTAAGAACCTAAAAGATCGCCCTCACTCTTGGAACATGGTGCTATAGGGCACTTGAGGTACCACCTTCCACATCTATCTCCTTGATTAGTGCCAAGAAATTCATTCTCATGGTGGTCAAGTCACAAAAATACAAAAGGGCTGATGTTAGAGCCCTGACTACACAATCAACATGAAAATAGAAGCAAATGGATACCAAGCTGAGGAAGTTCATGGCCTTCCATCCACAAATTGATGGTCAGACAGAAATGGTGAATAATCAGGCCTTACATAGCTCCATAAAGCACAGTCCATTCCAAGTATGCATCAAGTTCCAAACCATGACACCAAATGATGTAGCTATTCCATATCATCCACCTCTATTGAACACTTCATTCATAGTAGAAAACTAGACATTGGTGAGCTTGATCTGTAGAGTTTTTCTCTAGTGGATGAGAATCAAATTAAGACACAACTACCACACTTGATAATGACTCTTGATGCAATGGGTACCATTGCTTCTCAAGGAGGGAGGAATGATCTAGACAACACTTTAGGCAATGATCTGGGTAACACTTCAAGCGACAATTTGGGTGATGATCCTACCCCAATTGGTGGTAAAACTTTTGGGAGCCATAACTTTTGCACCATAGCTCCATTTAACTCCATGTTTGAATCGTTAGAAAGCTAAGAATAAGGGGAACACTGTGAGATAAAATGAGATTTGATTAGTGGGTTTTGACTTCCAAAAACCAAATGGAAGTGGCCCAAATTTCAATTTTAGTAGTGTAGTCTAAAAATAGTAAGTTTCTAAAAATAGTAATTTCTTGAATTATTTATTGTTGTAATTCATGGAAGTCTAACAATTTCATCTCCCTCGAGATTAGTGACCTTATACATTCTCCTCCTATCTTCAAAAATAGGTATAAATAGATATGTATCCTGAAAAGGAAAATTGACATCTCTTCCCAGAGATAGGCATATGTTGTATTTGCAATTTTGAGAAATAAAACATCTCTTCTTAGAGATAGCATTATTATTTGTGTGTCCTTGAAATATTATTCAACCAAGACTTTCAAGTTTTGGATCACTTAGCCATATTGAAGTTGTACAATTTTGCATTTTACATGACTACACACATCATGATTTCCCTAGTCCATCTCATCACCTAATCAATTCTTCTATCAATTCTAATTAGGACAATCAATAAGACACGTATGTCTATATATGATACTTGTGTGTGCTACTTGTATGCTATATGTTGTTTGACTTGTTTGCATCATGCATGATTATGAAATGTTTCATTTATTTGTCTATGTTTCTTTTTAATCTTTGTGTCATATATATTTTTTTCTATTGGGCAATGAAAGAGGATGCTATGATGACACCAAAAATCTATAATAATATTTTTAGGTGCCCTCGGTGATGTAGAGTTTGCTATTTTACCATGAACTTTGGCACAATGTCCTCTTGGTCATACTTATATCATCGGGCATATTTCCAAGTTATATATACAGTAGATCGCTTAGTCTATGATTAATCTTATTACATCAATGATGGCTTTATCATTTATTTTAATCTATTTAATCATTTCACATCCCATATCTAATCATTTATCCTATTTTTTTTGCGTTCCAACCAATCATCAAAGTCTAATCATTCCTCCCAGTCATATTATCATCCCATATATATACTAAATTCATTCATCTATCATCTTGTCTAATATCCAATCATTCCTCAGTGTCCTTTTATCATTACGTCTATATCCTCTAATCAATCATTTATTATCTCTCTAGTCAACCACATCTATAATATCAACTCAACTTTCAATCCAATCATCACACTACCAACTAACATGTCTAACAATCCTCATCATCCTAATATTCTAATCCATCATCATCCTCCTCTAGTTGATTGAGTCATCTATCATATAATTTGACCTACATTGGCCTGAGGTCTTTTCAGACTATGTAGGCAACGTTCAGTTGCATGGTGTGCCTAAGGTTAGCTTAACCACTCTCTCCTCTTTCTCCATCATTCATCTATCTTGCCTTTCATCATCCTCAATTCCTATATCAGTCAAATCTTTGAGCTATAATATCACTCATTTATCAACCAGTCTATTGATTAATCGACATTCCCACAATCATCTCCCTACCTTTTTTATTAATCACTCACACCTTTTGATTGAGCATGACAAGTCATAACATCCATATTTTATTCCATCAGTTGTCCATTATCATTGATTTATCAATTCATCATTTAAAGTTTACGATTCCTCCTTCTATTGGAGTATGGCCAGGATTGTAACTTTATCTCTTGCTCCCTTACATATGTCATTGTAAGGGGCATCATAATTATTAATCACAATACAACTCATTAATTTAATAAATTTCACAAACCAATTCTTTTGTTCACTCGATCATATCATTCTCTCTCATCCCCATCATCATATCACTCAACTTTAGCTTTTAGCTACACCCATCATCAATCTTATCAAATAATTATCTTATCTTTGGACTAATGTTATCTCAACATGTGTCCTTACTCAAAATATGTCAACAATATGTGGCTTTTATCATCTTGATCTGTAGCTCTCCCTGACATGCATCCTTGCCTAGTGTATGTTAAAAGCTTATGACCTTTTATCTTCTCATCATCATGTTACAATTGATTCCCCCTTGAAATGTGTTGACAACCATGGCATAGTTATTTCCCCTTCATGTGCATAGGTCATTGCTAGGGGCATCATCACTTTATATTTCATCATCGATGTCAATCTCCTCTTCTTCTTCATCAATCCCATATCTTGCATCCTATCCCCTTAGTTATTCATCACATCCCACACCTTGTTTCCTATTTCAAGTAGCCATCTATCTCATTCTTCCCCGCATGTCCCCTCAAGGGGCATCATATCTACTAACATCATTTATTAACACTCATCCATGAAATGGTTTTTCTTTAAAAGACTATTACTCCTTCCACTTCATCCACTCTCAATGCCCTTTCAAAGAGGGGAAAAATATATACACCTAAATTCACTCAATTCCTTTATCATCACTAATATTACTATTAGTCGACACTAATTCTAATTATCTCATTTATCCCCTCTAATTCCGTCCTAATATCACCCCTTCTAATCATTTATCTAACATCCCATTCATTCTTCTTTATCATACTAACCTTATCCCTACCTCATAAATCTATTAATTCTTTTAATCAAGTCTTAATCTTATCCTAATCTCACTTATCCATTATTTGGGAATTTAAAATTCCCATGACCCACCCACCCACCTACTCTAGCCTATTCTTAGGCTCTCCTACATCCATATTCTTTAATCACCTATCATAATCCCCTACTAATATTACTTAACCCCTAAATGGATCCTAGAGTTTTCCAATTCTAGAATCCTCTCTAAATTAGCCCCTTTCTCTCTAGAATCCTCGATTCTAGAGGCTTCCAAGGAATTTTTAGTTCCTTGGATAATCCTCCACCCTTGATCCTCTTCATCCAACTTTGAACATTGCACATTGACCTTCCTTACATGGCTTATTTATACAAGCCACTTCTCCAAGGTCAAAGCAATAAATGAAGCCATAAGACCTCCATGAATCCATGTCAATCAACCAATCCATAATCAAAATCATTGATCAAACTATCATAATGTTGCAAATTTGAGACTATGGTAAGCAAAATCTCAATCCAAATTTTATAGTCTTTGATTGTTTAATCTTGTTTTGGAGCAACTATCTTTAGGATTTGAATGTTGTTATGAATGTTTATTTGTGTTTGTTATTTTATCCTAATGGCTCTAGATATTAATTAGTGGATTGATATTTTGGATGTTTTGATGTAATTACATAGTCAAAATCCATTTTGATCAAAATTTCATCTACCAAACCATTCAACAGCTTTGGTAAATTTATATTTGAATCATTGTCGATCCTTATGATCGACATTGATTATGTTGAATCAACATCATTTAACCACATGTTCCCCTTGAGTAAAGGATGATAATTTTTCACCCATAATTTACACTATAATGCTAAATAAATTTTTTCTAGAATGTTTTTTAGCCAATTGCTCATCTACTAGAAGTTATACTATTGTGTCAACCCATCAACACTCATTTGAAGATCAAGAATCCTCTCACCAACATGGCAGTTTATTACAAATTCAAAGCACTATAAAAGTAAGTATATTACTTATTTTATGTAGTTTTTTTTGTTTTACTCTTTATTTTATAGTTGAGTGTTCCTCCTTAATCAGTGTTAGACTATCTTGAGCCATCCCAAGCCACCTTAAAGTGCATAAAACCCATACTTATATCCCTATCCTTAGAGGATTGTCCATAATGTCATAATTGATGTTGATTCCTAGAATTGACATCGATCTTGCTAAAATATTTTTCTATCTTCAACTTGAACACTTTTTAGTTAGCACCCTAAATTAATATCTGGCCCATGTTTCTTAAATCCATGAGTTTTTACTTGTAGATGACTCTGCCTAGAGTTATTCATGATGTGATTACTATTCAAGATTTTCCCATACATCCTCTTTTCACCAACCAAAGTGATATTTCCTTCGAACTAAGAATTTATGCAATTGTATTCTCCCCCACTTTAGAGTCGATTACTGATCAACTAGAAGTAATACACGCCAAATAAGATGCAGCTAAATATTATTGGAATGTTCACTTTGTTAATATCCATGTAATGAATGCAGATTAATCTAAAACATTTTATTTTCTTATATGTATTGTTATGTGCTTTATTATAGTTTTATTTATTATCTTTATCCTCTTGAGTGCTTATAAATTTCACTGACATCTTTATTAGGAAGTGTACCACTTCTTGGGACCAATCTAGTACCAAGCAACCCACTCACATATCTTATTAATCAATCTTTTCTAAGTTTTTTATTATGTGCAGGTAATCCTTCCAAGATAAAAAGGAGTTCTCACATCATTGGATAAATGGTGCACAATCTTTCTAGTTACAGGTAATCCTAAAAACCTCGTATCTTACTTTAAATTTTTGGTAGTTTATTTTATATAAGAATGAACAAAAAATAGTTTAAACACATCTGAAGTGGAGAAACTAGCCACATGAGGTTTAGTTGTCTCTGAAGGTTGTTGAATTAAAATCTTAGGTTGTGCTAGTTGAGTTGGCCCCACTATAGGTGTAACAACATTATTAACTGGGGGAGTTAAAGATTGACCATTATTTGTTTTGTTCTTGATTTCTAATATGGCTTGTGGGATTTACGCATGATCAAGGGGCTATTCTCAAATTCTATCATTGAAGCCCTATATATCTCATATTTGTTGATAATTATGTCATCATTGTTAAGTGGAGGGAGAGTGTCCCAATTTTTAATGTGAATATCATCTTGATCTTGATTATAGTGTTCATCTTCAAATGCATTATCATTGAAATCCACATAATCAGGGTGTGAAGGATGCATAGTTAAAGTTATGATAAGTCCTTATCCATGTTATAGGCATGGATAGTAGGAATAAGAATATGCTCTATATGATTACCACCTAATCTAGCACTTCTTCTTGATGGAAGAGAGATAGCTTTTTTAGATGGAATATAGTAAACAAATTGGAATAGATATACTAAAACAGAATATATAAAATCTAAAAAAAATAAAGGAGGTAATAAATATAGGAAAAAGAAGGATACAAACCCTAAGAGCATATAGGGTTAGGCTTTTTGAATTAGGGTTATTGTGTAAAAATTTAAATTATATTTAAATGAATGAAAATCTAATGTGATATTGATTTAATGAGCTATATTATGCCAAAAAATTATAAAAATATAAGTTCATAACCCTAATTTAATGTACAAAAATTTGGAGAATACAAACTAGGGTTTTGAGCAATATTCAAATCAAGTCGGGTTCACCAAATATTTTAACCTTTTAAGGTTTTATCTATGTAAAACTTAAGTTTGATTAAAAGGTTGAGTTGTCTAAATTAGTGAAATAATATGCAATAAATAACCACTGATTTGTTACAAAATTTGACTTACTTTGACTTTTTAAAAATAGTAATAAATATGTGAAAATAGATACTTATCTAAAAAACACCTAATGTAGAAGATCTGAGTGTTGAAAAATAGGTTACAGGCATGTCCAAGTGTTGTCAATAGGATCCATGAATCATATCCTTTCCACACTTGGATAGTAGTGCCACACTTGGATAGTAGTGCCACACTTAGACAATAGCACCATGTGTCTCTAGTGTCCTGAAAATGGTGCTAGTGTCCTCTGTGCAAGATTTGTTGGTCAATTTAGACACTGCAGATAAACAACATTGTCCTAAATGCATAGAATAGCCAGAACTAAAAGAACATGACATGAGAGAGTCCCTATGATAGACTCAAGAAAGTTTGATAAATTGTAACAAAAGACTATGCAGTCAAGTGCAAGTGACAAGAATACATATGACTAAGCCATATATACCAATGAGTACTTTATTAACCATAGAGAGTTATTAGACTTAAAATCACATGAAAATTAGTGTACAAACAAAGCTTATACCAAATGTTGTATCTACAATTGCATGTTGATCCTCATTTTGTCTACTAATCTTGTTGAGCCCAATGTTGTTGACTACTTATTTTGTGCATAGGGGAATAGTATAATATCAAGGTGCTACCTTGATTATTTTTTGAAATGAGAAGTTATTAAAACTAGTCTCCTCATTGTGAAAACAAATGTAGCGTGTTGTGACCAAATGGATCTTTAAAGCATGCACCATAGCATAAGGAAATACAATTCTAATTTTACATGGCTCAAATTCCTAACAATCTTGACTACAAGACTAGAGACTCTTAATAGGAATTGCTTTTAAGTTTTTAAAATGTAGTTCCTACTAAGGCATGAATATTAAAT
Organism: Torreya grandis; assembly: GCA_037957365.1. NCBI lineage: Eukaryota > Viridiplantae > Streptophyta > Pinopsida > Cupressales > Taxaceae > Torreya > Torreya grandis. The sequence goes on from JARHVA010001921.1 coordinate 2,791,583, forward strand.
TCAACAATGTTAATTTTTTTTATACCCTAAATTTTTACTATGTAAAAACACTTACATATAGTTTTTAATGCATTAGACTCTTAATTCCTTATCAGTAATAAATGTTATTATTTCAACTTTTGAAATTGATGCCTCTTAATGCCATTTGACAAGATGCATTATTTTTCATTTAGGAAGTTCATTTACAAATATATTGTTAAAATCTTCCAATATTATACTTAAGCTCCTCATTCAAATAATATAAAACTATAATTTTATTTCCCACTCTATCTCACATGCTTTCAACATTCATTTTCTCAAAGCACATTGCATTTGTTTTGCATTAACAAGTTAGGGCTTACAACCATCTATGACTGGATTAAAGGCCATCTGAACAACACAATGGTAAATGTTTGAATATCTAATCAATTAAGTTGTTAACCTTATATACATCTTTATAAAGTTTGAATGAATTCAAATCATATAAAAGTAAGTTGTTATTTGATCAAAGTTGCTTTAATAGGAGTAAAATTTGCATGTTGGTCTCGACAATCATGCTAACTAAGCATGTTTTACTATGCAACTAATGAAAATGTTTCATGCTCTATTTGAGATCCCTTTTGCATCCAACAAATTTAGTAACTATTATTGAAAGTTACATGTACGATCTACTATTCATAAATTATTTATAAAGTTCAATAGTTATAACATAAGTGTTGTTGCTCTAATAAATATTTATAATCCCACATTTAAATTTTACTAGGCCACTTTTGATCATACTAGATCTAAGTGATCGCTTATCTCTTATAATATTTAGATTTTTATAATTATCTTCCAAGAATTCTTAATTTCCTTTAATATTTTATTTTTACTTACAAAATCAAATTTTGTATAATTTTTGTTTCACAACCAAACTATATATTTTATCTCTTATATATTTTTTCAAAATCATCTTCAAATTTTTTTAAATTTCTTTTGATATAATAATTTTACTTCAAAAATTACTCACAAATACCTCGACTGCTTAGTAAAGTTTTTTTTGGAAAATAAATTTTGCAAATCTATTCAAGCCATTACAATGCAAAAATACAATATAACATTGGCAACTAGCCATCACATTTTTGCCTTGCCTTTTTTTAGCTTCTAAAATTCTGTTTTCTATAAAACTTGGAGAATTTCATCTTTTTCATATCATGATTGTATCGACAACTTCATATTATCCCGGATAACCATGGTAGGGACTAACCACTTTGTGACATTTAGTTTTATTTGCTATTTAGCAACAACACAAGAAAATTTGAAATAACCCCTTCCATGGAACCACTAGGTGAAAGTCTATTATATTTGGAAAGCCTTTTCCAGCGTTCTATTTGAATAATTTGCTGCACCTCCTATATGTATCAGTGGAGACTAAAGTTATGGTACACTGGGGAATCGACATACTCTCCCTGATTGTCCACTATTTAACAGGAAATCTATTAAAATATATATATGTGTGTGTGTTAGTTATATATAAATATGCAAATAATTTAACTGTGCCGGCAAGATATTCCTTACGTACTGGTTCCCTACTATGTGAATTTATTATGCATTTCCTTTTTCTAATTTTTAATTTGAGCTGAGCTTGTTGGCTAGCACATTCCTCTACTGTAATCTGTCCCTACTGATCTAGTCTATGTGATGGATTAAAAAATGGGTGTGGATGATGACAGGAGTCTAAATCCAATTCGCTCACAAGATTTGAACCCAAAATAAAACGGATTGTCCTGCGCTGTGCATGCAAAACTTTATTTTTCTGAAAGTCAATGTTCCGAACTGGATTTGAGATCGATTTGGGGGATACTTTATCTGCAATCTGTACGCTGTTTCATATTTAGACCACTTTATTTTAAAAAAAGAACAATGAAATCTGCCCATGTTGGCTTCCTTTGTTAAAGTTATGTCGATGCATTTATGATCCCCCACCACCTGGCATAACCCGCTTCTGCTGTCATTGTCATACCATTAATTAATAATGGGTTACATGAATATGATGTCATCAATAGATGCTTATCAGTTCTTGGCACTGTCACTAAGTTTAAACGATTCTAACGTTTAACTAAAACCATGCTTCAAGGTGGCTGAAAATTTTAGGGTACACCCGATTCCAACATCTACCTGAAACCGTGCTCCAATGTGGCTGAAATTTTTCTGTCAAATTTTCTGCCAACAACTCACGTTGAATTCAACGATGCTTTTTTGATTCTGTGCATCTGAAATAGCTGCAATTTTTGTGTGGTGAGGTGGGTGTCTGCAAATCTAAAGCAACCTCCACTGCAGTACTGCATTTCATCAGTAATGCAGTACCGTAAGGATCTTAATGCCAATGATATTTCATTACGAAAAGTGTAATAATGCAATGGTTGTCAGTTACCTGCGCATTAAACCCTAATTCCACTGAATCTGAAACAGAATCCAACAACGATTCAGAAAAAGAGAAAGAGACGGTTACCAGTACCAAGTCAATAAAATCCAGGCAGACTCGATAATCGTGCCTGAATCATGCTGACTGTAAGTCATTCTGATCACTCGCAACAGTGACATCACACCTGCAAAACAGATAGGACAAGAAGAAAAAGCCAATAAAGGAAAAGCCCCATCATCCATAAATCCATTGCAGTCCGCTGTACCGTATTGCATAAAATACAGATCTCTTAGAATAATTTGTAGCAAAAGAAGATGACAAGACTGTACAATTCTAGTATTTGATTTAAGGGGCTGCATAATTGTTTTCAATGCTGATAAGACAATACACAAATGAAGCAAAGCGCATGTTTGAATCCAATCAACACGGTCTATTGATTACACAACTCTATTGTCTACTAAGCAATTGAATGTCTAAAACCTACTTTTCGGTTCTACAAAACACAGAATAATAGTCATCAGCTCAGATATACGTAATCCATGGCGTATGAAAGGTACTAATTGTACATCATAATTACACGGAAGTAAATTAAATATGTTCGAGCGTTCATAATTGTGAAGACGACCATTTTTCAAATCAATCAGTCTCCCAAAGGTAAGAAAAAATGTATCTACTTAATTGAGGCTGCCAAGAACGTTCTCACTTAAAATAGCGGGAGTGTTCGGCTGAACGAACAGACTGTTTACATACCCAACCTCCAAATATGATAAACAATCACATCTTTGACCAAGAACATTCTAATTGAACTTGTGAATTTAATGATAATGTACCTCCACCAGTTAAATTTTGATGGCCACATTATTTTTGAGATTAGATTGTATATGACAATTGTCAATGAGATATGGGTGAATTGGTTAGTGTGGCAATTGTTAATGAGATGTGGATGAATTGGTTAAAGTAGTTTGGTTGTGTCTTTCCATCCAAAGCCAATCTCAAAGGGCATATTAGGTTGTCGCCGCTGGGGATGTTGGTCAGTGGTAGGTATTGGTTCAAATGTCGTAGCCATCAATGATGTTGGTGATAATATTATGACAAAGGTTGTTAGTGAGTCGTAATTGTTGATGTGGTAGTGGTCATTAGTGTTAATGAGGATGGTAATGATCATTGGTGATGGTTGTAATAGAGATCTATAAAAAATTGTTTATTTATTAATTTAAGTCAGATATGCTTCTATAATACATCTTAAAATTAAATCCAGAAAACACAAAATGAACAAAGACTTTTTTCTAGTGAATTTTATCAAAAGATTAAGATCATTTTTGGAAGAATATATCCATTTCTAATAAAGTGCATATATACAAAAACTCTGAAGCTAAAATCTACTTTTGATCATGTATCATGTAGTTCTATCTCCCTGATTACATTTGTTCAATATTTCATGTTGGCATGGGGTGCCTATATACTCATAGTTGTATTTCATTTCGTATACACATTAGCAGTTGTCTCGATGGTGTAAAGAACATTAGGGATGATTTGTCTTCATCTTTTAATTTTTAAAGTTTATTTTTGTGTGTTTATTGAGAAAAGCTACATTTATTGTAAATATTATGGAATTCTTCATTCTTGCATAATAGTCAAATGTAAATGAAGGGTTGATATAAAGGTCAAACATTAAGTGCACTCTTAATACCACAGTGAAAGTCAACCCTTGAGGATCAATGTTGCTAAAATAGTATTCATAATCTGCTAAATTATCCTAGTGAAGTTGATGATAAGAGGTATGGCCCTACTGATATTGATTCATAATGTCATGCTTTGTGAAAATCACTAAAAGGTTTGGGTAAGTTTCGTCAATATTTTATAGTCCTTGTGTGCTTAAGTCTAAAGAGAAAATCCCTTTGATTTTTCTGGAAAGGTCAATACTAATTGTACACTATAATTACATGAAAGTAAATTTTATATGCTCGAGCATTCTTAATTGTGAAGATGACCATTTTTAAAATCAATCTATCTACCAAGGTAAGAAAAAATGTTTCTTCTTTAATTGAGGCTACCAAGGACGCTCTCACTTAAATAGCGGGAGTGTTCGACTGAATGTACATACTTATTACATACACAACCTCTAAAAGTGATAAACAATCACATCTTCGACCAAGAATATTCTAATTTGTGAACTTGTGAATTTAGTGATAATGTACCTCCACTCATTAAATTTGACAGTCACACTCTTGGCTAAATAAATTGTGTATAACAGTTATCTATAATTGTTAGATAATATTAATCTAATTTAGACATGCTTCTTCAATACATCTCAAAATTATTTTTATGACTCAATTTTTTTTATAAATGAGAAAAAAAACAAAATAATTATTATTTATTATAATTTTTTTCCTCAATTTAATTTTTCAAATACTACTTTTAAAAATAAATATATTCATATAACCGTCAAATTTAACCTTTGCATCAACCCATAAATTGCCTTAAATTTCATGATTTTGTTGACATAGCCATTCTCGATATGAAATCTAAAAAGCCACATTGAACTTTTATCATTAAATTTTTTTTAAGTATCTTAGCAGTTTAAATCTTAAGGAAGACTTGTACTTTTCGGTTGTCTACGATCAAGATGATTGTTAGGCGATAATAGAGCTAGTGTAAATGAGGCTCTAAGGTCTCCTATTTTTTTTCCATACTACTGATTTGACGTAGATCTAGGTAAGATCTACTTTATCAAATTTTTATTATTGATTTTGATTGGTGATTCGCCCTTTGGGCAATAAGGCATACCTCTATTTTAAATGACCACTACCACTATCTCTACATCTTTATATGCATGGATAGTTGGTGTGAGTGGGAGTGATTTGTATACATAATATTTTCATACTTTTATCAATTACTGACGCTTTAAATCTTGCAAGAACTCATCGAGACTCAATCTCTTTGAGTGCATGCCCTAAGGGGTGCACCGAGAAAGGGGTGGATAGACCTTTGGTGCTTCGCAGGATTGTTGTCCCTCTTTGACACATTATTACCAATCCAACTAGTTCATAAAACCTTTTCCTAAGCTATTTTTATTCTCTTGCATAGTCTTCTAGTCTTTTTCCTCTTTCTATCCTTCATTTCCTTACTTGGCACCCTTTTAACCTATTCAACATACTAGGTTGATGTGGTTAACCTAGTACAGTTTGTAGACATTTTAGCTATTTTAGTTTGTTAGCCTCCTGACTGACCTAACACAAACTGAGTGAGTTAGCCCAAAAATGTGCTAGGTCAATCGGGTCAACCTAGCACAACTAATGTTATCAAATAATTTTAGGGTAAGTTCTACCTATAATTACAATGTCATTTCGGTCATTATTCATATATGCAATCAAGAGTTATTATTCACTCACGCTTCTTGACAATCTACTCTTCCACCATTCTACTTGAGGAGACTTAACTTAGGTTTCTTACTTTGGAGAATCTAGTATTATGGATAGGTCTTGGATTCTTTGGCCTAACAAAGTGATCCTTATGAACCACAATAACCTCTTGTGAAGCCCCTTTGGCCAAGGGAGAGATTGAGTCTCAACGGGTTCACATTCAAATAAGTATATTCTAACTTTGTTATCCTCTCTTTTAGTAGATAGAAGTAGCATACATGTTGGCTTGAATAATATTACTCTTCATGTTCCATGTATTAGGGTGTTACTCATACTTACTTTATTTGAAGTTCCTTATACATGTTTTGATTGCTTTGTTTTACTAACCCCCCATTTTGTGCCACAAGCTTTGGTGTAAACTAGATTAGATTTACTTTTCTTATTATTAGATTAGTGAAATATTAAATCATATGACTCTTTTAGGGTTGTTATGCAATTGTGTTAGACTATAGGCTTTGGAACCCTATCTCACATGGTGTGTTGTGACAAGTGATTCCTTAATCAGTGTTTCACTAAATTTTGTCTATTTTAAGTCTAAAGGAAAATAGAAAGAAGGATGGGGATAAGTGATTAGAATGAACCCATATTGGTTTGCACACTGTATCTAGATGTTGTGAGCACTCCTCTTTGGTTGGGGAGGACTACCTACAAGTAAGAAAGCACTACCACAAGATGTTTGTTAGTAGTTAAATGAGTGGGTTGTCAAGCTACGTGATTGTTCTAAGAAGTGTGAAATTTCTTTAGAGATGACAATCCACTTTTGAGAGACAAAAGAATAATAAATAATTGAAAGAAAGATAGAGTGAAAGAGAGATAATATTACTGTTATTAACAACCTATATGCAGTAGAGAGTGACAGGGTGCAGGTGATATACTCTATTTGTATTTTAGAAGTTGTTTGGGTAGGTTTTGAAGATGTTAGGGAATCCACAGTCACCGACGTCAATAAGGGAATGATCGATATTAGTTATACTATCGAGGTCAGTAGTGAGGTGACTCATGTTGGTTAGGTTGCCAAGGTCGATAGGGGAAATAATTATTTGGGAGCTTACAAAAGGCTTTTTCAGGTTTAGGAAATGGTTTAGATTAGGTTAGGAGGTTGGGAGAGTTATGCGAGAGAGATTATGGCTTGGGTGTTAGGTTAAGGGGAAATAAGTGAGGAAGCTTTGTAACTCCCTCACGAGGGTTTGATCAAAAGTGCATAAAACAATGCACAGTAGATATAAAAAAATAGCAGAATAAATGTTTAAAAGACCTACAGGATAAGTGATGTACTTAGTTGTGGTTACCAAATGATATGTGCCAGATTGATGATCCCTAGTAAGGAGTCTAAACCTAATTGCCTAAACAAAGAGAAAAAATGGGTTTTATTGGTCCTCAAGAGCTTAATTGTTGATTGTGATTGACTTACTCAAGATGACAGTAACCTAGGATGTCAAAAATATAATGTTGAGAGCTTAAATGTAAGTAAGAATCAATTTTCTTAATTTCTACTGACTTGCACCTCAAATTGGAGTTTGTCATGGGTTGACCGATGTTGAATGCCCTATAATAGATAAACCTTGCTATTTTTGGCTTATTTTTTATTTTTCTTCATGCCAAGTGTGACACCCATTATAAAATAGTAATATAAGAGGTTAGGAAGGAGGTAGTTGATTAGGAATTTAGTTTGAAAGTGGGAATAAGTCTTGGGTAGTTAGGATGAGGGGACCCAGTCTTAAGGTGACTCATCAGGCGAGAATTAGTCATAGGGCGAGGTGGCCAACTAAGGTGGCAAGAGGGGTTTTTATTAACTTAATTAAGTATTTTAAATTAATTAAATGTGTGAGGGGTAAAAGTATGGGTTAGGAAGGTTAATTGTTATTATTGAAAAATGGGTTAAAAAGGGGTTTTGACATAGGGAGTTACGCACATGTGTGTGATGTAATTTTGGTATCTACATTTGCCCCTTTTTATCTTGTAATTGATACTGACACATTGCAAGACAAAAATACGAGTTATATGCTCTAAGTATTGGATGAGGTATCCCCCCTCAAAATGGGAATCGATGGAGGAGAAACTAGAATCAGGTATGGGTTTGATAAAAAGGTAATTGGGTGAATGGTGAAGAATTGAGTATAGCTCAATACACATTTAATAAAATGAGATATAATCAACAAAGTCAAAAACATGCAAGGTTAAGGAGGACTTGGATAGAAGTAACCAAAGTACAACTTGTAAGTGATAGTTGATAGGTCAAAACAATCAAAGTTGTAGCTCCAATGGTTAATGTGTCCCAAGTATCTAAGGTAGGAAGTGCCCTTGGGAAACACAAATAGGTTGAAGGTGATGGGATGAGCTTGGTTTCCATCCACAATACCTAATTTACATGCATGTGCATAATAGCCAACTATAGTGGAATAACATAAGAGATCAAGACAAGTAATGCAAGGTTGGTGTAAAAGGGTGAATGAGTGAGGAGATATTCATGATCTCCAAGTAAAGTCAGCATGGGTGAAGATGTAAGTGATATCCAATGGAATTTGTCATGGTTAGGGAGATATATGGGATCTCTAATTACCCCAAAGTATGGGTAAAGTCTAAAAAGTTAGGGGTTGCTTGGTTGGAGAAAACATTATTAGAATGGTGCCGACATCAATAATAGATAGTGCTGACATCAGTGCACTAGGGTAATGTTGTCAGTGTTGATAGGTGTAAGTGCCAATGTCAGTAGATTAGGTATTGAATGCTAACATTGATCGCTGACCAAACTTGACAAAAGGGGGTTTGGTAGTCGACCAAACTCATTTTCAACTTTATGATTGGAGAAAAAAAATAGAGCTTGAGAGTGACTGAGATGACAAAGCAAGGAGGGGACTCAACAGGAAGTGCACCACCATAGGAGTTAGTTGTGCCAGCCAGGAGGAGATAGAGAAACAAAGTAAGAGTCTCTGCTAGTTGGTTTGAAATTTGATTTGGGTATTTGGAGTTTTTAGCCTAATTTAGAGGTGGGGTGTAGAAAATTTTTAGTATAGGTGTAGAAAATAATGTAGGTTAGTGTTATAATAATTTGGGGGGTTGTTTGGTTAGTTTTTAGGTGAAATTTGGTAATTTTAGGGTTTGGGTCGTTCAGCACTAGGGCCGAACTAGTCATCGACATTGATGAGGTCCACTAACATCAAATGACACAACATTGAGGTCGATAGGTACCTATCAACATCGACTGATACTTAGGCCTATGAAGAACTGACATTAGTATTAATGCTGATGTTAGTGACTATATAAAAGTATCAAAATAGGATAAAGTGTGAGTTTGGATCCCTAGTGGAAGTAGTCAACGTAGCCTAATGGCTGAGCTAGCCTCCGAAGACCCCATGTCAATTGAGTGTTGCCTACATATCTTGGTTTAGGGCCTCAGGCCAATGTAGTTCTCCTAAAGCCTAGGGAAAAGATATAAAAAGGTGTGATAAGGGAAATGGGTAAAAATATAAGTTGAGATAGGTTGAGAGGTCTAGGTCATAAAAGACAGGCCATAGTGTCAAGAGTTAGGGATATAGGCCATGAGGTCTAGAGTTGTGATAGGTAGGTAGGCCTAGGGTAGAGAGAGAGACATTGAATCCTAGGGTAGAGAGAGAGAGAGAGAGGAAATGAATCCTAAGGTAGAGAGAGAGAGGTAGTGAAGCCTAGGGTAGAGAAAAAGAGGCAGTGAAGCCTAGGGTAGAGAAAAAGAGGTAGCGAAGCCTAGGTTAGAGAAAAAGAGGTAGTGAAGCTTAGGGTAGTTAGTGAGGTGGGTATATGGCTGAGCTAACCTCAGAAGACCCTGTGTCAATTGAGTGCTATCTACATAGCCTAGTTTAGGGTCTTAGACCAATGTAGTTCTCTTAAAGAGAAGGGAAAAAAGTAGTGATAGAGTATATTAAAAAGTATGTGACTTGAGTTGTGTGTGTATGGATGCAGGTGAGAATGGAGCTGACATTATGGGATCATCTACCAAGGCTATTGACATGTATGAGGAGGGATGTCACTCTAGATGAGTGAGATCACATGGTAGTCATGGGGTTAAGAAGAGTGTGATGATACTATCAAGTCACTTAGGATGTGTCCCTGATGATAGTATTGATTAAGATCTATTGACTGGAGAGTTGATGGTGACTCAAGAGGATGTTTATAGGATTTTGTGGCTACCACTCCAAGGTGAGGAGATCTTTGCATGCTCGAGAGAGGAGCATGATATACACATGGTCACATTATATGTAGAGCATGTTAGTGAGGTGACTTACCATTCTATGAGTTTCACATATGAGCCACTCTATATGGTTGATGAGGAGAAACATCCTCTGAACATCTTGATGATGATTGGGATCATGGTGTATACATTACCAGATGCAGATGGTGGTAGATTTTTTATTACATTTATAGGTGTGCTTGCATGATGGTTGAGTAGTAGACTATTTTTGCTTGGGGTCCAATATTTTTGGCATAGTTATATAGAGAGATATAGGGGTTGAGATTGCGATGGTGATACAGTTTGTGTGTCAGCCATCTACTGCATTATTGGGCTTATGAGTATATCATGGTGACATGACCACTAGGGTTACCTACCATGATCCTCACCGAATTTAGAGTTGGTTTTAGATGGTGGAGAGAGGGCATGGCACAGACTCGAGTAGATGGTGTGGTTCAGGACATTGCCTACTATAGGCATATAATTGAGGGTTTGATCCCTACTAATATTTTGTGGAGACCCTATCTACCATACCTAGTTTTTAGAGGATAGACACAACAATTGGTGGGTTTTTAGAGCTCACTATGGGTCAAGGGTAGATGAACTAGGGAGTTAGAGATGGTACCCATGACATGGGTTAGGAGGCAGTTTGGTTTAGTTTAGGATATTCCACCTACCTTATTGTGATATAGGAAGGATGACATAGAGGCACCCCTACCATTGCCCTAGGAGATAGATGGGCCAAATTTTGAGGAGCTACTAGTAGGGATAGGTGTTGGAGACCTAGGGTGGATAGCAACCTATACATCTTGGAGGGTAGGGTTACATCTCACAGTGGAGGTCAAGAGGCCACCACTAGATTTATAGGGGTTGGTGAGAGAGAGGGATGCAATAGTATAGGCCTGAGATGCAGCAGTGCAAGCTCAAGAGATAGCCTAGGCACATGTTTTAGCTTTACAAGGGTAGGTGGTGATGTTGCAGGGTCAGATTGGGCCTCTATAGGGCTAGGTTGTAGCACTACAGGCCCAAGTTATTATTTTATAAGGTCAGGTGACTATAGTGACATTAGAGAGAGATAATCTAAGAGTAGCAGGCCAGGCTACTCCTCCTCCATGACCACTATAGTGACTAGTACAGGCTGGGCCATCATCAGGTGCTATGGGACCTCCACAAAATGTATCTATGGTGAGATATTTGACTGCCCTAGATGAGATTACTTATTATGAGAGGGAAATTAGAGAGTTTCCATAAATTCATAGATATTTAGAGTTTAGAGAGTAAGAGTGGTCTATATCATGTGCCACAGTTTCTAGCTCATGCAGACATAGACAGGTGAAGAGTGGTGATGACATAGCTTTCTCACAATGACACAAAGAGCCTCGAGGACTCTGAGTGCTAGAGTTTTCCCTTTTTGATTATCTATGTTATATGTATACCAGCCTATGATTCGAAGATGCAAGATGTATATTTAGAGAAAGAGAGAGATGATGTTATGATGATGTAGATGATGATTATGTATTTTGATCACACACAACACACACACACACACACACACACACACACACACACACACACACACACACACACACACACACACACACACACACACACACACACACACACACACACACACACACACACACACACACACACACACACACACACACACACATTAGACGTTCACTTATTATTATGTTGAGATGTGTTTATTGTGATAGGTGATGATGATATGGATGATGATTATTTTAGATGCTAATTTTATGATATATTAATTTTGATGTTAAAGTTGATCATGTTAGTTGAGTTTACACTAGCCTTTCCCATATATGTGATGGTATATGCATAGTTGGTTGGTTAGTTTCATCTTAGCATTTTTCCATATTTCATGATGGTATATGCTTAAAATGAATAATTTGGTTATGTTAATTTATTTTAGCATTTTTTCATATTTGTGATGGTGCATGCGTTAAATAAATTGAGTAGGCTTTGTTAGTATTGGTATGACATTTTTTTTCCACCTCAAATAGAGAGATCGACATGTGATGTGAATGGGAAAATAAAGAGGCAGAATGCTCATGCATTGGTAAATACTGTAATTTAGAACATAAATAGGCTCAAGAAAATGAGCCACTTTCATGCCTTATATCTTTGAACCATGGTGTTTGTTAGAGAAGCATCGTGTTTACCTTATATTAAGTGAGATTCGCAATCCCTTGAAAGCATATGAGTGGAAAAAGGGTAAAATGAGGGAAAATGTTTAGCATAACCTACAAAGTAGGGATGATATGCCCCTGCTATGGGTGACCCAAGAGCTCCTATAGGCAAGTCCATGACTTAAAGATTTTTTTTTGTAAGTTGATCAATGCGAGAAGCCTACAATGGGATGTTGTATGGGTTAAGGTCGTATAAATTTGTGAGAAGCCTTTTTCATTTATTTTTCTCTTTGAGAACAAAGTTTGGCTTAGCCATCCTTCAAGGGAGTGGTCTAAGCATTTATTTTTAATTTTAAATGGCTATCTTTCAAGGGAGCAATCTATTAATACTACCAGAGGGAAGTTACTTAGTTGTCCTTAAAGGGAGTAGTCTACATTGAGAAGCATGACCTGAGAATTTATAACTTTGTCACACATCCAATTTTTTTTTCTTTTAGTCATGGACAAGACTATAGAGGCTTAAGAGTTTTCCACTTTGAGGGAAAAACCATACCACTATGTAAGTTAATTAAGTGTATAAGAGTAAGGGTGAAGAGGAAGGGAAAGGAATGTAATAGGGATGCTCAAGGGATGAGCTCAAGTTAAACACAAGGTAATGCGACACTTATTTAAAAAAAGAATGGTCGTAGGTGTAAGGCATTTAAAGGCTTAGGTTTTGGTCTTCCTTCAAGAGAAGATACGCGATAAGTTCCTGAGCCATATTTATGATTTATGATATAAGGTCCAAGCTAATTAGGAGCAAACTTACCTCGTTTGCTTTTTTCCATGTTTGTCATGTGTTGGTTTTCTTTTAAGATGGGATCTCTTATATTGAAATCTCACTCTTTGAGGTTTTTTTTATAAACGTGTTTGATACGCTCTTGATAGATTTGGAGGTGGTTGAGGGCTATGAGAAAATGCTCATCAAGCAAGTCAAGCTAAGCCAAAAGTTATTAGCAAAAATCATCATTAGTAAGTATTCCTTGTAGAGAAATGCAAAAATAAGGAATCTGGACTTTAAAAGGCAAAACAACCTCTGTCCCATAGACTAGTGAAAAAGATGTAGCATCCATATGGGTTTGAATGTTAGTGCGGCAATCCCATAAAGAAAAAATAATATGTGTGTGCTAATCCTTGCCTGTATCATTGACTACCTTCATGAGAATTTTGGTCAATGTTTTGTTAGAAGCTTCTGCCCGTCCATTAGCTTATGGATACTATGGTAATGAGAAGCTTAATTTAATTTGAAATGTATCACAAAGACTTTGAATAGTCTTGTTTTTGAAAGACTTACTATTATCTTTTATAATCTTATGAGGGACCCCAAAATGATAGATGATGTGATGGTTAATGAAGTCAAAAAATTTGTCAACTTTAGTGGAGATGAGAGGGATGCCTTAACCCACGTGGTGAAGTATTTAGTGGCAGTAATGATAGCATGATGATAGAGGGATGAATGAGGGTTAATCTCTTTGATAAGATCTAAGCCCCATTGGGAGAAGAGCCAAAAATGTCTTTGGTGAACTGTAATGCATGACTAGGAATGTGAAGGAGGTTAGCATGTTGTTGACTCATGATGCAACACTAAACATAATTAGCACAGTCTTGATGAAGTGTGGGCTAATAATATCCAAGTCAAAGGATACGCTTGGCAACTACGTGACTATTGAAATGCCCTCCATAAATCATAACATGGACTTCCTTAATAGCGAAGGGAGTTTCAGTACTAGTGAGGCATCTAAGGAGAAGACCATCAAAACTTTATTTGTAGTGAAGTTCCCCTAGTATAGTGTAATGAGCAGCACATTTTATGAAGGCCCATTTCCCATTATTAGATAGATTAGAAGGGGTAATAGAGAAGGAAAGATAATCCATGAGTTGTTTGTACCATAAGTCATGTGGGTTGGTTGTTACATTTCTGACAAAGAGGATGTTAGTTGAGACATAAGAGGGTAATGCTAAGTTATTCATGGTGACATAGATTCTTGAAGAGGAGGATGAAGAGGGTATGTGTAAAGCAAGTGAAGCCATCATGTCAATAAACTTGTTTGTAGATCAAGGAATAGTTTTCAAGAGATAAGAGTCAAATGATCCCAATAACATAACTACATGATGTTTATATCACTATAGAATTTTGTTTTTGCATAGGTAGGAACCATTAACCTGGTTAACCACTAGTTGAGAATCACTAAAAATGGTTATAGATTTGATACCCAAAAAGAGAGTTGTTTGAAGTCCTAGAATCAAAGCCTCATATTTGGCCATATTGTTAGTGCATTCAAAATCTAATTTAAATGACAAAGGCATAAGCTCACCATCTAGAGGAATAAAAATGACCCCCATACCCCCACCATGTTGGCATTTAGATCCATTAAAGAACATCATCATTTGATAGGAGATGTCATCAGTGGAGAGTATTGTAATGGATTCATCAGGGAATTTGAGCTTTGAAGGCTGATTATCAGGTAAAGGGGAAATAACTAACTGGTTAGTGATTATTTGCCCTTTAATAGACTTTTGTTAAATGAACTCTAAGTCAAATTCAATAATAAGTATGAGCCACTGAGTGACACATTGGTTGTGATATGGTTTGAAATCCATGTATTTGAGGGGATCGATATGGGTGACCACATAGGTTTTATGATTCAGGAGATAATGGCGAAGCTTAGAGGCAGAAAAGACCAATGTAAGGCAAAGTTTTTTAGTATGGGTATATCGAGTCTCATAATCAATAAGTGTGCGGTTTATGTAGTAAACTGCCTGCTCTTGATGTCGGTTATCTCGATGTGCAATCATAACACCTAGAGAATGGTCTATTATAGAGATGTATAGGTAGAAAGGCTAATTTTCCTTAAGTGGAATAAGAACCGATGGTGAAAAAAGTTATTGTTTAAGTTCATCAAAATCTTCTTGGCAATCTATATTTCAATTGAAGGAGACATCCTTTTTGAGGATTTGGTGAAAGGGTTGGAAATGATATGACAACTAAGAAATGAAGTGGTGAATTGACTGAAGTTTTCCCTACAAGATACATAGTTGTTTGATATTAGTAGGTACATCTCTAGGATTTCTCTAACCTTATAAGGATCAACCTCGATACCATAGAGAGAAATAATAAAACCTAAGAGCTTATCGGAAAGAACACCAAAGACACATTTCTTTGGGTTAGTCAAATGTTATATTAGAGGAGATGAGAAAATATAATTTCAAGAATTGTCAAGTGATCCTGGTGAAGTTTAAACTTGCAAAGTAAGTCATCCACATAATTTTCCATAATTTTGTGTAGGAGATCATGGAAAATGTAAGTCATGGTACATTGGTAAGTTGCACCAGTGTTCTTCAAGCCAAAAGGCATGACCAAATAATAGAAAGCCCCCCATGGGGTGATAAAGGTTGTCTTGTGTTGATCCTTAGGAGCGACCAAGATTTAGTTATATCTAGAGAATCCATCCATAAATGATAGCATCTCATGGCCAGTCGTTAGGTCAACAAGTTGGTCGATACTTGGCAATGGAAAATCATATTTTAGACAAGCAATGTTTAAATCAAGATAGTCAATGCAAATGTGGATTCCCTCAGTCACTTTTGTGACAAGAACAATATTGGAAATTCAATGTGGGTAGTTGATGGGTTGGATAAATTTTACAAAAAGGAGTCATTGGAGCTCTTATTTAATAAGGAGAGTAATATGAGGATGCATCTTGTGAAGCTTTTGCTTAACAAGTTTAACATCTTGATTGGTGACAATGTTATGAGTGATGATAGAGGGGTCAATACTAGGAATGCTACTATAAGACCAAGCAAAGGCTTTGCTATGGTCATTAAGAAATGTGGCATAATTAGCTTTCTCAGAGGAATCTAAAGATTGACTGATCTTGAGGATGTGATGGTTATCATGAGAAGATAGGCTGATGTCAATGATTGATTCATTTAACATAGCTTACATTTGGATGGGAGCGATCATTAGATATAGGAATCATCCACACCTATGTAGGTGAGAATTATGTCATCATCTTGACATTAGACAATTTAAATAGTGGGAGAGTCTTCATCACTTATTTCAGGATGAACGAGAGAAAGGGACCTTCTTTCCTTACCCTGACGATAGGTGAGAGGCCCCAAATGG
This sequence comes from Torreya grandis, assembly GCA_037957365.1. Lineage (NCBI taxonomy): Eukaryota > Viridiplantae > Streptophyta > Pinopsida > Cupressales > Taxaceae > Torreya > Torreya grandis. The sequence goes on from JARHVA010001921.1 coordinate 2,807,910, forward strand.
ATGGCATTTATTGAAAAAAAATAGGAGGTATAATAAGATGCTTTGGTTGTGTCACACCAAAAGGCATACTGCCTAAGGAGCATCTAATAAAAGCTATAAGAGGTCGACAAGCCACCCCAACCACATGTGATACTTCCCACTTTATTGGGATTCCCTAATTGAATCATGGAGTAATATGAGCACATGCTCCTATCGGATCAATTTTTTTATAAAAAGTAAACAACATCTCACAACTGTAAATGGTAAAGGACATGCCCACTCTATTAGCCAAGAAAAGACCTTTCCATGGGTCACATGGTGCGATTAGCTGGATCACACTCCAAGATTTACTTTTGTAGTTAAATCATCTGTGTCACTATATTAAAGGGACAATGAAAAAATATTAAAAGGGCCCATCCATACTTCCTGCTAGGGACTCCCATAAGGGCTTTCAACAAATATGTCAATGCTTATGTCATTTGATCTTCATACCTATGATGAGTGTCATGGACATAGTCATCCCATGAGTATGCATGTGATTCATGAAGGTCAAGAATCAATATTTCAATTATATTAGGGTGTCTGGGATTTGCCATAAGAAATTCATTGCTTAATATGGTATCAACATCTTCTTGAAGTTCACAAAACTTTCTTTAAAATGTATATCTAACTTTTTTGTTCTCGTGGTTATATATACAATCTTTGAAACAAAACTTAAATTCTATTTCATCATAAAAGTGATCATCGATAAATTTGAACAACATATTAGTATCATAAACACCTAATTATTCATGGATGACAAGAATCTTGAACTAGGGGCTTAAAGTTGTTGGTGCATATTCTTCAAGCCATTGATACCATGTTAACTTTTCCCATTGATCATATGGCATATCAACTAGTCTGTCATGAAAGCTTCTTTTAAGCAGATTAGTGCTCATACAGATTTAAACTTCTCCATAGAAAATTATCTTTGTTTTGGTCAGCTTGAATGTTGGAAGTGATAGTTGTCCCCCGAGTATCCTGATAGTTTTGTGATCCATATCACAGAATCTAGTCCATCTCCTTTCGTCAGCATCAGGAAAGTTCTTGTAGGCATTAACTAAGAAATATTTTGACAAAATATTTTCAATAGCAAGCCTAAGAAGTTCTTTAATTCAGGTTTCTATAGGGATAAGAAGCAATTCTTTCATTCTTTAATTTTCTTCTTGAGTAAGATCTTCTAGTATAGTATCGTAATCAAAATTATCAGGTCCTTCATTACCTTAAAACATCAAAACATGATTAGTACAAAAATTATGAGAATACCATTTTGATCCTTTTTTGGACACCAAATTAGCTAAATAATTAGCAGTTCCTTTCTTGTATTGAACATCAAAATCAAAGTTAGAAACCATATTGCCCATCTAGTCATTATTTGGTTCCCAACTTACTAGGTGTTGGGTTTTCTAATGATAGATTCAAACTGTAATAGATCTGTCCTCAAGAGGAATTTATTTGCGAGAAAAAAGATCCTTAGTTTGAACATGCATAACTTGATTGCTACTAGTTCTTTTTTAGTGGAATGGTAATTATTTTGAGCTGGGTTCCATGTTCCACTACAGTAATAGCAGACTTCTCTGTCATCTTTAGTTTTTTCCATAAGTATTCCGCTGTATGCTTCATCTGAAGCATCTATTTCCAAAGTCATTAAACCTTCTCTTGGTAGTTTGAGTTTTGGTAGTCCTTTAACTTTTTCCTTGATTCTTTTGATTGCCTATGTCATTTTAGTAGTCCATGGGCTTGAGTCTTTTCTTAACCTTTTATGTAGTATTTTCCTATCTTTGGCCTGATCTTCATAGAACAGAGAGCAATAATTCAGAGATCCAAGGAATCTCTATAATTGTATTTTGTCTTTTATTTCATATGGGAATCTTTCTAAAAAATGCAAAATATGAGGTGCAATCTTATTTTGACATACATTTAACAAAAGAATTTTAATCTCTATCTTGCCTATGTCCATTTTCTTATCACTTAAAACCAACCCATTCTGGTTACAAAGATCAACAAATTCTTTCAAATGTATAAGATGACTATTTATATCTTTTGAAAGAACTAATATATCATCAATATAGATAGTGTTGACGGTGTAAAATTGTGCTAGGTCTTAGCCAATCAACAATGGGAAGTTTCAAGCTGTGGGACAATGCGGCTTGAAACAACCTCCAGGTTTTAAAGAAGCTGGTCTCTTCTATTTTATGGGGTGTTGGGAAAAGGGATAGGACACTAAACAAAAATGCAAAATGTAGGAATTGAAACCTAACTATGGCGATGCGCTTGAGTGTAATCCTAATCCTAACCTGAGCACAATGAGACTATTATATGATTCTATTACATTTAAGAGTAGACAAGTGCATGATCAATGTAAAACATTGGGATAACAGAAATAAAGGCTCACAAGAGGGGAGTCTTTTGCTTAGATATAGGAATTGTTAACACCGGCATAGTGTTCAATCTTCTTATAGATTCCTCCAATCACATAAGAGGTGCAAAAGTCATGCACAGTTATGTAGAGCTTCAAACTACAGAAGATGAGACAAAAGCAAATAAAATTTCCAATCACAACATTAGAAAATCTACAGAATAGACTAAATTGCAAACAACACAAATAACACCAACCAAGGCATGGAGCTTAAATTTCCTTAATTTATTTAGCCATATAAAGGGCATAGAAACATGCATGATTACATCAACTTTACAACTTACGAAAATCAAGACAAGAGCAAATGATATTACTGGTCAAAATTATAGAAGTCTAAACTATGATAAATTTCCCCCCTTTTCTCCTTTTTTACAATCCTACTTATATAGCCTTAGGTGCCTCCCAGATCACTCCACTTCCCGCATAATTCTTCTTCATCCTTCCCTCCTAAGGTACAAATAGACCATCGTCTTCAATGCTTTGGGGGGCTCCAAAAATCTACGTGAGGAACTGTTCCATCTACTCTAATTAATTCCAACCAATTTTCCCTTTATTTCACCCTTCTTGCAACAGGTACACGAAACCTTCTGTTATGTTGAAATGGGAGAACTCTTAGTCAATTTCTTGAAAATCCTCCTATCATTGAGAAGGCACCAAAAAATGACGCTTGGCATTTTTTGCCAGATTTTTGGATACACGCGGCCCTTTCCGCTTTTCTTTGGTGATTATGTGGTGTAATTTTATTCGGGGCTTATACCAGACCTTTTACGAATGGTGACACTTGGCAGCTTCTATGGACTTTGAAGTAACACCTGGGGCCCATCACAACCCTTTTTCAACAATGAAGCTCAAAGATGGTTTCTTTGAAAATTAGCACATGGTAGCCTCCACTGCTTTTGGGAAGATACGTGGCATCTTCCACTTCTTTATCTAGGGGTGTGTGGTGCCTTTCGCTTTTGCTGGTGATGGAGTAGAGAGGGACTCAGAGAGTGACACTTGGCAGCCTCCACTATACTTTAGCAGTTAAGCAAAATGAAGTGATGCCTTTATGTGTTAATAGGAGGGCACTAGACCTAGGCATTGAAACAAAGCCTCTCGATAGTCGACACATGGTGACTTCTGCCATTTTCTCAAAAGGGGATTTCAAGGTCTTTGCAACTGCCACCTGACACCTTCTGCTTTCTATGCTACTTGGTCCGTTGAAAGTCTTTGCCAAAGGGTAGAATGAAACATAGGTGCCTCTATGAGGCTCAAACACTGACATGTGGCATGTTCTACTTAACTGCTACTGGATATGTGGCGCATTTCATGACTCTCTAGAAAGTTACAAAAGGAGCTTAGAGGATGCCAGTTGGTCAGCTTCATTCTTTGGTGGGTGACATGTGGTGGCTTCCACGTGAACTTGATACTTAGCACAAAATTGGAACAAGGAATCAAAGAGAAAGAAAGGCCTATGCCTGAATGACACCACTTGGTAGCCTCCACTACATTTTGACATTTGATAGAGAATGAAAAGATGCCTTGCTCTAACTCTGTTGTTACGATCGAGGTATTGATGGAACCAAAACTGTAATGCTTGACTAAAAACTTAAGTGTTACGTAGAGTAAAAAAATTACTCTACAGTTATTGGTGACCCTCAGGACTTTTGAGCCTGCTCAAAAATAAACTCCACCTTTTGCTAGATCAAAATCATGAAAAATACAGCTTCAAAATAGCCATCGACAAATGTTTAAAACACTTATTCAAAACAAAGCAGGAAAACAACAGAAAAATAATGCGAAGAAGGGAAATTATCTAACTATAATACATGAGAGGCCCAAGTCAATATAAATGTTTCAAGTAGATTCCATTTATAGGAATCTCTTTTGGTTCTCCTTCCATCGACTCTAGTTTGAAAGAATTCTTCTCCCTGCACGCACAAAGTTTATATAGACCAGTCCATAGTGCTTCAAATTTGGTATGCTGACCTGGCTTAGTGGCCCTTGCATCCCATTTCAAAACAATTGAGCCTTCTTCAAAATTGGGATTTGAAGTCCTTTTGTCAAAATAATTCTTAACCATTCCTTGGTCCTTGATCAATGAGTCATGGGCTATGTCCCTCTTTTCCTAAACTTCCAAAAGTTTTGTGAGTCTAACTTGCATAGGGCCATTTTCTTCAATCTCGATTTGTTTGATCAGCTAAAGAGTAGGGATCTCCAAGCTTAGGGGAATCACGACAGACTTTCCATACACTAGTTCATATGGAGACATTTTGATTACTTGTTTGGGTGTGATTCTATCAGCCCACAGTGCTAGATTAAGCACTTTATGCCACTCTTTTTGATGGTTAGCCCCTATCCTTTTGATGAGTCTTATCAGGTTCTTGTTGGTCGACTCTGCCAGACCATTACCTTGGGGGTAATAGTTAGATGAAGTTTTTAGATATATTCCATGTCTTAAGGCAAAGTCAGATACTTTAGATCCTAAGAATGCTTTAGCATTATTTGATATGATGGTGCGAGGAGCCCCAAAGTGAGTAGTAATATCCCCTAGAAAATCTAGGATCACATTTTTTGTTACTTCTTTAAGTGGGACTGCCTTGGTCCATCTGGTGAAATAGTCCGTGGTAGTCAATATCCATTTGTGACCCATGCTGGATACTGGATTTATCATCCCAATGAAGTCAAGACCCCATTGAGCAAAAGGTTCATCCACAACTATAGGACTGAGAGGCATGGCTGCATTCCTCCTCATCACCACATAATACTGGTAGGATTGACATCTTCTAACCCACTGATAACAATTTGTAAATAAAATAGGCCAAAAATATCCTACCTCACTTATCTTTATGGTTGTGGTATTTGCAAAAAAATGCCCCCCTGATGATCCATGATGCATTTCATGCAATATCTTTTTGGCTTCAGCCTGTTCCACACATCTTAATAATTTCCCATCAAAATTCCTTCTAAAAAGGACTTGTTCAATTAGAAAAAAATGAACTCCCTATATCCTATAATACCTTCTCTTATTTCGAGAGATTTCTCTTGGATAAATCCCATTTTTCATGAATTAAATCTTGCCTCAAGATTCTGGATCGACCTCTTGTAACTTCAGCACTGTCTCTGACTCTTCTTCTGAATCTGCTTCCTCAGGTAACATTTTTTCTAGCTCTTGGGTGATATATTGGCATAGACCCCTACCCCTGACTAGCTTGGTGGGTCTAACCTCTACATCATATTCAAAAATCTTAGTAATCTAATTGGCTCTTTTCTCAGTAATCTCTCCCTCCATGACGTATTCTCTGACACTTGGGTGAGCCATGAGTATCAGAATTTTGCTCTCTAATATCAGGTGCCTGAATTTCTTGAGGGCCTTCACCATGGCATAGGCTTGTCTTTCCACAAAATTGTACCTGGTCTCATAATCTCTGAGAGTTCTTGAGAAAAAGGCTATCGAGTGCTCCCCCTCCAGCCTGCCATTCTTTTGAGTCAGGACAACAACAGTACTTGACTCCCCTCCATAGACATACATCATGAAGGGCTTGGAAAAATTTGGATTCTTGAGCACTAGGGCTATTGAGATGGCCTTCTTGACCCCCTCAAAATCTTACCTTCCTTCTGTAGTCCACTTGAAGACTAGATCCTTTTTAAGCAAGAGTGTCAGTGGCCTAACCAAGCCTACAAAATCAGATATGAATTTACTAACAAAATTGATCTTTCCCAAAAAGGACTGAACTGCGTTTTTATTGGCTGGGAGAGGTAAGTTCATTATAGCTACAATTCTCTCAAGATCTATAGAAACCCATTCCTTAGACACTATGTGTCCCAATAGTTTACCCCGGGGCACAATAAAATTATATTTCTTGGGATTCAATGATATCCCAAAATCCTGACATTTCTTGAAGACAGATTCCAAATGATGAAAATGATCATCAGCATTTTTTGAGAAAATAGTGAGGTCATCCAGATAGACCAGGATGACCTTGTTGATTAGTTCAGCAAAGGCTATGTCCATCGCCCGTTGAAAGGTAGCTCCTGCATTTGCTAAGCTGAATGGCATCTTCACGTAGGCAAATGTCCCCCATTTGGTAGTGAAAGCAATTTTATACTAGTCTTCCTCAACAAGCTAGATCTGATTATACCCAGAGAAACCATCAAGTAAAGAAAATCTCTCTGATCCAGCCATAGTTTGCAGAATTTGTTCCATGGAGGGCAAGGGATATTCATCTTTTAGAGATGCTCTATTCAGATATCTGAAGTCTACACATAGGCTTACATCTCCATTCTTTTTTCTAACTGGGACTAGATTTGATACCCAAGTTGAGTGCTTGATTGGAAATATTATTTTGGAATCTAGAAGTTTTTGCAACTCATCTACCATTAGAAGCTCAACCCTTGGATTTATTGGCCTCTATTTTTGCCTGATGGGTTTGGATCCTTCAGTCAACTCTATTTTATGCTGGATAATGTCTCTGTTGTATCCATGAAGGTCATTGTAGCTCTAAGCTATGACCCTGTCATACTTTTAGCACAACTCGATTAACCTTTCTTTCTCTTCTTGAGTTGCAGAATTCCCAACTTTTAGCTTCTTTTTGCCACTCACCTCTACCTCAGAATAGTCTACCTCATCTACTTGGAACCTTTTCTTTCCCATGCTTACATCCTCTGGGTTAAACAAATTTTCTAAGGTGATCAATCCTTTGGGGAGCTTATTAGTCCTTAGCTAAATAACCTGATCACCATATGCCTCTTCAATTTTAGTTTGCAACTGATCAGCAAACTCATCTGATTGTTGTAAGAAAGAGACTACCTGAGCATCATTTTCAAACACTTGCCAATTTTCATCATTGTCTGGGATGGTTGGCCTCATTATAAATTTCACTAACTCATTGTTAATTAATAGGCCAGTCGCTAGGTTAAATTGTGAGCCAATTTGAGCCATCCTATCAGCCTCAGTGTTTTGACTTCTAGGAATGATTTCAATATTGAAGGCATAGAAATCCTCTATCAAATCCCAAATCTTATGCCTGTAGGACCTCATTCTCACATTCTTGGCCGCTGCCTTTTCTCGTATTTGCTTCACTACTAATTCTGAATCTCCTCTTACTCTTAGGTTTTTTATCCCCTTTTTCTTGGCTAATAGGAGCCCATGTACTAGAGATTCATATTCTACATCATTATTAGTGCAAGCAAATTGAAATCAGATAGCCCTTAAAATTTTATCACCGTTTGGAGTAGTAAGACAAATTCCTGCTCTAGCACCATGTTTACTTCTGACCCCATCAAAGTTCAAAGTCCAGACCTTCGAATCTTGAGAAATAGGTGCCTCTTCTCTTATAACATTTGGGATCACCTGATCCTCATCAAAAATGACATACGTGCCCAAACCAATAGATTCATAGTTCCCATATGGGTCGCTATGCATCATAGCCAACAACTGACCATTTTCTTCTTCTTGGTCATGCTCAGTCCAGTCTCCTAGTTCTTTGACAAAATTTCTTTCTTCTTTATTTATCATGGCATGATCTACTTCTAATCATGTTGTTGGTTCATTAGTGATGTGGTATTTGGATAGTGGTTCAGATAGAATCTTCATTTTTGAACCATATCTGGTTCACAAGATGAGGTGAGACTAGTCAAGAGACATATATCCTCCTATCTTTGTGGTAAAGTCTTTGGATAAACATAAACCAAAGATGGGAGGTATATCTATGACAACTATATCTTGATTGATGATTATGTTGGGACATGTGAATAACTGCAAGGGGAGTTGTTTTATTCTCCCTATGGTTTGCACTGTTTTGCCATCTAGCTGCATAACTCCTTTTGTGAGGGGTTCATAATTTATTTTCAGGGCATCAGCTATTTGTTTAGGCATCACAGTTGTGCTAGCTCCTAAATCTATCAATGCATTATGTAGAAGTTTCTTTCCAACTATCAGAGTCAAATAGAAAGGCTCTGGCTTGGATTTACTTGTGCTGCATTGTTCACGAAGGCTGTTGTGGTTGGAAGAACCGAATCTTTAAGTTTTTCCTTTTTAGTTGGTCTTTCCTTGGTAACGGCATCCTTGGGCACTGCTTGCCCTTGTACAGCTTCTTGCAGTAATGTATTTTGTTCCAAAATTGCTAGAATATCCCATATCGACACTTGTGCCAGAGTTTTTTGTAATTGATCCACAATATTGATTGGTCCTAGAGACTGAGCCTTTTGGTAATAGGGATACCTTGCTCTTTCTTGAGTTTGGATAGGGATCCCTTGATCTTGTACCGGCTATGGCACTTCTTGTCTAACAACAACACTCCTTTGCCAATGAGATGGAGGATTATTCTTGACCTGACCACTTGCAATCTCAGGCTGCTCCACCATCCTCCTCTTCAACCTGGTATAGTAGTCGGATTACACTACTAGTCTTTGGGAGGTGGATGCTTCATTTAAAAAGACTATTTCTTCATCCTCAACCCATGAGAACAAAGTGTGTTTTGGGGCTATCTCTTCCTCTTGTTGCAAGGACATTCCTTACATCTGAGCCACTAGAACTAAATTTTGCATGCCAGGAGATTGGTATGCTTGACTGCTACTGATACTAGCAAACTAGCCATCCATTCTTCTCTGCTCAGCTACCCTTGCTGCAGGTTTCCTCTAGGATAATCTCTAGGTGTGTGAGCATCGTTGCAAGGAAAACACCAAGCATTAGTATCCCTCACATAATTATTCTGACCTAGAACCATTTCCCTATTTGAGTTGGGGGGAATGGTCTGTGAGGGTGTGGGAACATCAACTAATTAATTTGTTGTTTGATTGTTGGTCTGCTTTGGAGGGCCTTGACACTGGTTTGGTTGGGATGAAAACCTATTCCATTGATAGCCTTGATAAGGAGGCTTAGGGAAAGTGTTCTGTTGCCTCTTCATATTAATTATCTCATTGGAGAATGTCCTTAGCATACTTTTGATATCATCTATCTCGGATGACTGAGTAAGGACTAGCTACTTCACGGATGATGAAGGGTAAGTATACATAGACACAGGGGGGCTTACAGCTTTTGGAACCTCTTGAGGTAAAGGCAAGGAGATTTTTGGGAACATAGGCATGGGATGCCTTAGAGGTAGCTTTTTGACATCAATTAAATGGTTTTTAGCTCTGACCGCAAGGTCATATGCTGCCAGCAAAGTGTGTCCTCCTAATGATTGAATCATGACAGATATATCTAAATTTAAAGCCTTGAGATAGAATACTATGGCCATACCAGGTGGTGGTTTAGCTGAAATAGGGATTCTATCCCAAGTTTTCTAGTATCTGGTATTGAAGTCAGTCATGTCTTCTTGTGGTCCCCTCTGAATAGTGATCAATTACTGTAATAGATAAGACTTATCACCCTTCTCTGCAAATCTTTCAAAAAATAGATCTCCAAGCTGATCCCATGTAGAAATGGTATTTGGGGTCAAAGAATGATACCATTCTACCGCCTTTCCTTTGAATGAGGATACTAACAATCTTAGGGCCACATTTTGCTTCGTGACACCATGTATGGCGCAGACATCTGATACATCTTGAAGATGTTCCACGGGTGTCTTTGAGTCTTATCCACTAAATTTGGGTAGAGCCTTCAGAGCATTTTGTGGAATAGGGTCCCAAATAGCTGGTGGTGTTGGGAGGATTAAGGGGCTACCAGTATTCCAGCTCGCATAATTTCTTTGAGGGACGTTGGCTCCCATGTTCAGTACTGGCAGAAACTAGTTAGCTCTTCTTCTTGGACTAACCACCAAAGGTGGCAAAAGAATACCTAGATTTGTAGCAGATTGAGATCTGGTGACTGGTCCACAGCTCTGACTCCTTGTAGCTCGCTAGTTCATGCAGTCTTGAAAGAACCTTCAAAACAGTCCCACCAGGCGTGCTAGAAACTATTGATGGTGTAAAATTGTGCTAGGTCTTAGCCAATCAACAATGGGAAGTTTCAAGCTGTGGGATAATGCAGCTTAAAACAACCTCCAGGTTTTAAAGAAGCTGGTCTCTTCTATTTTATGGGGTGTTGGGAAAAGGGATAGGAGACTAAACAGAAATGCAAAATGCAAGAATTGAAACCTAACTATGGTGATGCACCTGAGTGTAATCTTACTCCTAACCTGAGCACAATGAGACTATTATATGATTCTATTACATTTAAGAGCAGACAAGTGCATGATCAATGTAAAAGATTGGGATAAAAAATATAGAGGCTCACAATAGGGGAGTCTTTTGCTGAGATACAGGAATTGTTAACACTGACATAGTGTTCAATCTTCTTATAGATTCCTCCAATCACATAAGAGGTGCAGAAGTCATGCACAGTTATGTAGAGCTTCAAACTCTAGAAGATGAGACAAAAGCAACTAACATTTCCAATCACAACACTAGAAAATCTACAGAATAAACTAAATTGCAAATGACACAAATAACACCAACCAAGGCATGGAGCTTAAATTTCATTAATTTATTTTGCCATATAAAGGGCACAAAAACATGCATGATTACATCAACTTTACAACTTACAGAAATCAAGATAAGAGCAAATGATATTACTGGTCAAAATTACAAAAGTCTAAACTATGATAAATTTCCCCCCCTTTTCTCCTTTTTTACAATCCTACTTATATAGCCTCAGGTGCCTCTCGGATCACTCCACTTCCCATGCAATTCTTCTTCATCCTTCCCTACCAGGGGACAAATAGACAGTGTCTTCAATGCGCTGGGGGGATCCAAAAATATACCCAAGGAACTGTTCCATCTACTCCAATTAATTCCAACTGATTTTCCCTCTATTTTGCCCTTCTTACAACAGGTACATGAAACCTTCCGTTATGTTGAAATGGGAGAACACTTAGTCAATTTCCTAAAAATCCTCTTATCATTGAGAAGGCACTGGAAAATGATGCTTGGCATTTTATTCTAGATTTTCGGATACACGTGGCCCTTTTCGCTTTTCTTTGGTGATTCTATGGTGTAATTTTATTCAAGGCTTATACCAAACCTTTTATGAATGGTGACACTTGGCAGCTTTTGCAAACTTTGAAGTAACACCCAGGGCCCATCACAACCCTTTTTCAACAATGAAGCTCAAAGATGGTTTCTTTGGAAATTGGCACATGGTAGTCTCTACTGCTTTTGGGAAGATACATGGCATCTTCTACTTCTTCATCTAGGGGTGTGTGGTGCCTTCCACTTTTACTGGTGATGGAGTAGAGAGGGACTCAGAGAGTGACACTTGATAGCCTCCATTGTACTTCAATAGTTAAGCAAAATTAAGTGACACTTTTATGCAATAATAGGAGGGCACTAAACCCAGGAGTTGAAACAAAGCCTCTCAGTAGTCGACACGTGGTGACTTCCACCATTTCCTCAAAAGGGGATTTCAAGGTCTTTGCAACTGCCACCTGGTACCTTCCACTTTCTATGCTACTTGGTTCATTGAAAGTCTTTGACAAAGGGTAAAATGAAACATGGGTGCCTATATGAGGCTCAGATGTTGACATGTGGTGCATTCCGCTTAACTGCTACTGGATATCTGGCACATTCTGTGACTCTCTAGAAAGTTACAAAAGGAGCTCAGAGGATGCCAGTTGGTTGGATTCATTCTTTGGTGGGCAACACATGGTGGCTTCCGTGCGAACTCGATACTTAGCACAAAATTGGAACAAGGAATCAAAGAGAAGGAAAGGCCCGTGCCCAAATGGTGCCACTTGGCAGCCTCTGCTGCATTTTGACATTTGACGGAGAATGAAAAGATGCCTTGCTCTAACTCTACTGCTATGATCAAGGTATTGCTAGAACCAAAACTGTAGTGCTCGATTGAAAACTTAAGTGCTACGTAGAGTAAAAAATTTACTCTACAAATAGTAAAATGCTTAGCATGGCCAAATATTCCATCCATCCTTTTTAGAAATTTAGAGGGAGCATTTTTTAGACTGAAAGGCATAACCTTCCACTCATAATGTCTATCTAATACTGGCAAGACAAATGCAATTTTATAAGTATCTTTAGGTTCTATTGCAATTTGCCAAAATTCACTTTTCAAGTCAAACTTAGAAAAAATACAACATTCCTTCAGCTTGAAAGCTTCTTGTAAGCAGATTGGTGCTCATACAGATATAGACTTCTCCATAGAAAATTGCCTTTGCTTTAATCAGCCTAAACTCTACAAGTGATAATTGTCCCCCAAGTATCTTGATATTTTTGTGATCCATATCATAGAATCTAGTCCATCTCCTTCTGTCAACATTAGGAAAGTTCCTCTAGGCATTAACTAAGAAATATTTTGACAAAATATTTTTAATAGTAATCCCAGGAAGTCTTTGATTCAGGTTTTTTGAAGGGATAAGAAGTCAATATTTCATTATTTCTTTTTCTTGTTGAGTAAGATCTTCTAGAATAATATCATAATCAAAATTATCATGTCCTTCATTACCTTGAAACATCAAAACATGATTAGTACAAAACTTATGAGAATACCATTTTGATCCTTCTCTAGACATCAAATTAGCTAAACAATTAGCATTTCCTTTCTTGTATTGAACATCAAACTCAAAATTAGAAAACCATATTGCCCATCTAGTCATTATTTGGTTCCTAACTTGTTGGGTGTGGGGTTATCTAATGATAGATTCAAACTGTAACAGATCTGTCCTCAAGAGGAATTTATTTGGGAGCAAAAATATCCTTAATTTGAACATGCATATCTTGGCTGCTAATAGTTCTTTTTTAGTGGAATGGTAATTATTTTGAGTTGGGTTCCATGTTCCACTGTAGTAATAACAGACTTTTTCTCTGTCATCTTTAGTTTTCTCAAGAAATATTCAACTATATATTTCATTTGAAGCGTCTATTTCTAAAATCATTAAACCTTCTCCTCACAGTTTGAGATTTGGTAGTCCTTTAACCTTTTCCTTGATTCTTTTGATTGCCTATGTCATTTTAGTAGTCCATGGGCTTGAGCCTTTTCTTAACCTTATCTATAGTATTTTCCTATCTTTGGCCTGACCTTTATAGAATGGAGAACAGTAATTCAAAGATCCAAGGAATCTCTGTAATTAGGTTTTGTCTTTTATTTCATCTGGGAATCTTTTTAAAGACTGAAAAATATGAGGTTGTAGTGCAATCTTATTTTGACATATATTTAACCCAAAAAAGTCAATCTCTATCTTGCCTATCTCCATTTTCTTATCACTTAAAACCAACCCATTATGGTTACAAAGATCAACACATTCTTTCAAACATATAAGATGACTATTTAAATCTTTTGAAAGAACTAATATATCATCAATATAGACAGTAAAATGCTTAGCATGGCCAAATATTCCATCCATCCTTTTTTGAAATTTAGAGGGAGCATTTTTTAGGCTAAAAGGCATACCTTCCACTCATAATGTCTATATACGACTGGCAAGACAAATGCAATTTTATAAGTATCTTTAGGTTCTATTGCAATTTGCCAAAATCCACTTTTCAAGTCAAACTTAGAAAAAATGTAAAATTCCTTTAGCTTGAAAGCTTCTTGTAAGCAGATTGGTGCTCATACAGATATAGACTTCTCCATAGAAAATTGCCTTTGCTTTGATCAGCCTAAACTCTACAAGTGATAATTGTCCCCCAAGTATCTTGATATTTTTGTGATCCATATCATAGAATCTAGTCTATCTCCTTCTGTTAGCATCAAGAAAGTTCCTGTAGGCATTAACTAAGAAATATTTTGACAAAATCTTTTCAATAGCAAGCCTAGGAGGCTTTTGCAGGGATAAGAAGCCATTCTTTCATTCATTCTTTTTCTTATTGAGTAAGATCTTATGGAATAGTATCGTAATCAAAATTATTAGGTCCTTCATTACCCTGAAACATCAAAACATGATTAGTACAAAAATTATGAGAATACCATTTTGATCCTTCTCTGGACATCAAATCAGTTAAAAAATTAGTAGTTCCTTTCTTGTATTAAACATCAAACTCAAAGTTAGAAAACCATATTGCCTATCTAGTCAATATATGGTTCCTAACTTGTTGGATGTGGCATTTTCTAATGATAGATTCAAATTGTAATAGATCTATCCTCAAGAGGAATTTATTTGGGAGCAAAAGGATCCTTAGTTTGAACATGCATACCTTGGCTACTAATAGTTCTTTTTTAGTGGAATGGTAATTCTTTTGAGCTGGGTTCCATGTTCCACTACAGTAATAGTATACTTCTTCTCTGTCATCTTTAGTTTTCTCCATAAGTATTCCACCGTATGCTTCATCTAAAGTGTCTATTTCCAAAATCATTAAACCTTCTCCTGGTAGTTTGAGATTTAGTAGTCCTTTAACCTTTTCCTTGATTCTTTTTATTCCCTGTGTCATTTTAGTAGTCCATGGGCTTGAGTCTTTTCTTAACCTTTTTTGTAGTATTTTCCTATCTTTGGCCTAATCTTTATAGAATGGAGAGCAGTAATTCAGAGATCCAAGGAATCTCTGTAGTTGGGTTTTATCTTTTATTTCATCTTGGAATCTTTCTAAAGACTTCAAAATATTAGGTTTCAATGCAATATTATTTTGACATATATTTAGCGCAAGAAATTCAATCTCTGTCTTGCATATCTCCATTTTCTTATCACTTAAAACCAACCCATTCTGGTTACAAAGATCAATAAATTCTTTCAAATGTATAAGATAACTATTTAAATCTTTTGAAACAACTAATATATCATCAATTTAGATAGCAAAATGCTTAGCATGGCCAAATATTCCATCTATCCCTTTTTTAAATTTAGAGGGAGCATTTTTTAAGACAAAAGGTATAACCTTCCACGCATAATGTCTATCTAAGACTGGTAAGACAAATGCAGCTTTATAAGTATCTTTAGGTTCTATTACAATTTTCCAAAATCTACTTTGCAAGTCAAACTTAGAAAAAATACAACATTCCTTCAGCTTGTTGATAAGAATAGTCTTGTTAGGAATTGGATGCCTATCAGGTATAAGCCAATCATTGAGCTTTTTATAATTTATTACCAATCTCATTTTCCCTCTTTTTTGTTCTAAGTGTTTATTCACATAGAATGTAGGAGAAGCCCATTCACTATGGATTTTCTGTATCAAATCATTCTTCAACAATTCTTTGATCTCTTATTCTCCTATTTTAACTTGAGAAGGGGAGAAAGGGATAGTGTTAGATTTAATACCTTCGGTATAATCAATGCCAAGTTTTAGATCAAGAGAAACAATATGTTTACACTTATCCCAAAACCTTCTAGGATCATTATCACAAAAGCCTTTGATCTTTGTTATGATAGTATTTAGGATATCTCTTCTCTTTTTAAAATCTTGTATTGTCCTGTAAATCTTCATCTACAATTTCATGTCTTCTTCTTCATGGGGTTTTGTGGCAATTCTTACAATTGCATGGGTTTTTCTAGGAATTTGGTGTTCATTACCAAAGAATCTTAAAGATAAGTATTTGCTCTAAATAGTACAAGGTATAAATTAATTCAGAAAGTTCATTCCTAAAATAATATCTATCAACATCTTATTGAACATCCATAATTTTACATATGCATTAATGCCATTTTCTTTAAGTAGTACCCTAGGAGAAACTTTATTTATAGTAGTCCTTGACCCATTGACAATGGTAAAATATAATGAAGCATTTTGCTTCAAGTACTCTAGGATAGGTCCATGCCTTGTGATAATCATATTTACTTTAGTATCAATTAAACAATCTTAGGTCAATAAGTCATTGTTTGGATCAATGATGTTCACTGAGATAATGATTTATTTTTGTTCTCTAGCATAGAAACATCCTTGGTTAGGAAGAATGTCTTCAGGGATATTTTCCTCTATAGAATCTTCATAAAATTTTATTAATTCATTAATATCTTGAGAAGCAAATTCTATTTTTGATTTTATAGTTTTGAACATTTCAACAAGAGGCTTTTGGTATCTTATTAGGTTCTTTGTGCTTGGATTTTTAGGCTTCACTTTTTGTTTTCTATTCCATTCTTGTTGTGCATATAACATTGGGTTGTCATGAAATTCAACATGTTATAATGTTTTGCCCTTAGGGTCACCATGCGTGCTACGTAATTGGGTAAACTCATCTTGATAGATAGGGATGAGATGAAGAGGTAGCTTATGGTTTTGGAGTAGATATTTTAGATGTTGCATTCAGGCTTCAGGATCAAATTCAGACATCATATTTCAATAGTAGAGTTCAGTCTCAAATTTATCAAAAGGAGATAGTTCTTCAAATTGATTTACTTAATTTTCATTTTCACTAGAAGAAATATCATTTTCAGTGGGTATTGAATAGACATCATCATCTGATCTAAATTTAGAAATAGCTTGCATTTATTCGTTAGGAAGTATAGCTCTATTCTTTTTCATCTTTTTAGGATACCTTTTCTTATTTGGGCACTTGGGAGCTATATGACCTTCTTGACCACATATATAACATTTTATAGGTGATTTTCTTGAGATGGTTCTTTTCAGCTTAACATAAGTTTTTCTTTTAGAGAACCTCCTCTTATACTTGGGCTTGTCTCCAGTTTTCCATTTTTGGGATCTGCTCTTTTCTTTATGGCATTTACAATGAGAATTCTTAGAACCATAATATCTTGGTGCACTATATCCACTATGTTTGTAGATACTATTATCAATGGTTTTCATTTGGCTTTAAGCCATTTGGCAACAACTTTATCCTTACATTGATTGTAAAGATATTCTTCTATAGATTGGATGATTTGACCCAAGGTCATTTTTTCAACTGTGGTTTTTTCTCCAGTTGTGGCTTCCTTTTTAGTTGTTATGTAGGCCAATACTCCATCTAAGATTTCACTAGGAAGTACATTAATAAACATGTGTTTAGTTTTAGTCTTTTAGCTCTATTTTATTTTTATTGACAAAAGAGCAAAATCACACTTGAATCTATCCCAGTATTTCATGTTATAAAGCTTCATCCTAAATAATTTATTGTATTCAATAGCATCAACATTTACCATGTCTCTAGCATACTCACAGATAATTGCTTCAATAAATTCAGCTACCATGGATCCTACCACAACCCTTTCGTCTTTTGTAAGGGATAACCACCATCCTTTTCTACTACTAGCTAGGTTAGAAATTATAAGGTCCATGCCTTCTTCCTCAATCTTCCCATATAAAAGTTGTTGAGTGTCTACCCATCTATGGAGTCTTTCAATTAGATTCTAGATTCTATATCTTATATCATTACCTATTCCACACCAACCATCAATATTGAGTGAATATGGAAGTATAAGAACATGAGTTAGATCATTTGGATATCTTCCTTGATTTCATTAGATATCCTGATCAAGGGCTTCAACACTACCAAAATTTTCTTGGGGAAAGATTGCTCTAATCCTAGGTGTTACTATAGATAAATTAGATGACTTAGTGTTGGAGGAGTATACTTCTTCCAACCATCTAGGTGTATTGATAAGTACAACCTTTTCCTCTTTCACACCTTTAGGACTGGTGAGTAGGGACTCAATCCAATCCTATGAAGCATCCAAGGGATCTAAGACTTCTATATTATTAGGGTTCCAATCTAGTTCACTAAGTTCATTGAAATATAAGCAGGTGGTAGTGAAATTTTCTTCAATGTTTTTTTTTGGATTATATCTTCAGACAACATAACCAATTCTTTGAAAATTTTAGTATTTTTATTAAGCCTTTCAAGCCTTTTGTAGGTGCCTTCAATAAATTTTAGCAAATCACTTATGCTTAATGACTCAATGTTTGTGAAGGATCTTAATTGTCTGATTTATTCAGCATGATCAGACACTTACTCTGTAGTAGGTTGTCTTAATGGGATGATATTAGAAGGGGTGGCTTCTCATATTTTTACCATACTCAAAGAGTTTGTTTTATAAGACCTTTTCATATTTTCCTAAAATTCATGTATTTGATTCAAAATAAGTGAGGATGATCCTACTAGGGTATCAACCTTTTCTTGAAGTTCTTGAATTTTCTTTTCAGTTTCTTCTATTCTAACATTCTATTGATCATTTATTATTATGATAAATTTTTCTATTTGATCAAGGCTAATGTTCTCTCTCTTGAGATTACTAAGCTTGAAGAAATAAAGGAAGATTTGAAGAAGCTGATTATGACAAATACACATGGCTATGATATGCTTAAAGTTATCCACACAGGAATGGTGGACTTTTTAAGTGTTAATACTAGTACAAATTTGCAAACTAGAAAAATGGACATTAGACTTGAAAAAATAGAAAAATTTGTCATAAAAATAAATGATCAGCAGTTTGTTAGAATAAAAGAAACTAAAAAGAAAATTCATGAACTTCAAGAAAAGTTTGATACCCTAGTAGGATCATCCTCACTTATTTTGACTCAAATACATGAATTGTATGCAAACATGAAAAGGTCTTATAAAAAAAAATCTCTAAGTATGGTAAAGATAGGAGAAGTCACCCCTTCTAAGATGATCCCATTAAGACAACCTACTACAGAGTAAGTGTCTAATCATGCTAAACAAATCAGACAATTAAGATCCTTCATAAACATTGAGTCATTAAGCATAAGTGATTTACTAAAAAAAATTGATGACACCTACAAAAGGCTTGAAATTCTTAATAAAAATACTAACATTTTCAAAGAATTGGTTAAGATGTCTAAAGATATAAATTGAAAAAATAAAATTGAAGAAAATCTCATTGCCACCTGCCTATATTTTAATGAACTTAGTGAACCAGATTGAAACCCTGATAATCTAGAAGTCTTAGATCCCTTGGATGCTTCACAGGATTGGACTGAGTCCCTACTCACTAGCTCTAAAGGTGTGTAAGAGGAAAAGGTTATACTTATTAGTACACCTAGATGGTTGGAAGAAGTATACTCCTCCAACACTGAGTCATCCAATTTTTCTATAGTAACACCTAGGATTAGAGCAACCTTTCCCCAAGGAAATTTTGGTATTATTGAATCCCTTGATCAGGATATCCAACAAAATCAAGGAAGACATCTAGATGATCTAACTCAGGTTCCTATACTTCCATATTCACTTAATATTTATGGTTGGTGTGGAATACGTAATGATATAAGATATAGAATCTAGAGTCTAACTGAAAGACTCTATGAATGGGTAAAAATTCAACAACTTGTATTTGGGAAGACTGAGGAAGAAGACATGGACATTATAATTGCTAACCTAGATGGTAGCATAAAAGAATGGTGGTTATCCCTTACAAAAAACCAAAGGGTTGTGGTAGGATCCATGGTAGCTGACTTTGCTAAAGTAGTTATCCGTGAGTATGCTAGAGACATGGTAAATGTTGATGCTATTGAATATAATAAATTATTTAGGATGAAGCTTTATAACATGAAATACTGAGATAGATTCAAGTGTGATTTTGCTCTTTTATAAATAAAAATAAAATAGAGCCAAAAGACTGAAACTAAACAAATGTTTATTAATTTACTTCCTAATAAAATCTCAGAAAGATTATTGGCCTGCATAACAACTAAAAAGGAAGCCATAATTGAATAAAAAGCCACAGTTGCAAAAATAGCCTTAGGTCAAATCATCCAGTCTATAGAAGAATATCTTTACAATCAATGTAAGGATAAAGCTACTGCCAAATTGCTTAAAAAAATGAAAACCATTGATAATAGTATCTAAGAACATAATGGATATATTGCATTAGGGTATTATGGTTCTAGGAACTCTCATTGTAAATGCCATAAAGAAAAGAGCAGATCTCAAAAATGGAAAACTGGAGACAAGCCCAAGTATAAGAGGAGGTTCTCTAAAAGAAAAACTTATGTTAAGCCCAAAAGAACCATCTCAAGAAAATGACCTATAAAATGTCATATATGTGGTCAAGAAGGTCATATAGCTCTTAATTGCCCAAATAAGAAAAGGTATCCTAAAAAGATGAAAAAGATTAGAGTTATACTTCCTAATGAAGAAATGCAAGTTATTTCTGAATTCAGTTCAGATGATGATGTCTATTCAATACCCACTAAAAATTATATTTCTTCTAGTGAAAATAAAAATCAAGTAAATCAATTTGAAGAACTATCTTCTTATGATAACTCTAAGACTGAACTCTACTATGGCAATATGATGTCTGGATTTGATCCTGAAGCCCGAATGCAACATCTAGAATATCTTCTCCAAAATTGTAAACTCTCTCTTCATCTCATCCCTATCTATCAAGATGAGCTTACCCAATTACGTAGCATGCATGGTGACCCTAAGGGTAAAACATTGCAATAGGTTGACTTTCATGATAAATCAATGTTATATGCACAACAAGAATGGAATAGAAAACAAAAAGCTAAGCCTATGAATCCAATCACAAAGAGCTTGATAAGATACCAAAAGCCTCCTGTTGTAATCCTTAGAGCTATAAGTCAAAAATATAATATGCTTCTCAAGATATTAATAAATTAATAAATATTTTTGAAGATTCTATAAAGGAAAATAGCCCTGAATAATTTCTTCCCAACCAAAGATGTTTCTATGCTAGAGAATAAAAAGAAATCATTATCTTAGTAAACATCACTGACCCAAGCAATGACTTATTGACCTGAGATTGTTTAATTGATACTGACATAAATATGAGTATCACAAATCATAGAGCTATCCTAGAGTACTTGTGGCAAGATGCTTCATTAGATTTTATCACTGTTAATTGGTCAAGGACTACTATAAATAAAGTTGCTCCTAAGGTACTACTTGAATAAAATGGCATAAAGACATGTAAAATTATGGCTATTTGATAAGATGTCGACATATATTATTTTAGGAATGAACTTCTTGAATCAATTTATACCTTATACTATTTATAGCAAATACTTATCTTTAAGCTTCTTTGGTAATGAATACCAAATTCCTAGAAAAACCCATGCAGCTGTAAGAATTGTCACAAAACCCCATGAAGAAGAAGACATAAAACTATAGATGAATATTTATAGGATAGTACAAGATTTTGAAAAGAGAAGAGATATCCTAAATACTATCATAACAAAGATTAAAGGATTTTGTGATAATGAACCCAGAAGGTTTTGGGATAAGTTTAAACATATTGTTTCTCTTGATCTAAAACCTTGCATTGACCATACCCGAGGTATCAAATCTAACACTATCCCTTTCTCCCCTTCTCAAGTTAAAATAGGAGAAGAAGAGATCAAATAATTGTTGAAGAAGGATTTGATACATAAAATCCATAGTGAATGGACTTGTCCTACATTCTATGTGAATAAACACTCTGAACAAAAAAGAGGGAAAATGAGACTAGTAATAAACTATAAAAAGCTCAATGATTGGCTTATACCTATCAGGCATCCAATTCCTAACAAGACTATTCTCATCAACAAGCTGAAGGAATGTTGCATTTTTTCTAAGTTTGACTTGAAAAGCGGATTTTGGTAAATTGCAATAGAACCTAAAGATACTTATAAAACTACATTTGTCTTGCTAGTCTTAGATAGGCATTATGAGTGGAAGGTTATGTCTTTTGGCATGAAAAATTCTCCCTCTGAATTGAAAAAAAGGATGGATGGAATATTTGGCCATGCTAAGCATTTTGATGTCTATATTGATGATATATTATTTATTTAAAAATATTTAAATAGTCATATTATACATTTGAAAGAATTTGTTGATCTTTGTAACTATAATGGATTGATTTTAAGTGATAAAATAATGGAGATAGGCAAGACGAAGATTGAATTTCTTGGGTTAAATATATGTCAAAATAAGATTGCATTACAACCTCATATTTTGTAGTCTTTAGAAAGATTTCTAGGTGAAATAAAAGACGAAACCCAATTATAGAGATTCCTTGGATCTTTGAATTACTGCTCTCCATTCTATAAAGATCAGGCCAAAGATAGGAAAATACTGTAGAAAAGGTTAAGAAAAGACTCAAGCCCATGGACTAATAAAATGACATAAGCAATCAAAATAATCAAGGAAAAGGTTAAAGGACTACAAAATCTCAAACTTCCAAGAGAAGATTTAATGATTTTGGAAACTAATGCTTCAGATGAAGCATACGATGGAATAATTTTGGAGAAAACTAAAGATGACAGAGAAGTCTACTATTACTATAGTGGAACATGGAACCCAGCTCAAAATAATTACCATTCCACTAAAAAATAACTATTAGCAACCAAGCTATGCATGTTCAAACTATGGATATTTTTGCTCCCAAATAAATTCATCTCGAGGATAGATTTGTTACAGTTTGAATCTATCATTAAAAAACTCCACACCCAACAAGTTGGGAACTAGATAATGACTAGACGGGCAATATGGTTTTCTAACTTTGAGTTTGATGTTCAATACAAGAAAGGAACTGCTAATTGTTTAGCTAATTTGATATCCATAGAAGGATCAAAATGGTATTCTCATAAGTTTTGTACCAATCATGTTTTGATGTTTTAGGGTAATGGAAGACCTGATAATTTTGATTACGATAATATTTCAAAAGATCTTACTCAACAAGAAAAATAAAGAATGAAATAATGGCTTGTTATCCCTGTAGAAACCCAAATCAAAGAACTTCCTAGGCTTGCTATTGAAAATATTTTGTCAAAATATTTCTTAGTTAATACCTACAGGAACTTTCTTGATGCTGACAAAAGGAAATGGACTAGATTCTATGATATGGATCACAAAAATATCAGGATACTCAGGGGACAATTATCACTTATAGAGTTCAAGATGATCAAAGCAAAAACAATTTTTTATGGAGAAGTATATATCTATATGAGCACCAATATGCTTACAAGAAGCTTTCAAGCTAAATAAATGGTGTATTTTTTCTAAGTTTGACTTGAAAAGTGGATTTTGGCAAATTACAATAGAACCTAAAGATACTTATAAAACTACATTTGTCTTACCAGTCTTAGATAGACATTATGAGTGGAAGGTTATGCCTTTCAGCCTAAAAAATGCTCCCTTTAAATTTTAAAAAAGGATGGATGGAATATTTGGCCATGCTAAGAATTTTGTTGTCTATATTTATGATATATCAATTCTTTCAAAATATTTAAATAGTCATCTTATACATTTGAAAAAATTTGCTGATCTTTGTAACCAGAATGGGTTATTTTTAAGTCATAAGAAAATGGAGATAGGCAAGACAAAGATTGAATTTCTTGGGTTAAATATATGTCAAAAATAGTCATAAGTTTTGTGCTAATCATGTTTTGACATTTTAGGGTAATGAAGGACCTAATAATTTTGATTATGATATTGTTCCAGAAGATCTTACTCAACAAGAAAAAGAAAGAATGGCTTCTTATCCCTGCAAAAACCCAAATCAAAGAACTTCCTGGGCTTACTACTGAAAATATTTTGTCAAAATATTTCTTAGTTAATTCTTACAGGAACTTTCTTGATGCTGACGAAAGGAGATGGACTAGATTCTATGATATAGATCACAAAAATATCAAGATACTTAGGGGACAATTATCACTTATAGAGTTTAGGCTGATCAAAGCAAAGGTAATTTTCTATGGAGAATTCTATATCTATATGAGCATCAATCTGATTACAAGAATCTTTCATGACATACGAGTTGATATGCCATATGATCAATGGGAAAATTTAACATGGGATCAATGGCTTGAAGAATATGCACCAATAACTTTTAGCCCCTGGTTCAAGATTCTTGTCATCTATGTTGTTCAAATTTAGAGATGATCACATGTATGATGAAATAGAATTTAAGTTTTGTTTCAAAGATTGTATATATAACCATAAGAACAAAAAATTTAGATATACATTTTAAAGAAAGTTTTGTTAACTTCCAAAAGATCCTGATACCATATTAAGCAAGGAATTTCTTGTGGCAAATCATAGGTACCCTGATAAGATTGAAAGATTGATTCCTAACCTTCATGAATCACATGTATACTCATGGGATGACTATGTCCATGACACTTATCATAGGTATGAAGATTCATATGACATAAACATTGACATGTCCATTGAAAGCCCTTATAGGAGTCCTTAACAAGAAGTATGGATGGGCCCTTTCAAGGTTTGTTCGCTATCCCTTTAATATGGTGATGTAAATGATTTAACTATGAAAGGAAATCCTAGAGTGTGATCCAACTAATCACACCATGTGACCCATGGAAAGGTCTTGTCTTGGATAGTAGAGTGGGCCTATCCTCTACCATTTATAGCTATGAGATGATGTTTTCTTTTTATAAAAGTTTTGATCTGACAGGAGCATGTGCTCATATTACTCCATGGTTTGAATAGAGAATCCCAATAAAGTGAGAAGTAGCACATGTGGTGGGGGTGGGGCATGTCAGCCTCATAGATTTTATTAGATGTTCCCTAGGCAATATGCCTTTTGACGCGACATGACCAAAGCATCTTTGCTTTTGTCACTTTGCCTAGTTAGATGGGGTTGTCATCCAAAAAGCCTAGGTTTCTAGTAATTTATAACTAGTTACTCTTTGAACTGGTCAAAAATCTCTCCCAATTCTTTATTTAAGAAGAGTTTGGGGTTCATATACTACCATTGAATGCTCAAAGTAAAAAGAGAGAGCTCTACAAGTCCTTGAGCTCTGAAAGTCTTAGGATAGGTCTGTTAGGAATTGGTTCAGATAGCTACCTAGCTCAGGGTTGAATAGTTTCAAAATTATTTGGCCTTCTGTGCTATGCATAGCCTATGAAACCTATGTTTGATAGTTTTTGATTGTTAGTCTTGAAGAGTCGATAGGATTATGACTATGTATGGTTAGAATCTTGTGGGACTTCGCCGATTATGTAATGTTGTTCTCTGTTATATAAATATATATGTTGTTCAATCGGTCTTTATGGTATCAAAGCCTAGTTTGCCTATTCCATATATATTTTGGGTCATCTTGTCATATTTAATTCTTTGTTCTGGCCTATAGGGAAATCATACCACTCTTATGATAATCTATTTGAAGTTGATTTGAATACTAGCTTTCCTTGTTCATAAGCTCAGGGAACCTACTATGTCTAAAGTTCCTCAAGACTTCTTTGGCCCAACAATCTATCAGATCTAGTTCTAGAATGTACGTGGGATACCTGGAGTTGAGGCATTGAGGCAAGGTGTCATTTAAGCCATTTATGTTAATAACCCCTGTGCAAAGAATTATCTATTGGAGGAGGCCCTAGAAGTTACCAATCGAATGAGCACTAGGTGACAACAAGGATAAGTTCTCTCGAGAAGATTTGCATCTTCTAAGTGTTATAGACCAAGTGAAAGTTCTGTTCCTTTTTTAGATTTGATGGAGAAATTAGAAGTTAGAAATAGAAAAGAAGATGAACATGACCTAAGCCAATATATTTCTTTGGAATCCACAAATGCAAACTGGGGACTCCCTAGATTAGATTTGTATAAAGTCTATAAGATGAATATCTTCAAACAAAAGTTTCATACTGAAGTCTCTTTCAAATAATTTACTCTTTACAGGTTTGATGTTAGGAAATATTGAGGGTAACTGGTTCAATATACTAGCTAAGGAACATTTTAAGACATTTTATTAAAAAGGCTATCATTTTGTATACATTGGCCAATTAGAATGGGCAATAGTACCTCTTTTCAAGCAAGGCCTAGATGTTCCCATTTTGTCTATTCTTATTGATAATAGACTGTAAAACATTTCCCAAGCTATGCATGGTGTAATCAATGATAATGTCCATGATGGCAAAGTTACTTGTCAAGTTTATCCTAATTTTATGGCTAAGTTAGAGGAACCTATTATTCCCAAAATGCTTAAATGTAATTTACAATTTAAGAACCTTGAAATGGATCCTAGATCTATTCCCTTTAGTATGGTTACCTGATCGGTCTTTTGATACTGTAAGTATCCTTTTGTACCTTACAATTATACTAAAAAATACCTAGCCAACATGGTGATGTTACCAAGAACAAAAACCATAGGATAATAGGTCAATATCAGTCAGATAAAATTTGATACAATCTCCTTACCCAAAGAATGGGTGACAAGCTATAGCAAGTGTATCTATAGGCCACCTAAGAAAAAAAACCAAGTACACTCCTAGGCTAACTTCTCTTCCTAAAAAAGAAGATTCTGGAAGATATAAAATCTCCCTAGTGGAGGAAGAAAAATAAGAAACCCAACAAGGAGAATGCCTTAAAGAGAGAAAACTCAAAAGGTATCATTCCATGAAGAAACCCTTTATAGCTAATTTAGAGACCCTCAAAACCATAAGACTCCCAAGTCAAAAATATGAATTAGATTGGTTAGGATACCATAGTTTGCCTGATGAACAAAACTCTTATGTAAACCTAGCTAAAAATCATTTTGGAAACCATCTTGATTGTGATGCCTATATAATTTATACCTAGAGAATATAGAATGCTCTGCATATTAATATGTTTAGAGGAGAGCCAACTGAAGAAATAAAATCTCTTCCAAGAGAAGATGAGCTAAAAATCTCAACTACTTTAGAAAAAGAATTAAATGGGGTAGATGCCAAATACAATGTTCTATAAAATATGGGAAGGTTTCCCCCAAGGAAATTCTATGTAAAATTCACATTTGATGGCTAATTTGTTATGCAACATGACCCAATAGAAGCAGTAGGTAGGGGAAAACATAACTCTCCTATAAGAAGGCAACTAAATTGGTGTAATTCAACCTTAACTGAGTTGTCAAAAAATATTGATGAACTTTATGTGAAAATTGCTCAAATGAAAAACTTTCTAGATCAAAATGTAGGAACAGTGGTTAAGAAACTAGTGATCCAAACATAGGACCTAGCTCCACTAGTCAATACTAGTGACAAGATTCAAGGTGAGATAAATGCAACCAAAGTTGGCCTAGTTAAGTTAAATAAAGGTCAAAATAAAAAAATAGTAATGTTAGTTGAAGCGACTGGCATAGTAAAACATCTGGAAGAATTCATTTCAGAGCAAAAGCTAGACCTCTCTCTTGAGACTACTAAGCTTGAAGAAATAAAGGAAGATTTGAAGAAGCTGATTATGGCAAATACACATGGCTATGATACGCTTAAAGTTATTCACACAAGAATGGTGGAACTTTTAAGTGTTAATACTAGTACAAATTTGCAAACTAGAAAAATGGACATTAGCCTTGAACAAATAGAAAAAGTTGTCATAAAAATAAATGATCAGCAAAATGTTAGAATAGAAGAAACTAAAAAGAATATTCAAGAACTTTAAGAAAAGGTTGATACCCTAGTAGGATCATCCTCCCTTATTTTAACTCAAATACATGAATTGTAGGAAAACATGAAAAGATCTTATAAAACAAACTCTCTGAGTATGGAAAAAATAGGAGAAGGCACCCCTTCTAAGATCATCCCATTAAGAAGATAACCTACTACAAAGCAAGTGTCTGATCATGATAAACAAATCAGATAATTAAGATCCTTCATAAACATTGAGTCATTAAGCATAAGTGATTTGCTAAAATTTTTTGATGACACCTACAAAAGGCTTAATAAAAATACTAAAATTTCCAAAGAATTGGTTAAGCTGTCTGAAGATATAAACCAAAAAAGGAACATTGAATATAATATCACTACCATCTACCTATATTTCAATGAACTTAGTTATCTAGATTAGAACCTTGATAATGTAGAAGTCTTAGATACCTTAGATGCTTTACAAGATTAGACTGAGTCCTTACTCGCTAGCCCTAAAGGTGTGCAGGAGGAAAAGGTTATATTTACGGGTACACCTAGATGGTTGGAAGAAGTATACTCCTCCAATATTGAGTCATCTAATTTGTCTATAGTAACACCTAGGATTAGAGAAACCTTTACCCAAGGAAATTTTTGTAGTGTTAAAGCCCTTAATCAGGATATCCAATGAAATCAAGGAAGATAGCCAGATGATCTAACTCAGGTTCTTATACTTCCATATTCACTCAATATTGATGGTTGGTGTGGAATAGGTAATGATATAAGATATATAATTTGGAGTATAACTAAAAGAATCCATGGATGGGCAGAAACTCAACAACTTGTATTTGGGAAGACTAAGGAAGAAGGCATGGACCTTATAATTTCTAACCTAGATAGTAGCATAAAAGAATGGTGGTTATCCCTTACAAAAGACCAAAGGGTTGTGGCAGGATCCATGGTAGCTAACTTTGCTGAAGCAATTATCCATGATTATGTTGGAGACATGGTAAATGTTGATGCTATTGAATACAATAAATTATTTAGGATGAAGCTTTATAACATGAACTACTGGGATAGATTCAAGTGTGATTTTGCTCTTTTAGCAAGAAAAACAAAGATTGAAACTAAACACATGTTTATTAATGCACTTCCTAGTGAAATCTCATATGGAGTATTGGCCTACATAGCAACTAAAAAGGAAGCCATGACTGGAGAAAAATCCATAGTTGTAAAATGACCTTAGGTAAAATCATCCAGTCTATAGAAGAATATATTTAAAATCAATGTAAGGATAAAGTTGCTGCCAAATTGCTTAAAAAACAAATGAAAACCATTGATAATTGTATCTACAAACATAATGGATATAGTGCACCAAAATATTATGGTTCTGATAATTCTCATTGTAAATGCCACAAAGAAAAGAGTAGATCTCAAAAATGGAAAATCGGAGATAAACCCAAGTATAAGAGGAGGTTCTTTGAAAGAAAAAATTATGTTAAGACGAAAAGAACCATCTCAAGAAAATGACCTATAAAATGTTATATCTATGGTCAAGAAGGTCATAAAGCTCCTAAGTGCCCAAATAAGAAAAGGTATCTTAAAAAGATGAAAAATATTAGATCTATACTTCTTAATGAATAAATGCAAGTTATTTCTAAATTTAGCTCCGATGATGATGTCTATTCAATACCCACTAAAAATCATATTCTTCTAGTGAAAATGAAAATCAAGTAAATCAATTTAAAGAACTATGTTCTTTTGATAACTCTGAGACTGAACTCTACTATTGCAATATGATGTCTAGATTTGATCCCAAACCCTAGATGCAACATCTAGAATATCGACTCCAGAATCATAAGCTCCCTCTTCATCTCATCCCTATCTATCAAGATGAGCTTACCCAATTACGAAGCTGATTATGAAAAATATACATGGCTATGATATGCTTAAATTTATCCACACAGGAATGGTGGACCTTTTAAGTGCTAATACTCGTACAAATTTGCAAACTAGACAAATGGAAATTAGCCTTGAACAAATAGAAAAAGTTGTCATAAAAATAAATGATCAACAAAATGTTAGAATAGAAGAAATTGAAAAGAAAATTCAAGAACTTCAAGAAAAGGTTGATACCCTAGTAGGATCATCCTCACTTATTTTGACTCAAATACATGAATTGTAGGAAAACATGAAAATGTCTTATAAAACAAACTCTTTGAGTATGGTAAAATAGTAGAAGGCACCCCTTCTAAGATCATCCCATTAAGATAATCTACTACAAAGCAAGTGTCTGATCATGATAAACAAATCAAATAATTAAGATCCTTCATAAACATTGAGTCATTAAGCATAAGTGATTTGCTAAATTTTTTTGATGACACCTACAAAAGGCTTAATAAAAATACTAAAATTTTCAAAGAATTGGTTATGTTGTCTGAAGATATAAAACAAAAATATAACATTGAAGAAAATATTACTCACTTGCCTATATTTCAATAAACTTAGTGAACTAGATTGGAACCCTGATAATCTAAAAGTCTTAGATCCATTAGATGCTTCACAGGATTGGATTGAGTCCCTAATCACCAAACCTAAAGGTGTGCAAGAGGAAAAAGTTGTAGTTATTGGTACACCTAGATGGTCAGAAGAAGTATACTCCTCCTACACTGAGTCATCAAATTTGTCTATAGTAACACCTAGGATTAGAGCAACCTTTTCCCAAGGAAATTTTGGTAGTGTTGAAGCCCTTGATCAGGGTATCCAACAAAATCAAGGAAGATAGCCAGATGATCTAACTCAGGTTCTTATACTTCCATATTTACTCAATATTGATGGTTTGTGTGGAATAGGTAATGATATAAGATATAGAATCTAGAGTCTAACTGAAAGACTCCATGGATGGGCAGAAACTCAACAACTTGTATTTGGGAAGATTGAGGAAGAAGGCATGGACCTTATAATTGCTAACCTAGATAGTAGCATAAAATAATGGTGGTTATCGCTTATAGAAGACCAAAGGGTTGTGGTAGGATCCACGGTAGCTAACTTTGCTAAAGTAGTTATTCATGAGTATACTAGAGACATGGTAAATGTTGATGTTATTGAATATAATAAGTTATTCAGGATGAAGATTTATAACATGAAATACTGGGACAGATTCAAGTGTGATTTTGCTCTTTTGGCAAGAAAAACAAAACAAAGCCAAAAGACTGAAACTAAACACATGTTTAATAATGCACTTCCTAGTGAAATCTTAGATGGAGTATTGGCCTACATAGCAACTAAGAAGGAAGCCACGATTGGATAAAAATCCACAGTTGAAAAAATGACCTTAGTTCAAATCATACAATCTATAGAAGAATATCTTTACAATCAAGGTAAGGATAAAGTTACTGTCAAATTGTTTAAAAAGAAAATGAAAACCATTGATAATAGTATGTACAAACATAATGGATATAGTGCATCAGGATATTATGGTTTTGATAATTCTCATTTTAAATGCCACAAATAAAAGAATAGATCTCAAAAATGGAAAATTGGAGACAAGCCCAAGTATAAGAGGAGGTTCTCTAAAATAAAAACTTATGTTAAGTCGAAAAGAACATTCTCAAGAAAATGACCTATAAAATGTTATATCTGTGGTCAAGAAGGTTATATAGCTCCTAAGTGCCCAAATAAGAAATGGTATCCTAAAAGATAAAAAATTATTAGAGCTATACTTCCTAATAAAGAAATGTAAGTTATTTCTAAATTCAGCTCAGATGATGATGTCTATTCAATACCCACTGAAAATGATATATCTTCTAGTGAAAATGAAAATGAAGTAAATAAATTTGAAGAAATATCTTCTTTTGATAACTTTGAGACTGAACTCTACTATTTCAATATTATTTTTGGATTTGATCCTAAAGCCTAGATGTAACATCTAGAATATCTACTCCAAAACTGTAAGCTCCCTCTTCATCTCATCTCTATCTATCAAGATGAGCTTACCCAATTACATAACACACATGGTGACCCTAAGGGCAAAACATTGCAATAGGTTGAATTTCATGAAAACCCAATATTATATGCAAAATAGGAATGGAATAGACAACAAAAATCTAAGCCTAAGAATCTAAGCACAAAGATCCTGAAAAGATACCAAAAGCCTCCTATTGAAATCCTCAGAGCTATAAAATCAAAAATAGAATCTGCTTCTCAAGATATTAATGAATTAATAATTTTTTTTGAAGAAGATATTGAAAATAGTATGTTATATTAGAACTCTCCTTTCACAACATAGAAGAGCCTGAAAATAGTGAGGGGACCTACATGGATATGTAAGACAATAGTACCCACCATAGTCATTGTAGTATCATTAAAGGAGAAAAGTACCGCATCAGTTTGAGACATGCAATATCGAGAAGGGCTAGCTATTTTTAGGCATGGGTGGAAATAATATTAATACTATCTCCCCCATTGATCATGACTCTCTTAACATGAGTTTGATCAATATATGCAGTAATAAAAATGGCAGAATCCTGATCTTTAGGATATTGAAGTGGAATTTCTAAATCGCCAAAAGAAATTAGAGAGATATAATTAAGGGAGGAGACCAAAGCTATAATAGGTTAAGGATCATCTGATTGTACCTCAATCACTTTCAAAGCACTAATCAAAGCTTGACAGTGTTGGGATGAGTTTTGGATTAACTCATACAAAGACATTTTAATAGGAGTTTGGTGAAGCTATTTCACCATTGAGATTTGAATAACATCTGAAGATGTTGTTTTAGGAACACCTAAGATGGAAATCTTAAGATTAGGAGGTGGAGTGTCTTTGGTGAAAAGATGAGCCCAAGGAGCATCAACCTTTTCCTTATCTTTATCTTTTTGGTTTTGTTACCATGTAGCCACATTAATTGTATTGATTTGAAATGTCAGTGAAGGAGGTGGTAAAGGGTTTAGGATGACATCTTTAGGTTTGAATTTATGTGGAATAGTAGGAGTCGCTATGGATTCTAAAGGTGGAATAATAGGAAGGTTAATGGGAGAATCATCGAAGAGAGTGTCGACATCAAAGTGTTGTTGAATGACTGTTATGAAGGCTTTATAACTCTCAGTATCATGTCCAAGTGAATGATGATATTTGGGTATCATTAAACTAAGATGGATTCATTCCAAGAGGACTATAAGTCTTAATGGGAGGAAGAGTTGTTATGAAACATTGCAATAACTAACATAGGAAAAGCTTTGATAGCCTGCAAGTGGGCTTGTACTTATTGTGCTAATAAGAGTGGACACTTTCTTGTGTTTTGGTACTAATAAGGCAATTTTACATAGTGCCTTGTTTGGTGATGATGGAGTTACATGTTTTGTTGTCACTTTCTTAGTTTAAGATATGAGAGGCCTACGAAATGGAAAAGGTAGGAGTGGAGGTAACTTAACCTTTTGTTTGGCTTGGTTAGGTGATATTACAACTAAAGTAGAGGGGTGTGGCCCCAAAATAGATGCTAAAGTTGAGGGTTGAAGAAGCGATCAATGGGATCTAGGGGGCTTAACATTATTTGTAATTTAGGTCGTGAAACTCCAACTTGTGGTTGAGGACTTAAATCTAATTTCTCCTATGGATGAATTAAATTATAAATGGAGCATACACCTAAGGGTTTGATATGTTTTAATGTAACATATTCCTATGAGGGTAAGGGTTACGACATAGATGGCTAAACTTCAAGTTCTTTTGGTGAAGAAGCTCTATCTTTGTCAAAGACCTTGTGGTGAAAGGCAGTAAGAGGGTTGGTGATAAAGGTTGACATTCATTGTGTTGGATAAGGAGTTTTAAGCTGGTCCTAAAATGTCACATGGTCTAGCTTCATGGAGTCAATAAATTCTAGAGTTTTCACCAAATGCGAGAAAGGTTTAGATGAAGTTGGTATAGGCCTTATAGTTGTGTATTTAGAAGGCTGAGGTGCTTAAGAAAGAGGGAAATTATTGGTTTCTACTAATTTAGGCTAAAGATGAGAAATAAATGCATTAGGGTCCTCTTCGATAGAGACGAGAGAAGAGACATGGTCTACCATGGGTAGAGGGGAGGTAGGTGAAGAGTTTTCCTCAAGAGGGTAATTCATAGGTATTATGGTTCCCTTAACATGTGGGTGAGGTATGGGTGAAGTATGATCCTCCATAGGTAAAAGAAGGGGTAAGAGTGGGGTAATTTAAGTAGGCACAATAGGTCTCTCATCTATTATGGGAGTAGATAATACTAACTCCTCTAAGTGCAAAGGTGGAGTGGGTGGGGTACTACTCTCTATAGGTGGAGGAGAAATAGGTGAAGAAGGTTCCTTAAGAGGGTATAATATAGGAATTATGTTCCCTTAAACATGTGGTTGAGGAACAGGTAGGGTGTGGTCTTCAAGTGGTAATAGAATAGGTAATATCAATGCAAGCAAAATTGGCATTATAAGCTTCTCAGGTGGCAAAAAGAGTGGTAAAGGAGGCTCTTCCTCTCAAGGGAGTGGAATGGGTGAAATAGGCTCTTCTACCTAAGGAGGAAGAATGAGAAAAATATATGATATTGAATATGGGGGAGGAGTTGATGAAATGGATGTCTCTTATTGAGGGTAAAGTTGAACTAAAGGTAAAGGAAAGACCATATTAACTGTATGAATATTATGATCACCTGAGTTAGTTATGGACTAGACAATATTTTGATTCGGTGAATGGTTAGGAAAAGGGTGTTTGAACACATCCATAATTTTATTAGGGGATGTATTAGGATTATCCAAGATAAGATCACCTCTATCAAGCATATTTTGAACAATGTTCTTGAGTGTCTTACAATTATTATAATTATGGCCTTTAACTCGATGGTAACCACAAAAATCATCTTCTTTGTACCAAGCTGGGATAGGATGGGAAGGGTCAAATTGTATAGGAGGTTCGATTTGAGGAAGGGTTATGACACCTTATTGCAATAATTTCTCTAAAATGGATGTATATGACTCCCCAATGGGAGTGTATTGTCTTTGTTCATACCGTTGTTGGAATTGCTTGGTCAGATTTTGGGAAGTCAAGGAATTTGATTGGTTTGTGGTTTTAGAAGAGGCTAGCTTAATGACTACCATGCTGGCAACACCTTTAGATTTTTGGTTAGAGGGAGAAGTTTTAGAGGAGGAGGAGTCATTTTATTTGGAATTGGGGTTCTTATTATGCAACTTGAATTTGCCTTCATCTATAACACAAACCTCGAGTTTCTATGCTATTATAAAGGCCTCATCAAATGTGTGTAAAGTTTGTACCTGGAGTGTGGACAAGATGTGATTAGCACATGCCCTTGAAAAGAGTTCAATAAGCTTAGGTTGGGGTAAGGAAAAGGAGAGCTGATTGATCAAGCTTCTCCAATGAGTGATAAAATCTATGATAGACTCATCATCAAATTTTTTGATAGAATAAAGGTCTGTTATAGAAACTTTATTAGAAATATTAATAGAGAAATGGTCCAGGAATATTTGTGTGAGTTGGGTAAATGAGAAAAGGGAGTGCTGAGGTATAGAGATATACCAATCCAAGGTAGCACCTAAAAGAGACATAGGGAAAGTGTGAAGTAGTAATGCATCATCATGCCCTATTAAATAACAAGCATGTCTAAATTCTTGCAAGTGTTGTTGTGGCTCCTCTTTACTCTAGAAATGAGTAAATTTAGGGAGTTCCCATTGGCTTGGATAAAGATGAATAGACACAGAAGGATGGATTGTTTTATTACATATATGATCATAAGATAACACATTCTTTGAACCAAAAATGGATGTCTCTAGAGTATACATCTTGTCCATCAGCATATTAATGAGGTCTGTAGGGGGATTAGTCTGGGGAATACCTCCTAACTTATAAGGAAGCTGATAATAAGTAGATGAAGTGTATGTCATAGCTTGATAAGGTTGTGTTGGAGCAACATAAGGATAATGAGTCATAAGATGGGGTGCAAAATGAAAAGATGAAGATGAAGATGAATAAAGATGAATAAATTTAGGGAGTTCCCATTGGCTTGGATAAAGATGAATAGGCACAGAAGGATGGATTGGTTTATTACATATCTAATCATAAGATAACATGTTCTTTGAACCAAAAATTGATGTCTCTAGATTATACATCTTGTCCATCAGCATATTAATGAGGTATGTAGGGGGATTAGTTTGGGGAATACCTCTTAAGTTATAAGGAAGCTGATAAGAAGTAGAGGGAGTGTATGTCATAGCTTGATAAGGTTGTGTTGGAGCAACATAAGGATAATGAGTCATAAGATGGGGTGCAAAAAGAAAAGGGGCTTGTCCCATTAGGTTGGAGACTATGCCTTGGTTTGTTGTTATTGCAGGTTGGATTATTGGGATGGTTAGACCAGATGAAGGGTGAGTCATAACTCATGTAATTATAGGTATGAGGGTAGATAGAATATGTAATACTAAATTATAGAATGGGGTGTGACTTGACTGAACTAGTTCTGGGCATGAAAGTAGGGAAGTCACACCAAGGTTTAGGTGGGATTGGGAAATTAGAGATGCTATACTTTGGACATTATTTA
This sequence comes from Torreya grandis, assembly GCA_037957365.1. Classification (NCBI taxonomy): domain Eukaryota; kingdom Viridiplantae; phylum Streptophyta; class Pinopsida; order Cupressales; family Taxaceae; genus Torreya; species Torreya grandis. The sequence goes on from JARHVA010001921.1 coordinate 2,844,041, forward strand.
TAGTTGGGTTACTCATCAAAATGATGGTTTGGGTAACCATGGGGAATACAGTGGAGGCAACTAAAACTAAGGTTGTCTCTATTAGAGAGGTTGGCATACCATAGATTGGGTCACCTGAAGATTTATAGGTTTGACTCATAACAAGGTAATGCTGAAGGTCTGCCACATTGCGATCAAGAAATTTATCAAAATCTTGATCTCCCTCAGTATAATGAGAATTTGGTTAGGGCTAGGAGTATGCTCTGTATATAAAGTATGCTCCATGATAGAATCAAAAGTGAAAGGGGAAGTTGGAAGTGGTTACCAGCTTACATAATAGATAATAATTTTGGCTTGAGCTCATGTCAATACCATGCAAGAGGAAGTATAAATAGTATTACTACCCTGTATTTGAAATAGAATAAATAAAAACCAAGTTCAAGTGTGGGTGATTGGGCTATTTTAGCTTGTTATTTTGAGCTAATGAAGTTACACAATCACTGACATTAGTCAATTGATTGATTCCAGTAGAAAAAGTTTGTCAACATTAGTGTTTTAAGCAATGTCAATAGGTAAAATCTACTGATGGTGGTAGGGTTAATTGATGTCGATCACTGTGATTTCTTAGGAGAGAAAAATTTGATGTTTTAAGAAACTAAAAGTTGAAAGTAGGTAAAATAGTGGATGTAAAAGGTTTGTGTAAGAATGAATAACACTTAAAAAACTTGAGATAACAGGTTATAAAAACTGAGTATTAGAAATAGTATTGATTTTGTGAATCAATAGGAAAACTTCCTTACCAACTCCAAAATACAAAAGGTAATAGAAAAGTAGAAAAAAAATATACAGCCAACAACTATTAAGTCCTAGAGATTAATTTTTAGTATCATGTTGGCTTATGCCTTAATCAAATAGTGAGAAGAGAATTTGGTTATCGAAGGTACTAGAAAGCAATCTAGAGCTAGTTTTAGGTTAGTTTTAGTGCTCAAGAATAAATCTATGTTAGACCAGGTACATGGCTTGTTATAGGAGCTTGCTCTTTACACTTCATGAACTTGAAACTGAGCCAAGCTGCTTAGCCAAAATACACCTTCTGTTTATAGATTATACTCCACCAGAGAACAAAGTGGGTTCTCCCCTTGGTGGTGAAATCCAAGTAAGATAGTTAGGTAGGGTAAGGTGACCTATCAAGTGATGAAATCCTGATGGGCCTTTTTTTAAGTGAGTTTAGATGTTTGTTTGTGTGAATGTGATTTGGTTGTGTAACATAGGTGCACTACAATTTATTCAAAATGCTTGTAATTAACTAGGCAAATTAATATGCAATAATTAAATAATGAAATGCATTAAGTTTTAAACCCAAATATAAAATGTTTAGATTCAAATGAAAATAGAGATGAAATAAGAATAAAGTATGAAATTCACTATCCTAATGTGTAGGTAAGAAGAAGTAAATAATAGATTCTCTTTTTTTTTGTAAAATAGAATTATAAATTGCTTTTAGAGGCAAGGAGAAAAGAAAGAAAATTTTAGTTTAATGCTTTTTAAACAGAAAATAAGATATCAATTTTTTTGTTTTAAGAGAAAAGAGAAAGAGGAAGTGCAAGAAATGAAAATTTCACTACTATGCACTTATATGAATGTTTAAAACAAGAAATGAACCCAAGGAGAACTCTAGGGTCCCACCAGGTGTACCAAAAATGTTTCACTAAGTTTTGTCTATATTAAGTCTAAAGGAAAACAGAAAGAAGGATGGGGATAAGTGATAAGAATGAACCTAAATTGGTTTTCTTACCATATCTAGATGTTATAAGCATTCCTCCTTGGCTAGGGATGACTAATTTCAAGTAAGAAAGCACTACCATAAGATGTTTGTTAGTAGTTAAATGAGTGGGCTGCCAGGCTACGTGTTTGTTCTGAGAAGTGTGAAAATTCTTTAGAGATGACAATCCACTTTTGAGAGACAAAAGAATAATAAATAACTAAAAGAGAGATAAAGAGAGAGTGAAGGAGAGATAAGAATACCATTATAAACAACCTATATGTACCAAAGAGTGATAGGGTGTAGGTGATGTAGTCTATTTATAGTTTAGAAGTTGTTTGGGTAGGTTTTGAAGAGGTTAAGGAATCCATATTTGTCAACATCAGTAAGGGAGTGAATAATATTGGTTATACTACTAAGGTCGGTAGTGACATGACTGATGTTGATTAGGCTATTGAGGTTGGTAGAAGCAATAACTATTTAGGAGCTTGCATAAGGCTTTTTTAGGTCTAAGAAATGGTTTGGATTAGGTCTAGGAGGTTGGGAGAGTTATGAGAGAGAGATTATGGCTTGGGTAGATCTGGTCAGAGGTTTGGTGTGTCAGGTTAAGGGGAAACAAGTGAGGAAGTTTTGTAACTCCTTCACAGGGGTTTGGTCAGAAGTGCATAAAGAAATGCATAATAGATATAAAGAAATAACAAAATAAATGTTTAAAAGACCCACATAACAAGTGATGTACTTAGCTATGGTTACTAAATTATATGTGCTAGATTGATGATCCCTAGTAGGGAGTCTGAACCTGAATGCCTAAATAAAGAGAATAAGTAGGTGATATTCATCCTTAAGAGCTAAGTTTCTGATCATGATTGACTTACGCAAGATGATAGTAAACTAGGATGTCAAATATAGAATGTCAAGAGCTTAAATGCAAGCAAGAATCAATTTTCTTAATTTCTACTGACCAAAACCTTAGGTTGGAGTTTGGCTTATATTACTAATGTCGGTGATCCTGTTGATGTCAGCCATGGGTTGATCGACATTGGTAACCCTAGAATAGGTAAACCTTACTATTTTTGGCCTATTTTCTATTGTTCTTCATGCCAAGGGTGAAACCCATTACAAAATGGTAAAAATAAGAGGTTAGGAAGGAGGTAGTTGATTAGGAATTTAGTTTGGAAGTGGGAATAAGTCTTGGGTAATTAGGATGAGGGGACCCGATCTTGAGGTGACTCATTAGGTAAGAATTAGTCATAGGGTGAGGTGATCAGGTAAGGTGGCAATAGGGGTTTTAAATTAACTTAATTAAGTATTTTAAATTAATTAAATATGTGAGGGGTAAAACTATTGGTTAGGGAAGTTAATTGTTATTATTGAAAAATGGGTTAAAAAGGGGTTCAAGCACAGGGAGTTACACAATGTGTGTGACATAATTTTGGGGTCTATAATCAGGTCTAGCAGATCCTCACATTGGTCATGCTCTCACTTAAAAATTATATGCCCCCCAATCGAATGTGTAGGTGTGCTTTATCCAATTTGATCTAGGATTGATTTATGGACATGATGCATTTATGATTGTATACATTGTCATGATGCTAACATGAATCAAACCCTTGCAATATTTCTTTCACTTATTTCATTTATATTCATCATTATTTTTATCATATCTTTATTGTGCTAGATCAACCTTGTCAACCCAATTTATTTATATCTATGATAAGTTTTAAGGAATAGGTAATTGGCTCAACCAACTTGACCCACTACAAGTTTCAAAACTTGTAGATTTCTATTAAGAAAATTAGATTGACTAGCTTGACCCAATGTAGTTGTTACCAATTTTAGACTTCTTTTTTAGTCAACTAGGTTGACCAGGTCAGCCTAGCACATTTTTAGAACTTTTTTTACCAAGTTCCTATATTGTTTGGTTAACTAGCTTGACCCATTTTGTAAGTTTTTGATAGTTTTCTCCAATGTTCTTGATTAACAATATTCTTCTTTTCATCTCTAAACCATTCAGGTTAGTTTATATTTCTTTATATATTTTTGTTCCTATACTTTTCTTTCACAGTTTGTAGTCTTCAAAAATACCCCTACACAGTCAACTAGGTCAACCCTATGGACATAGTTCTATGTTTTATAGTTCTTGAAATAACTAGGTCAACCTGACTAACCTAGTTCATTTTCTGACTTTAATTCCACAATACAGGTTTAACCCTATTCTGTATGATTATCTATATAGTTTCTACACTATACCTTGTTTCAAATTTGGAATTAACCTCTATATGCTAGTAATTAGTCTCACACTTTCTTTTCAATTGTTTGTATGCTTAAAATAGCTCATATAGTCTAATTAGGGGATTTTTAATTAATCATTTAGTTGTACTATTTATATTCTTTTTCACACATGTCCAAATCACATAAACATCAACAAGAATTTAAACACTTGACTACATAAGCCAACCTAATTGAATTTCATCACCAAGGGGGAAGCTGACTTGATGCTCTGGTCAAGTATAAAGTGTGGTTAATGGTATGTTTTGGCTAAGCACCCGACACCTTTATTATTGTGGTGTGTGAATGAAGGGAGTAGGTCATAATACCAAGCCTATATCATTACCACTATAGTCCTTTTCATCCTAACTTACTTCAAACTATCCTTAGATTACTATCTAGTACATTGCTTATAGCCAATCTTCCTTTACACTTAAAAATCATTCTTAGTAATCTAATCAACACTGTAAGTTGACCAAGTATCTATATTTATTTTCAAGTTCTTTACTTTCTCTTTGATCAATTGTGTGTGAAAAATCTTGCATTAACCAACGTTAATGTAATATTTTACTTTGTGTGCATCAATTGAATTGGCGTGCATTAATTGAATTGGCTACCATCAATTCAGTTGACTATGTGTTTCCTTTTTTCACTTACTTTCTTAGATTAGTTGTAAATTATCTTGTTTCATTTCCAAACTTGTTATCAATATTTTGCTCTTCCCTATTTACTATACTAGGTTGACCTAGCCAACCCTTACTTTTTTTTACTTTTGTACACTATACTTGGTCGACTTGGTTGACCTAGTACAGTCTGCAAACCCTGTTTCCTATACTAGGTCAATCTGTCTGACCTAGTTCTATCTCTTGCTTTTCCTATTTTTCAATCTAATTTCCCATTTCTCTAGTTTTGCATCCTATTCATCTCTCTTTTGTCAAAATGAGGTCTCATATCAGAATCTTTTTAGACAACCTAAATCCATTTAGATACTATATGGGATGTTCATTCCTTCCTCTCTTTTCCTCCCAAGAGAATTATCACTCTTGGGGCACCTCTTCTTCTCCTTCATATATGAACTATAACATGGTGAAAATAACACCTCAAGATGAAGTTTATGGATCTAATCCTTTCCATACTTATCAAGATACTTCTTAAAATATCCAAACCAATGTGGGAGTGATTGATACAAATCTCTTTAATAATCTTACTAATAATCCTCCCCCTAACACTAATTTTGGGAGTGTTATAACCATGTACCGATACAACCCAACTCTTAGCTCAAGTCATTCAACAAATGAACATCATGAAAAACTCTAATACCAACCAAATGATGAAACTTCAACAACATTTAATCAATGTAACTAATCAACCTCACACTATTCATCCTCAAGTTGATCCTAATTATATTCCTCCACCTCTTGGGGATGCTTTAGGTAATGTTATTACTCAACCCATAATGAATAACAAGATTCTTCAAACCATTCAAAATGAGCCTTTAGCTCCCTTTATTTTATCCATTGATATTGGTAACATAACTCCAACTATCAAATATGATGGGACTAAAGACCCTGTTTCATTCGTCAAAGCCTTTGGTAACCTTTACAAAGAATGGATCCAAGCTAATACATTTTATACAACTAAGATATTAGTCAAAAGTTTCACAGGTGATGTATTAGAATGGTACAATAAACTTGCTCAACATTCTATTTGGTAACTTGAAGATTTGGTTAAAGAGTTTCAACATAATGATATTCTTGAAAATTATCTTAGTCACTTCATAAATGCTAAACAATCTCCTAATGAATTGGCTCATGACTATAATAAAAGATGGAAATCTTTATCTCATAAATCCAATCATAATATGACTGATGATAATTTATTCAAACTCTTTATAACCACTCTTACTCTCACTCTTCAATACAAGGTTCAAACCTTTTCTCCTCAAACTCTTGATGAAGCTCTTGACCAAGCTAAGCATCAAGACTTCCTTATGAAGCAATTTAACCCCAATCATAGACTTCTTAGAGGATATTTTCAAACATATAATGCTATTACTAGTAACTAGTAATACTTCTAAAACCAAGCTTGGATTTACCAAATTTGATGTTCCTTTTCCATCTCATACACCTCTTTTGGTTCAACAAATGCAATAATTTTTACCACCATCAAAACCTTTCATTTATTCCAATGTTCCTCCTAAGTGGTATGATCCCAACCTATTATACTAGTTCCATGCCAACATTGAGAATTCTTATGAATCTTGTAGAGGGATCACTAAATATGTCATTTCTTATATTCTTGGTGACTCATTCAACCATGAGGCTATGTTCAAAATTTGTCATCAAGAGTATGTTATCGCATCTCAAAAATGACAAAATTGTAAAGCTTCTACCTCTAATAATAAAAAATCTTCTTCAAATAACAATCAATCAAATTTTGATGATGTTTGTGCCATCGATGTTGATTATGACCTCTATTATAACAATTCTCAATATGTCAACATTGTTAAGGTTAATTATCATTGTAAATTAGCTCACAAAGATCTTATTACCAAGCCTAAGAAACCATCTTTAGAAGAAAAATTGCTTAAATTTACCACTACCACTCCTAATGATTCAAAATCATGTAAGGAAAAAATCCCTCCTTTCAATCGTCCCACCACATCTATATCTCCTAAATCTAATTTTCCTTCTAAACCTCGACTGATTCTTCTAAATCACATTAAAATTTTCTTGAAGAACTCAACTCTATGCCTTATAAGATTCCTCTTATGGAGTTGGTTCACACTTCACCTTGTCATCACAAATTTCTTATGAAACAACTTCAAGAAATTGAAGATCCATATTCCATATATGAAGAACCACCTTATATTTATTCTCAACCAACTAATGTAAATACCATTGAGACTATGTGTCCTTCCAAACCTTCCATTGAATTTCTTGAAGAGGACATGATTAATGATGAAATTATTTTTTACACTGATGATCTACCTCTCTTTATCAAAGTAGCCATTAATACCACCCTTATCCAAAAAAATTTAGTTGACAAAGTTTATGGTATTAATATCACATCCTTATGGCTCATTCAACAACTTGGTTCTAACAAATCATCTTAATTTCCATGGCTTTGACAAGACTAATCAAAAAACACTTGGTTGTATTTAGCTTCCATTGACTCTTAGACCTAAGACTATTATAACCAAGCTTATGGTCCTTGATCTTCATTTATCTTATAACATTCTTTTTGGTCATCCATGGACTCATAAAATGAGGGCCATCACCTCTTCTGATAGTTAGTGTATTAAATTCTTACATAATGGAAAATTTTACAAACATGAAGCTATCCCAACCCATGGAACATCCAGCTTCACAATCCTAAGCCTCAATATCAAATTACTATAATTTATAAAATCAATAGTGTTCCTTTACTTGAGTTCATGAACATGAATCCTGATCTTCAAGTTCCTCTTGTGGATTCCATTGATGATGAGCCCAATGAGTTGTAGCACACTTAAAATAATAAGAATTTATCCCCATATGTTGTGGATTGGCTTCCTCCTTCTCTCTTACCATGAGATCATACTATTCCTATCATGGATGATATTAATGACTTTCCCCCTCAATGTAATGCTTAGGAGCCATATTTACCTGAAGATGCCTTCACTTGCAATGATTTTGGAGTGGACAAATTATTCTAAGATCCTCTCACCATGTCCCCTCATACATTTAGAAACATTGGTATTTCACCTTCTAAAACTCCCCTGATTCTCAAGCATGTATGATTTCTCCAACATATGATGACAACTATATCATGGCCTAAGCTCACTCTAGAGACTTGGATGTCCAACACTATCAAAATATTTTAGCCCAAATTCATGCCTTCAATCAAGATGTACATACCATATCTAAGCATCATGACTTAGATCTTAAAGGACACGTACCTCCCATTAATTCTCCACTTATCATTACTCCTTGGGTGGTAGAACAACTTACATCTTCTGAACCTATAGATTATCTTACATATTCTCTACCTCCTATGGATCTTATCATTTTTTCATAGTCTTCTCCCATCATTAAATATACCAACAATCACATCTCTTAAAATCCATCCTCTTCATCTACTTTCAAAATTACACTAGATGCCAAGGCAAATTATGTCCATAAGATTCATTTTGAATATGGTCACCATGGAAATAAAATTCTAGATCTTGAAGTAGATGTTGAATATTATGGTCCTCTTCCTACCTTGCCTAGTGATGGAGTTATTATTGAGTTAATTCATGCCTAAGAACCTCAACTTCCTCAGTAGCATCATAAACTTGGAAATTTCAAGAATAAAACTCCTTACTTCAACAAATTTATCGCTATCATTGATCCAAAAACAAATCCAGTTTCAGCCTTGCCTAATGCACCTTACCATTTTCAAGACAATAATGCCATGCTTATCAAAGAAATAACTCATATTGAATATGGTACCCCATCTTCTCCTCGACCAATCACAAGTTATTGAGAACTCTCACCATTTGAGCATGATAACTTTAGCCTATTCTTTGATAAATATCAAGAGGCATTCACTTGGTCCTACCAAGACATGCCTAGTATTGACCTTAGTATAGTGGTTCATAACATCATCACTTATCCTGATGATAAGCCAGTTCATCAAAAGCAATCCAAATTACCACTTGAAGTTATTAATCTATGTCATAAGGAAATCATTAAATTACTAGTTTCTAAATTCATTAAACTAGTGGATTATTCTAAATGTGTTTCTAACATTGTTCCCATTTGAAAGAAGGTCACTATGGTCATCCACATTTGTATTTATTTACACAACCTTAATCTTGATTGTACTAAGGCCAACTTCCCCTTACCTTAAATAGATGTCATCATCGATTCCATGATTGGTTACAAAATATTTTCTCTTATGGATGGCTTCTCGAGATACAATCAGATTCATATCGCTCCCAAAGATCAACATCAAACTACTTTCACCATAGATTGGGGAACCTATTGTTATTTCAAAATGCCCTTCAATCTCAAGAATTCCAAAGCCACCTACCAACATGATATGACTCACATCTTTCATGATTTCATCCAAAAAATTGTTGAAACTTATTTAGATGCTCTTATTGCTAAATCTAAACATCGTAAGAATCATCTTTCCAATCTTGCTATCATCTTTGATCATCTCCTTAAATACAAAATTAGACTTAATCCTTTCAAATATATTTTTGGAGTCACATCTGGAAAATTATTATGATTTTTTAGTCTCTCTCCATGAAATCAATGTTGACCCAACCAAAATTAGTGTTATTGTTAACATGCCCATTCCTTGATCTATTCTTGATATTCAAACTTATTTATCCAAACTTGGGACAATTAGATGATTTGTCCTCAAAATGGCTTATCACATTTACTCTGTCAATTCCCTTCTCTAAAAATCTACAAATTTAGAATGAACAGATCCATGTCAAAAAGTCTTTGATAATATGCAAGAATTGTTACTTCATCCACCTACACTTTGTCCACCTTCCAATGATAAACCTTTGATTCTCTATACTTTTTACACACTTATTTTAGTTGGGGAAATGCTTTCCCAATAAGATGATATAAGAAGAGAGTATGCTATTTAATACATTAGCCAAGGCCTCCTTGATTATGAAACATGTTATACCAAAGTTGATCATGATTATCTTGCTATCTATTTTACGACTGAAAAACTTCATCATTATATTTTATATCAAACTGCTTATGTCATTGTTCATTCTAATCCCCTTCATTATTTATTATCTAAAGCCTTTATTCCTAAAGATAAAATTGGTATATGGATGCTCTTACTTATGGAATTTGATCTCTACATCATCACATAAAAATTTGTTAAAGGACAAGTCATATATGACCAATTTGCTACAACCCCCATTTCAACCACTTCTTTGCTTCAAGATGATCTTCCTGATGATAATATCCTTTTCATTGAAGGTCTTAATCAAGATATATCCCTTAAAGACTATTTTCATATCTTTACTATTGATATTGAATCCAATAATCTTATAGAATCTTCCCCTCCCTTTAGTACTACTAAATCAAAGGTAGTTATCAAGGAGCTCCTTGAAATTACTGTTGACTTACATGAGGATACTTGGACCCTCCACTTTGATGGTGCTAAATACTTTCAAGGATTTTGGACAAGTTGCATTCTGACTAGTCCTCTTAGGAAGATCATTCCTTTAGATTTTCACTTCACCTTTGATATCACCAACAATATGGCTGAATACAAAGCTCTTATCTTAGGATTGAGAGCTACTCTTGATCTTGACATTCAATATCTTCATTCTTTAGGAGATTTTTAGCTCATTTGTCATCAAGTTAATGGTGATTATCATTGTAAAAGTGAGAACCTCTTTACCTATCATCAAATTTTAACCACTCTTGCTAAGGACTTTATTTCTTTCACTATCAAGCCTATTCCTTGAGACCAAAATTCCATTATTGATTCCCTTAGCTCTTCAGCTTCTCTCTTTCATCCTCATCAAGTTCTTTATGATCCTTCCTTTATTATTCAAATCAAAAAATCTCCATCATCTATCAAACCACCTAATTCACTTATCTGTCACATTGAGGCTATGATTATTAGACAAATCCCTTGGTATCAAGATATCATGCAATATTTAGAACATCAAATTTATCTTCTTGATCTAGATTCTCATGAAAAAACATGCATTCATGAAAAAGCCTTCAAGTATGTATTTAGACATAACATCCTTTAATATCACAATGCTAAAAGTAACTTTACTTCATTGTGTTATTCAATATGAGGTCCCTCCTCTACTTGAGCAAGCACATGGGGGAATTTACAGTGGTCACTATAGTGGACATGCTACAATACACAAATGCCTATGTATGGGTTACTTTTGGCCTACTCTTGAAAAAGATGCAATTGAATTTGTTAAAAAAATTAATCCTTGTGAGCTTCACAATGACCTTATCCATTTACCTCCTACCGAGCTTCAAACTATCGAATCTCCTTGGCCATTTTCCATATGGGGATTTGATCTCATTGGTAAAATTCATCATTTGTAAGATGGGTACATCTTTATCATCACTGCTATCAAGTACTTATCAAATGGGTAGAAGCCATGCCACTTATTAATGTTACTAGTCCTACCATATTCAATTTCATTCTTAAACAAATTATTTACCATTTTGGCATTCCTCATACCATCATTTCAGACAATGGTGGTAATTTCAAAAATAAACATGTTAAATAACTTTGTACCAAATTTAAGATCAATCACAGGTTTTCCATGCCTTACCATCCATAATGAAATGGTCAAGCTGAGGCCACCAATAAAATTATCAACAAAATTCTCCAAAAGATAATTCCTAAAACTTACATGGATTGACATATTCATCTTTACCCTGCACTTTGGGCCTATTAGACTAGCATTTTTACTATTACTGGGGCAACTCCATTTTTACTAGTCTATGGTTCTGAGTCGGTCCTTCTATTAGAATTTGAGCTTCCTTATCTACGCATATCAATTCACAACATTATTCTTGATGAATAATTATGTGAATCTTGCCTTCATGCCCTTAATATTCTCTATGAATGTCATCTTTCTACATTACAACATAATTGCCAATACAAGCCTTGCATCACTCGATAACATAACAAATGTGTTAAAATCTATACTTTTAATGTTGGTGATCTTGTCCTTAAATTAGACTACACCCATGATAAATAAGGAAAATATGCCCAAAAATGGTGGGGCCCATATTTAGTTAAAGACATCCTTAGTCCAAGAACTTATCATCTTCAAACTAATGAGGGCCATATTTTCAAAGAACCCACCAATGCTCAATTATTTAAAAATTACTTTACCTAAACATTCCTTGTTGTCATGTTTTCTATCTCTATCTTTATAACTATTTTTTTAGGTTTCTCAAGCATGGGTATCTCCCTCTACAATAGTTTGCTTCCTTTCACAAACCTTTAGTCCTCCCTTATGGTCTTTTAGTTTATTGATGTACCATAGTCTTCTTTATATTCTTGCTTTATCTTGATTTTTTCAACCCTTGGGTTTTTATTTTGTGATTTTCTTTATAATACCATGGATAGGACCTGAGATCCCTCACAAAACCACCATATTTTATTTATTTGTCTCTCTTTTACTACTTGTCAATGTTGTTTTGGCATCTTTTGGGTTTTTCTTTGTGAGGTGCTTTGTACAAAGGCTTTCTCACATTGATTTTATCTTATTTATTAGAACCCTCATGGGTCTCTCTTTTATGAGTTGCTTTGTAAGACTATGGATAGGCCCTGACCCTCCTCATAAAATTACCATTCTTTTCATGTTCTTGATCCTTGTTCTCAACTTTAGCTTTTGCTTCTTTTATTAGATGGAATTTGAAAACAAACTATGTTAGCATGTTTTCCTCCACTTACCTCTTTCTTATGATAAGGAATCACACTTTACTATCATCGTATCCCTCTTTTTGTTTTTTTGTCACATTTTTTGCAAATTTGAAGTAATTCAAATTTGTTCCATGTGTCACTTCTCTTGATTTTCCCTTTCTTTCATCTTTGCATTGGATAAAATAAGGTTGAAGTCAAGATAGTACTTTTATTTTTACCTTGATTTATGAGACTCTTAGACCCCATGCTCTTTGAATTTCTCTCTCTTATCCACCTAGTCCCAAGTTTTCAAATGAAAGTAATCTTTTGCACCCATGTTTGTTTTTCCAAGTCCATATGGAGGAGGAATCTAGAAAAAGCCATAAAAAAAAGTTAAAAGCCAAATAATTTGAAACAAAAGGCAATGATATATAAAATGCAACATACAAATCTCAAATTCAAATTCACACCAAAAGATGTGATTACAAGCACATCTCCTATTTTTAATCAAAGCTTAAACTCCACAGTCGATTTCACATAGAGCCAAAGTCGTTTAAGATGTGGTAGGCTAGCAGATTGGAATAGGGGAATTCAAAAAACTTTAATGACTTTTAGATTGGAATGTGGTAGGCTAGCAGATTGGAATGTGGTAGGCTAGCAGATTGTTTTTGACTTGGTTATTTGGTCTAACATTTCACCTGTCGCCCCAGCTTGCCAAATTTCCTAATTACATCCTGTCCTCATAACATCAACTATCTTGGCTTTTTTTGCATTTGTTTGTTTTTTCTATTTATTTTTACATTCTTGGGTTTATCAAAATCAATCTCTACACCCTACATAATCAAAACTAATAACATAATAGATAACCATCCCATGATAATAGGTGAGTCAAGGTATGCATTGCATTTACTTTATAACTATTTAATTTTTAGATTATTTTCCCTTTGAGTCATTTAATTTTAGTAATTTTATGCTTTTAAAATACTAAAACTTTTTTTAGCATCAACATTATGTGTGTCCTTATGTTATTTCTTGAAGTACCATTCCCTATTACACCTTAGTGACACACGATGAGCTTCGAGTGGGGAATATAGATACATATAATATTTTCACACTTTTATTGATTACTAATGCTTTACATCTTATATGGACTCATTAAGACTCAATCTCTCTAAATACATACCCTAAGGGGTGCACCAAGAAAGGTGTGGGAAGACCTTTGGTGCTTCTCAGGATTGTTGTCCATCTTTTCCACATTATTACCAATCTAACTAGTTCATAAAAGCTTTTCCTAAGTTGTTTCTCCTTCCTTGCATATTATTCTAGTCTTTTTCCTCTTTCTATCCTTCATTTCCTTACTTGCACCCTTTGACCATTAAACATACTAGGTCACCTTGGTCAATCTAGTATAGTTTATAGACATTTTAGCTCTTTTGGTTTATTAGCCTCTTGGTCGACCTAGCACAAACCTAGTGAGTTAGCCCAAAAATGTGTTAGGTCAACTGGGTCGACCTAGCACAGTTGACATTATTTAAAAATTTTAGGTTAAGTTTTACCTATAGATAAAAGGTAATTTCTATTATTATTCATATATGCAATCAAGAGTTATTATTCATTGACACTTCTTCACAATTTACTCTTTCGCCATTCTACTTAAGGAAACTTAGCTTAGATTTCTTAATTTAGAAAATCTAGTCTTGTGGATAGGTTTTAGATGCTTTGGCCTAAAAAAGTGATCCTTATGAACAAAAATAACCTCTTGTGAAGACCCTTTGGCTAAGGGAGATATTGAGTCTTGATGGGGTCATATTCAGGTAAGTATATTCTAACTTTGTTCTCCTCTCTTTAAGTAGATAAAAGTAGCATAAGTGTTGGCCCAATTTTTATTACTCTTCATATTACATGTATTAAGGTGTTACTCATACTTTATTTGAAATTACCTATACATGTTTTGATTACTTTACTTTACTAACCCCCCACTTTGTGCCATAAGTTTTGGTGTGTACTAGATTAGATTTACTTTTTTTGTTATTAGATTAGTGAAATATTAAATCAAGGACTCTTTTAGGGTTGTTATACAATTATGTTAGTGTTGTATCCAAATATTTCACCCTATAAGAGGATGTTAAAGCCTCTTTAATATTTGGGCAACATGGGAATACCTCTAGGTGTGTGGGGCACCTATGGTGGAGGTATACCTCTAGTATTACAAGGGCTAGCTCCTTAGATATGACTTGATGTGCTTATGCCCCTAAGAATACCTATCATGGGTGAAAAGGGAGAGAGAGATGCATAAAAAAAAACCTACTTTGAGATGTGATACACCAAGGATTTGTTTCCACATACACTTATAATTTTACTAATTGAATAAGATAGTCAAACTAGCCTCAACACCATTGATGGAGCTCCTAGCTTTAATGTTTCTCATGAAGGCAAAAAAGTCACTCAAAAAATGAAGGCAAGTGAAAATATGGTCACATGTGATACTAATAAACTCATACACACTTCAAGAGCATATTTTAATAGCATACACTTCATGAAACTTGATAAGGGAAGACATTTTGCAATAACATATTCAAGGATTGTATGAAAGCAAGATGAACCTAATCTATACTTGACATTCAAAGATATCACTTCAACACATCTTGAAAATGAAATTTTAGTAAAACCAACTTGATTCTCATTAAGATAATTAAAAATAAAGGTAAAATTTTTCTAGGGATTTTCCATACCAAAAGTTGGAATCCTTTTCAAAGCCAAAATGGCTTGCATTTATAGCATTTGAAAGAAGAAAGAGAGAGAGGGAAGTTGAAGGGGCACAAAGACATGTGTAACCATGCTAAGAGATGTTAAAATTCATGTGGATGAGGTGTATTAAGATTCATGAAATTGATATATACGTATAAACATTCTAAACTGAGCATCTTCCCTCCATGTGGCATAGAAACCCTTCACAAACATCTTTGAACTTTGAAACTCTTTCTTGACAAGTGGGGAAATGCAAGAATTGGGTCATGATACCTCTTGGGTAGTTATTTATACATCCTAAGGAACTTTGGGATCTTATTAAATCATACCATATTGTTGCACCACCTACAAACATCAATTACCATCATAGGTGTCACTAGGCCTCTTCACCTCACTAAGCCCAATTTGGCCAAAATAGCTAAAATTATGATTTAGATTTAGTTATGCCAAGATTATTAATATAATTCCTAATATCATAATTTTGGATTGGAAACATGCCACTTAGAGCCATCAAATTCTCTCCAAGTCCCCAACCACAAAGCCTTCACTAGGCCTTATCTCCTTGTAACCCTATTTTGGCATAAATCCAATTACATAGGAAAATGTATAGACCTATAATACTTAGTGAAATTTTTTTTTAGGACCCATTTCCATCTTTAATCTTTGTGCCAAGTTTCTAGGTCCAAATTCCAAGGCAAGTATGCTTTTTAGTCCATTAACCTCCCCAATTAGGCCTCTTTAGCCTAAAAGGCCAAAAATGCATGTTTTAGGTTTTTTCCTATAAAAAATAGAACAAATGGCACTTGATTCACTTTGTATACCCCCTCATAATCCTCCATGTTAAATTTAAGCCTATTACCATCTATATGAACCCCTATTCTAGTATTAAATGCCCTTCTTTGGCCTATTTTGTATAACCTTATACCTATAAGTGAAGAAAAATGGTATGAGATGATCACCAGGAGAGTTATCACGGATTAAATGGTGGTATTACATCTTTAAAAATCTATTTGGGTGCATAAAACTACCTTTTCCTCTAATCAGGTACCAAAATAGTCATTTGGAGGGTATGACACATCTTAACCCTTTTTGGTTCATTCATACAATTCACATGTTGGAGATCACTATAAAAAATCTGTTAAAACACCTATATTAAAACCTTTCTAACACTTTTCAATCATCATAATGGATTCCTTTGACCTAGAGGATAGATGTGACCATGTTTTCCCATTTTGCCATGACTGTGCAAGGGAAAAGTGGCCCCTATCTGAGATAGAATAGGGGGCAATTCCCTTCATGATCTCAATAAAAAAATAATGTTCATGGTATCAGGGGTTGTGAACATGATCTCTACCAAATTTTTTCTCTTAATTTTTAAGGATGCTCCTCCAACCGGCTTAAACTCAAGACTATATTTTCCTAGACAATTTCCTATAAGGTTAGAAAGAGATGACTATATTTAGCTTGGATTGGTGCCTACAAGGTATATATTAAGCTTAGCTTGGTGTTCATGGGTTTTAAATCTCTTATCCTTATCTATTCACACCAATTTAATGATTTAGTATCATCTCTAAGTATTTCATACTAGCCCAACTTGTGCTTTAGTCTCAAAGTGTCTGTGTTTGATTTGACTGTGACAATCATCTAGTTGACTATGCTTTGCATCTTTTGGTCAAGGTTTTAAGATTTTAGGCCTTTATTCTCATGTTTATCAGGTCTTAGGACCAATTCATAAATTTTAAATCAATTTATCCTTCATCTCATGCTTTAACTCTACACCTTAGTTTGCTAACTTTGAATGTGTCACTATTTTCTATTGTTTAGACTAATGTAGGTGACTAATTGAGCATGGTTTGATGTTTATTAGGATTATCATTCAATACATCTCAGATGATAGGATCACTCACATCTTTATATAAATCTTATCATTCTCAAGAGCTTGACCCCAATCTCATGTTCACCTTAAACTAGTATACTACCTTGTGTTCATACTTGTTTACATGATTGTCCCTTTTGATTGACTGAGACAATCATCTTTGGCTGAGTTGAGTGTATTTAAGGGGTGTTTAGAGACAATTGAATATATTTTTATGTCTTAAATAAGACACTTAATATCTCCCCTTCAACCATTTCATTATGAATTACTTGGAAACCTTTAAAAGTGACACTAACCTACAACTTACACCTCACTGTTAATGTGTTTGCTAGCCTCTATGGAAAAGAAATTGGCAATGGAGGTCATTAAACACCAAAATCACCTTTGACTTGTCATTATAGATTATGAAAGTCATTTGAAACTATTGGAAGGGTTTGGATTGATTGCATAGTCTAAAACCTTCAATGAGGAGTTCAAAACCAAACTTGTAATCCATAACCTGTAGATATCACTTAGCACATTTAGTGATTTTTAGTCAACTTTGCAATTGCCAAACTCATCCTTCTTTCCTCCATTTTCCTTGAAATTTGGAATGTTGGTAGATTATGGATAGGGATACAAGATCCAATCAACAAGAAGGCACAATAAAATCACTTGTCATGAGATATGACATCTCAAGAAAGCACCTAGATCTTTGTTTGATTGTTTTAAGGACTGAGAACCCAAAGAAAAATAGTCAACTCCCTTAGAATAAAACTTGCCCATTATGCCACCTTGATTTCATCCATGAACCTTGACATTGGAGATATGTTTTAGAGGAGGATAAATTTTCCATGATAAAGTATATGCATCCTCAACAAGTGATGAGACCCTAGAATGCCATGAAGTAAGTTGGGAACTCCACTTTGATTGCAACTTACTAAACAAGGTAGTAACTAATTTATTCTTGGTATAATCAAATGAAGGAGAGTAGGATGATTAAACAGACATGGAGATGACCTCCATTATACCTCCTATATATGTTCCAAACCATTCCTTCTAACTTCTTTCTGAGTTTCTACAATAGAAGTAAACTTGGACCCCTCATGGATGAACAAGCCATAAAAAACACCTTAACTTATTAGCGATTGTTCATAAAGCTCAGGGCATATAGTTTCAAAATATTTTCATCAAGTTTAATCCCACTAGACTTTCTAACATTCCCCATAGACATTCCCTCCAACTCCACCTATATGACCTATGGTGAGCATAAACCTTTGACTTATTTTGACTTTACCAAGGAGCAATGGATATGTAGAGTGGTTTTTTGGCACTTTTAGACCAGTTGAAGCTTGTGGATGATGTAAATTATTGGTTTGGATGTTGATGCATGTTCTTAGACCTTTAGCACCTGTAATAATCTATACAAATACCATACAAGTGTGCAAAACTCTTCATTTTCTAACCATTTCTTGATTCTAACTAAAACCTATAGACTTTTTCAACTACCAGTAGTTATATAAGATACCTTAAGACACATATGATGTGAAATCACCCTTTTGAACTTGTACAAATCCCAAAGAACTAGTCTAAAGCATTAAATACCTAATTTTGACCTTGGAAATGATTTAAAAAGACATGTAACATTAATATAAAAGGTGACCAAGGCTAATATGACCCTTATAGGCATAAAAAGACCTATTAAACACTTTAATACAAAGTTTTTTACCTATGAGGTTGATCCAATTTGACCAGGGGGTCAAATTGGTTAGCATTCTTGGCAATTTCTAGGGGTGGCATGCTTGCTATGCCTAAGACTGGTTGCCTTACACTTCCATTGGGCATGGACTCACACGTATGGAAACTAAAAATGACCTTGAATAAAAAAGAACAACTGATTAGCTCACTCACAAAAGGAAAGACACACACAACAAGAAAACAACAACAACATGTGCTTCAAGAGCACTTATGGAACACAACAACAAGCAAAAGCAAACACACTCTAAACACACACTAACCTTGGAAGAATTTTCCCTCTTAGATCAAAGGGAAATCTTGATAATCTTCTTGTATTTTATCATGAAGGAATGTAGGAAACATGTTTCTTTTGGAACATTGGAATGGAAGCCATCATCTCTTTCATGATGTTGGCCAATCTTCTTAACATAGACTTTATGCAGCTGTGACAACTCCAAACACATATCCTATGAAGATGAAATCCTCTTGAATTTAAAAAATCTCAACCTCTTTAGAGGACTACTTGATTGATACATGACCCAATGATGCTTCATCAAAGCATTCTTCTTAGCTTTCCATCATGTTTTGAGAGTGGGCAAGTGAGTTATCAACTACAAGTTCCTCAAGCTCATCAAGTAGCTTAGTGTACTCTTCCCACTCTTGATCACTATACTATATGGATATCTCTTGTTATACCCTCTCATGTACTTTTACTTCAAACTTGAAAAGTTCCTCAAGCTCTTGAAAGAGATCTATTTGTAACTGCCAATCATCCTTGTGTTCCTTACCTTGGTCATCTAATACCACTACCTCTTCAACCTTGTAGTATTCATTCATAATATAATGCTCACATGTAGATTTTTATTCTTCCAAGTCTTGATTACCTCCTTTATGGATATGTATATCTTCAAGCATGAAAATAAGAGTTGATGAGTTCTCTTCTAATTGATCAAGGAAAGATTCTATGACAATTTCTTCCTCATAATCAGCTATGAAGTCATCTTGATAAGCTATGGGCTGAACTTGCTCTTGCTCATTTGCCCTTGTCAAGTGATTCTCTTTAGGCTCTTCTTCTATAGTCCCATAAAGATAAAGTTTGATAGGATGAGGGCTAGATGAAGTTGTTGGTGAAGGTGGGAAATGGAGCTCAAAATCAAATTGGGAATGAGGAGTGGGATGTTCTTTGAGAAGCTCATGGGGAAGAGGAGGTAAACCTTGGGATAAAACCAAATGACTCTATTTATTCCAATTGGCCAGAAATTTATCCACATTAGATATAGCTTGACAACTCTCTTGAATAGGTGTAGATAGGGTGTGTTTAAACATAAGATTTTTTGTTGGGTTTAAACCTTCTATCACACCTTGACTAAGCAACCTCATCCTTGACTCTAGTTCTTCAATATGCTTGGATAAATTCTCTTGGAGATCATATGTATCATCATGATGAGGTGGGGTATGATATTTTTGTAATGGAAGAGATGAGGTTTATTGAGGAAGGGTGAGAGGGTCTTGCAAAGGTTTAATTTCATCTTCAACTTGTACTTATTTGATAATATTTTACTCTTCCTTCCCCCATGAATCCACCACCTTATTCCAACTTAAGGTATTAGAACTAATTATATTCTCTTGATGTGGAGAAAGAAAGGTTTGAATAGGATCAACTTAATTCTCAACCTTATTTGCAATTTCATCTCCTTTGTCTAGACTTGGTTCCTCCTTGTCTCCCCATTATTCCACAATTTGACTCCAACTTGAGACTTTTGGACTAGAACTCTCTTTTTGAGGTGATGGAGAAGCAATGTGAGAGGGAAATGAAGGATTGAGATCCACTTATTTTACTTCCAAAATGGACTATTTCAAATTCATATTTGCAAGTTCAATCTACCTATCAAGATGGGTCTCAACACAAGGTTTCTTTTTCCAACTTTCTCCTCCAATTGATTTGAAGAAGGGAGGCTTTGATAGACTTGGTTTGGCTCATGAGTAGGGGTCATGTATGGATGATATGACACTTTTGGAGGTGGATAAAATGGATGATGGGTTTGGTAAGGTTGCCTTTCATGATTTCCAAATTTATCCTCTAATGAAGACACTAGGCCACTCACATCTAGCATCTCACTTGTGATCCTTTGCCAATTGGCTCTCAATAGGTGCTAACTCCCTCTTGACTAAATCCAATGAATTTATCACTTGGTGGATATAATGAATAGGAATACTTTGAAAACATCTCCTTTGAGTATCAATATCTATCATATATTTCTCATATCCCAAAAGAGTTTATTTGAAGGTGGAAATGGGTAGATTAGAGAAAGGACTAAGCTGACTAAGAACAAGACATTGAGAGAGCTCATCATAGGGTTGATAAAACTCATGAAAATGATATATAAGGTCATATTGGAATTGATAAGAATCATATTATCCTTGATAAGGATAAAAACAAGGTTGGTGGGGACCAAAATCAAGTTGGCCAAGTACTTGCTCACTTTGAAGGGGAAGAGGCAAAGCTTGTAATGTCTCACCCACTTGTAGAGGGCAAAAATCAACATCAAGACCAACCTTAAAAGTTTCATTTGTAAATAAAGACATAGAATAGCTATGAATTTTTTTAAAATGGAATAACTAGATGCTAAACCATATGATTCATCTTAAGAGTCACTATTAGTGCTTGAAAAAAAGGCCTCCCGAGGCTAATGTATTGAAGGATAACACCAAAAATCCTCTAACTCTTGCAACAAGAATCCCATCAAGCATGCCAAAAATATTTTCTCCAAATATTTCACCCTAGAATAAGATGTTTAGGCCTCTTCAAGATTTGGGCAACATGGGAATACCTCCAAGTGTGTGGAGCACCTATGTGGAGGTATACCTTTATTATTATGAGGGCTAACTCTGTAGATATAAATTGATGTGATTATGATCCTAAGACTACCTATAATGGGTGAAAATTGAGAGAGATATGCATAAAAAAAACCTACTCTAAGAGGTGATAAACTAAGGATTTGGTTACACATACATTTACAATTTGCCTAATGGATTAAGATAGTCAAACTAGCCTCAACACCATTGATGGAGCTCCTAGCTTTAGTGTTTCTCATGAAGGAAAAGAGTCACTCAAAAAATGAAGGTAAGTGAAAATAAGGTCACATGTGACACTAATAAAATCATACACACTTCTAGAGCCTATTGTAATAGCATACACTTCATGAAACTTGCTAAGGGAAGTCACTTTGCAATAAAATATTCAAGGATTGTATGAAAGCAAGATGAACCTAATATATAATTGACATTCAAAGAGATCAATTCAACACATATTCAAAATTAAATATGATTAAAAAGATCTTGATTCTTATTAATCTAAGTACAAATCAAGGTACCAAGCCCTAATTTGACCACAAAGCCTTCACTAGGCCTTATCTCCTTGTAGCCCTATTTTGGAATAAATCCACCTACATAGGAAAATGTATGAACCTATAGAACTTATTGAAAATAATTTTGAGGACCCATTTACATCCTTAAGCTCTATCCAAATTCCAAGGAAAGTATGCTTTTTATTTTATTAGCCTCCGTGATTAGGCCTCTTTAGCTTAGAAAGCCAAAAATGCATGTTTTAGGATTTTTCATATAAAACTTAGGAGAAATGGCACATAATTAACTTTTTATATCCCTTAAAAATCCTCCATGTTTAATTTTAGCCTCTGACCATCTATATGGACCCCTGTTCTAGCATTAAATGCCCTTCTTTGGCCTATTTTATACAACCCTATACCTACAAGTGAATACCAGTGGCATGTGATGATCACCAAGAGAGTTATAAAGGCTTAAATGGTGGTTTTAAATATTTAAACATCCATTTGGATGCATAAAACTACCTTTTCCTCTAATCAGGTTCCAAAATAGTCATTTAGAGGGTTTGAAGCATCTTAACCCTTTTTGGTTCATTCATACAATTCACACATTAGAGATCCATAAAAAATAGATATTAAAAAAACTATATTAACACCTTTACAACACATTTAAATCATCATAATGGCTTCCTTTGACCTAGAGGATAAATGTGACCCTATTTTCCCATTTTGCCATGATTGTGCAAGGGAAAAGTGGCCCTTATCTGAGACAGAATAAGGGGAAATTCCCTTCATGATATTATAAAAACAAATTTTTTTCATGGTATAAGGGGTTATGAAAATGATCTACACAAAATTTTGGATCTTAAGTCCCAAGGATGCTCTTCCAACTAACTTAAACTTAAGACTGCATTTTCCTAGACAATTTCTTATAGGGTTGGAAATAGATGATTGTGTTTAGCTTAGATTGGTGCCTACAATGTATATATTGAGCTCAAATTTGTGTTAATGGACTTTAATTCTATGATCCTTATCTATAAACACCACTTTAATTATTTTGTCTCATCTCAAAGTCTTTCATACTAGCCCAACTTGTGCTTTAATCTCAAAGTGATTGTGTTTGATTTGACTGTGATAGTCATCTAGCTAAATGTGCTTTGCATATTTTGGTCAAAGTTTTAAGATTTCAGGCCTTTTTTCTCATGTTTCTTAGTTATTAAGACCAATTCACAAACTTTAACTCAATTTATCCTTCATCTCATGCTTTAGCTCTACACCTTAGTCTGCTAACTTTGAATGTGTCACTATTTTCTCTTGTTTAGCCTGCTATAGGTGACTAATTGAGCATGGTTTGATGTTGGTTAGGATTATCATTCAATGAATCTTAGGTGATAGGGTTACTCACACCCTTGTATTCATCTTATCATCTTCAAGAGTTTTACCCCAATCTTATGTTCACCTTCAACTAGTATACCACCTTGTGTTCATACCTGTCCACATGACTATCCCTTTTGACTGACTGAGATAATCATCTTTTGACTAAGTTGAGTGAATTTGAGGGGTGTTTAGAGATATTTGAAATTGTGTTTAGGTCTTCACTAAGACCCTTAAGATCTCCCCTTCAACCATTGCATTATGAATTACTTAGAAACCTTCAAAAGTGACACCAACCTACAACTTACACCTCATTATCAATGTGACTATTGTAGGTGGCTGTTTGATGGTGTGTACAGATAAGAAATTGACAATGGAGGTCATTAAACACCGAAATCACCTTTAACTTGTCATTATAGATTATGAAAGTCACTTGTAACTATTATAAGGGTTTGGATTACTTGCACAGTCTAAAACCTTCAATGAGAAGTTCAAAACCAAACTTGTAATCCATAACCTATAGATATCATTGAGCACATTTAGTGATTTTGAGTCAACTTTGAACTTGCAAAACTCATCCTCCTTTCCTCCATTTACCTTAGAATTTGGCATGTTGGTAGCTTGTGGATAGGGCTACAAGACCCAATCAACAATAGGGTACAAGAACATGACTTGTCATGAGATATGACATCTCAAGAAAGCACCTAGATCTTTGTTTGACTATTTTAGGGACTAAGAACCTAAAGAAAAATATTCAACTCCCTTGGAATGAAACTTGCCCATTATGCCACCTTACTTTCATCCATGAACCTTGAAATTGGAGAGATGTTTCAAAGGAGTGTGAATTTTCCATGATGAAGCATATGCATCCTCAACAAGTGATGAGACCTTGAAATGCCATAAAGTAAGCTAGGAACTCCACTTTGAATTCAACTTGCTAAACAAGGCAGTAACTAGTTTCTTGTTAGTATGAGAAAATGAAGGAGAGTTGGATGATGAAAAAAGCATGGAGAGGACCTCCATTAGACATCTTATATATGTGCCAAACCATTCCTTCTCACTCTTTTTTGAGGTACTAGGACCTCTCATGGAGGAACAAGCCATAAGAAACACCTTAACTTCTTAGCGATTGTTCATAAAGCTCAGGGCATGGATTTTTAAACTATTTTCATTGAGTTGAATCCTAATGGACTTTATAATATTCCCCATAGCCATTCCCTCCAACTCCACTTGTATGGCCTATGGTGAGCATAAACCTTTGAATGATTTTGACTTTGCCAAAGAGTGATGGAGAAGTAGAGTGGTTTTTTGTCACTTTCAGACTAGTTTAAGCTTGTGGATGCTGGAAATAACTGATTCATATGATGATTCATGTTCTTATACCTTCAACACCTATAATAATCTATATAATTATCATGCAAGTGTGCAAAAATCTTCATTTTCTAACCATTTCTTGATTCTAGACTTTGTTAGCTACCAAAAATTACATAAGACATATTAGGATACCTAAAACATGAAATCACCCTTTCAAACTTGTACAAATCCCAAAAAACTAGTCTAAAGCATTAAATGCCCAATTTCGACCTTAGAAATGACTTAAAAAGACATAACATTAATATAAAGGGTGACCAAGGCTAATATAACCCTTATAGGCATAAAATGACCTATTAAACACTTGAAGACAAAGTTTTTTACCTATGGGGTTGACCCAATTTGACTAGGGGTCAAATTGGTCAAGAGTTAGATTATAGGCTTTGGAACCCTATCTTGTATAGTGTGTTGTGACAAGTGATAACCTAATCAAGTCTAGTAAATCCTCACATTAGTCATGCTCCTGATTAACAATTGTATTCCCCCTAATCATAAGTATAGGTGTGATCTATCCCATCTAATCCAAGATTGATTTATGGACATGATGCATTTTTGATTGCATACATGATCATGGCACTCAAAAAAGTGAGGGAGTTCATTCTGAAGGTTTTTCACAAGGTAATGATACTAACCCATACACCCCCTTACATAATGCTGTTCTTAATATGCCTAAATTTGATAAATCTTGTAATTTTTTGAGAATTTCACTCTGATTACTTAATTTTTGGGAAGAATTCCCCGAGAGCCTCTTAAAACAATGAGTTCATAACCATTGGCAAGGCTATGGTATGAAATTGGAAGGAGTCCAAAACCATACCAATGGTTTCTTCTTATTTCATTTCACCAACTCGTAGCACTATAAACCCATTGTTAATCATGGTCTTTAGTTCATTCACAACATGGACTCAAGACTTTCATGTTTTAGAGTAAGTGAAACTAAACATTTTAGTTTGAGTTGAGTTTTCTAGTTTGCCTCTCCCCCTCTGGGGTTTTATTTACCAACTCATAAAACCCTTAGGTCATTTCATATTCTATGAATGGTGAAAACATTTTATGGCCCATCCCCAAAAATGAGTTTATGTGGAAGTGGATCTAGCCCAAAATCTCAAAAAGTCTATTAACATTTAAATAGGGAATAATCAGTTTACTTAGTATGTGATTTACATCAAATTATTGAATACCTATTTTAGGTGTCAATCTACAAATAATATAATCCAAGAATGTCCCTTAATGATACATCCTCCTCCTACTCCTCAATAAAAGGGTGGGCCTAAATCTAGAACCCAAAATGGAAATATTGATGGTTGGACCACCATCACTAATAAAAAAAATAATTTGGCAAGAGGTAGTGGTAAATATCAATCTTGTTCTTATCTCCCAATCATAGCTCCCAATGCCTTAACTCATGTTAGTAAACATGTTGTTTATATGCCTAATAAGGCTTCACCTTCGTTTATGCACACACTATAAGTGGTGTCTACTTTTGTTACTACATCACCTATAGCTCTACAAGACCAATTGTCATAACCCCTTCCTAAGCTGATTCATCAAAAGAGGAGATTAATCTCATTACCATCAACCATAAATTAGTCCTCTAATGTTATTAAATTTGTTCTTCTCCATACAATGAGAAATAGATGGTACATAAGCAGCTAAATTTCTAGCTTGAAAAATATATGAAGCATAAACCCTCTTTTAATCATTTTGTCACTCTTGAAGACCTGACAAATGGAAATGACATGAGCCTTGATATTTACCAATGTTAGTGTGGGCCAAAATTGGCCTACATATGAATATTTTGCCTAGATGGATCACACCACCCTCTTGAATGCTTATTTTTTACATTTCCATGCATAGTCATCCATCATGAATGAGTATCAATAGGTGTTATAGAGATGATCATTATTCATGCAGGAATGAACATATCAGTTTGGTTTTGTACTCATGAAGTCAACTAAAGTTAAAGGATTACATGAAAATGGTGTATTTTGTGCCATGAATATCCCCTATAAGTTTGGTGTCTTGATGTGTTTTCTATCTCAATATATAAGCCTTCAAAAATGATCTAATAGTGTGAGACATGTGAGGTGACATAAAATTAAAGCCACATGAAATAGAAGTTTGGATTCAAAAAATAGAAGTGATCCATAAGGATGCCAAGTGTCAAAACCTCTCTCAATCAGATCAAGGATCAATGGTGCACATTCAATCTTATAGTTGAAGATCAATGACGATCATGAAGTCAAAAGGTCAGAGGATCCTAAGAATGAACACAAAATTACTAAGTGTCTTAATTGTAGTGAAATGATAATAGATCAATGGTCTATGTTTGATCATATTATTCAAATGTAAATCAATGATGGACATTTGATCAAGAAGAACAAAGATTGATGAAACATGTTCAATCATGTAGAAGTAGATTGATGATGTGGATAAAGGTTAAAAAGTAAATGAACCCATATTACACATAAGGCTACCATGTGGCATAAGAGAATTAACTAGATAGAGACTAATAGAGGATCCATAGAAGGCATGCAGGGCTACTAAGTGTCATAATATCAAACATAGATCAAAGATCAACAATAATGTTGAAGGTTAAATCCAAGAAACTCTTGATCAGATTGTTAGAGCAAATTTGATCAAGTTTCCAAGGGGGATGAGATGAAGACACGTGTCTAAATTTGTAGTGGTCATATCTTTTAAAATTTAATAAGCACCAATGTGATGAGAAGATAACACATAGACAAACATGTCAGATCAAAATATTTTATGGACCCATGCATGTAGATGTGCAAACATTAGATCAAAATGTGATATGGGTTACCAAAGCAAATCTTGTAGATTTGTATTTCACCATTAAATCTCAGTTCTATGCAAAGGTCTACTCAGTTAGGTTATGAAGTTTGTCTTGGGTTTTGAATTTATGTCTCAATCATGATCAAGAGACTAAATATCTTATGGATCTTCATTGAGATTATGAATACATGAAAATCAATAAGGGGATTGGTTTTCATCTAAAGTGGACCTATGTTTAGGGTTTGGAGTAAAGGCAGAGTTGTGATTGTGAAAGGAATGTCAGAAGGGACACTAGATAACATAAAGAATATATCAAAATAAAGCATGGTGTTATAAGTTTATTAAGAAGATGGAGAGCTTGGAGGTTGAGAAATGCAAGTAGAACATTCAATGAAATTTCAAAATTCTTTGGAGACTTTCCCATTTTAATGGATCATGACTCATCACCTTCAACGAGTTCTTGTCTTCTAGTGCATTTATAATCCAATGAGAGGGATTCAAAGCTATTGGGAGTTGATAAAGGTTAATTTTCTAAGTAATAATTAGTAATAATCAATCAAAATTTGGTTGAGACTCCATGAAAGTGCTTGGATCTCATTTATTGATTTCTATTTGGTCACTTCTCTCTCTCTTCCCCTTTTCTCCCATTTTATCCCATTGATAAAAATAATCTTTCTCATTTTTGGAGGAAACCATCATTTAATAAGGAGAAACCCTATCAATCTTTTTTATGAAAGACCTTTTGAAGTAATACATGCGATTTTTACCTATCTATTACCTCTTAATTATGTTTAACAAGCTTGTACATGATGGCATTTTGAAGAAGTATCCTTCCAAGTCCATTGTCCTTTATTGCCTATTTTTAGGTGTTTTCAAGATTTTTGTAGGTCTGAAATTGATCTATTTATACCATTAATGGATGCTTGGTGTGAATTTTAGAATTCCTCTTTGATTCATTTAGGGTTTGGTGAGCTTAGTTTATGAAATAATTATGTACACTAGCTAGTTTGTGAGATTGTGTGAGCAAGGATTGTCTTATGTTGATAAGTATTTATTTCATGCTTATGTGAGTGTCATTTAAATTTGGTGCACCATATTTTTATCTCTCTTAGTTACCATATACCCCCTTTTTATCCCTTTTCCAAGTAGAAGCATTAGTTTAGGTGATCTACCAAATAAAATTCGGCCTTCTCTAGAGGTTTAACCTCACTATAGGATACCTGTAGCCTGAGGTTGCTCTAATATTATGGCTGAGAGTGGAAGGGCCTGAATAACTCTCCCAAAGGTGTGTAATTCCATGCTACAGTAGTTTTTTGACATGCTCAATAGGACCACATTCAAAGAATATTGGTCAAGTTTAATGTTGGTTTGATCAATTTTTATTAGTTATAGCTTTCATCTTTTAGTATATAGTGACTCTTTAGAACACTCAACATTCTGGTGGCAGAGCAGTAGCTATCTTTCATGATGAAGGTGACTAAAAGATCAACTTCTAGAGGTATTCATTTTGAATTTGTTAATTTGACTTTATACTCAGTAAGAAGCTTAATATTTTCTAACACTCATCCATATAAAGGAAACTTTCCTCTCAGCCCAATTTCTAAATCTACCTCTATAAGGAGATCTTTGTTAGGTCCTTTCATTGCTATCATATCCCCTATAGATTTCCCTTTTGTGGATTTTAATGGTCAGAGTCATTTAAACCTCCAAAAGTATGATATTATTCCATTTATATCTCTTAAAAGTGTTCCTTACTTCATGGGAGACCATTTTACAACCCCTTTTGAGTACCTTAGAGATATAGCCAACTTCTACAATATTCATGACATCACTAAAGAGAATGTGGATATTAGGTTATTGGCCATATCTTTCAAGGCTAAAGCCTTAGATTGGTTTATAGATATTAATTATAACTTCATAACATCATGAGATTAGTTAGGTGATGCATTATGTAAGAGATATGAAGACAAGAGTGACCACTTGTCACTTATAGAACAACTAATCACAATTAAGAGGTCTCCTCATGAGGTTATGCAAAATTTCAATACCAAATTATAAAGAATGTGGGACATGATTTTAATCTATGTCAAGCCTACTCTTAACAATTATTTCTTTTACTATTTGAAATCTCTAAATAGTGATATTGTTGTAATGATTCAGTCTATGGGAGGAAACACACTACCTAATGTTTATGAGGTAGCAATCAGAGTAGAGAATTATCTAGTACAAGGTGGAAAACTTATACCTAGACCACCAATGCCTTTGTTTCCTAAGATCCAACCACTTCTTGTTACCATTCATCCCTTTTCTACCATTCCACCTATGCCAACACTTGCTGCCATACCTACACCAAAGCACGAAAAGGCTTCAACTAGTCAATCTATTGACCCCCCAAAAAATAAGAACTTCCAAGAGCATAAGAACATGTTTCAATCCTTTGGAAATGAAATGGTGAATGTGAAGAGGTAGAAATCCCAATTCAATAGACCTTATCAAGCTCCATATCAGCCTCAACAACAATATTATCAAGCAAATAGGCCACCCTACAAAGGAAATTTCCAAGGACAAGTCTAAGGACAAGAGTAGCCTAACTATGCTAGGAAAAACCATTATAATCTAAATGATGCAAGTAACTCTAATACTTTGGTTCCCACTTAGAATAATATTTCTTAATAAAGTGAGGGTACTATTCCTTAGAATCAATTATTTGGTCAACCTATTGTCCCAAACACTAAGTTCAATCAGGCTTTCAATGATCAATGGAATCAAGGTGCTAGCTATGGATACAATCTAGCTCTTATGGGTCAAAACATAAAAGTACCTATGATGATAAAAATAGAAAATCCTCAACAAGGCCAAAGGCCTAATGAAGAACCAAAATAGTTGGGAGATACAATGGTTAACTATGAGCAAGAAGAGTGTTATGCACTCAATCAACACACTAATTCTAGCCAAGCATACATTCAAGTGGTAGCTAATACAAGGTTCAAAATAAGGAACATGGATGGTAACCAAGAAGTAGTCAAAGAGCCTCTTACTATTACTCCATTACTATTGTTGTCCCCAAAAAATGCCACTCATTTTTGGGACAACCTACAAACCAAAATTTCTCTCTTCC
Organism: Torreya grandis; assembly: GCA_037957365.1. Lineage (NCBI taxonomy): Eukaryota > Viridiplantae > Streptophyta > Pinopsida > Cupressales > Taxaceae > Torreya > Torreya grandis. Next base: position 2,874,787 of record JARHVA010001921.1, read on the forward strand.
CTTCTCAAAATTTGTTCTGAGCTTTCAAATTCCTCATTTTTAAGTTTTTTTCGTAAAGGGATTCACAGGTTCAATAGGTTAAAAAAGATTTTCCAGGCGAGTTCAGTCAAAAGAACAAGCTTCTAACACCTAGTCATTTCCAGGATCGGTTCAGCACCTCAGTTTAATCAAAAGAGTTCAATCGGCACATGATAAAGGACAAAGGCTTGGACCATTGAACTTTGAACCACTTTGGTTCAAAGGTTCAATGGGTTCAATGACCAAGTTGGTTCAATGTGATTGGTGCAAAAGATCAAAAGGACTTAGCCAAATAATGAAGGATGAGCCTATTGAACCATTGAACCGTTGAACCAAAGTTGGTTCAATCAGTTGGCTCAATCGGCAGGTTCAAGGGGCTGCCCCAAAGTGAAAAAGACAAGTGCCCTTGCGGAGGGTAGGAAACATTAGTTTGATAGTCAAAGAAAAGACAAAATTCCTTCAAATTTGTTTAAAGGCCCAAAAGGAACAATTCTTTCAGACTTTTTGTCTGATGGAAATGGCTAAGTCCAAGAGGCTGAAAGAATACTTTCAGGAAGTTTTTCTCGAAAAAATGTTAAGGCAAAATTCCTTCAGATTTTTTGTCCGAAGGAATTCACCCGATGGAAATGGCTAAGTCTGAAGAAATGGGAAAGAATGAATGTCCAAGTAACAAGAAACTTTCCTTTAGACATTTTGTCCAAAGGAATTCTTTCAGGCTTTTTGCCCGATGAAAAAAGCCCACCAAAGAAGTAAGAACCCATCGGGGAAGATGAAGCTCAAAGGACAAGTACCCTTGTGGGGGACACCTGACGTCAGGGAAAGGACCATTTTAAAAGCCTAAAGGGACACCTTCCCTTTAGGACATTCCAAAGACTGAACAAAGACGTAGAAAGGAACTTTCATAGACTTAGACAAAAAGGGGCTTCAATGGATGAACTGAATGAACTGAATGAACCATTGAACCGTTGAACAAAAAGGTTCAATGGGTTCAAGGTTCAAAGGTTCAACCAGAGCTTAGAAAGATAAAGGAAGCAGTGTTTGAGCGAAACACAAAATAAACCAATGGACCAATTGAACTTTGAACTAAAAGAGTTTAAAGTTCAATGGTTCAACATGGCTCAAAAGTTCAAAGGCAGCCTCAGTCAAAGAAAAAGTGGCACACAAGTGGTTCAATGGATGGTTCAACCAAGGGGTGAAGAAGTGATTGAACCAATAAGTGATAGAACAAAAGAGACAAAATGAACCAATGAATCGATGAACTTTTAGTGGTTCAATGAGTTCAAGGTTTAACCTGAATCAAGCGATCGACTAAAAAGAGAGCCCAAAGACTCAAAGAGAGAAGATTGATGCAAAGGACAAGAAATGTCTTTAAAAGAGCTATTTCCAGTAGGTGGAATAGTGGATTGAGTAGACTTTTGAGTGCACCAAACCAAGGATGTGGCCTATTTTCTTCCATGAAGTAAAGACAAATATGCAAAGGACCAGATGGTCCATATTAAGGAGGAGACATATCAGATGAAGGGACACGCCATAGTTATGGCAACAAACTGTTCTCAGCATGGTCTCTCCAGACAAAGCTGGAAATTCATTGAAGATGTTGACTGCAGCATGGGTTGTTTCATGGAAAAAGGTGCCAATCCTTGGGTAGTTGTTATAAGTTTGTATTTTCTCTCATTTTTAAGGGAGACTTTTCATTTTACAAGAGCGAAACTCTACCCATTTTGAAAGAAGAAGACTGAGACTTTAAGCTCATGTTGTAATTTCATTTTCATTTTTATATGAATGAGAAAGCAAGTTGTTGACAGACTTTGTGCTATTTTGGCTTGTATCATTTTAGAAGATCATTCTTACGTCGGTCTTCTAAAGGTGTTCTTATTCATTTAATTTGGTAAGCAGAATTAGTGAAAGTAATAGGGAAGTGCCCTGAAACCAACTGTGGGAAGACTTTGTGCTTTCAAAATTGCTTTCAGTCTATATTTTTATTTTATCTTTGTGTTGAGGATTTTGGGGTGACTTTGTGCCCCCATTATCTTTTGTGATATACCCTTTGGGTAATTGAGGTGGAAACTTTGCATTCTGCTTCATCCTGTTGTTACTACGCCCTTTTGATTGCTAGTTACTTTACTATCTGAAAGAAACTCCTGCTATTTCCTACAAGAACACTTCTAAAAAAAGAGAAGTGCCTTTAGTGTTTACACCATGATTTTCTCCCTTGCCTATGTGCATCATCTTTGAAAGAAGAGAGATGGATGGTTTATTTTTCCCCCATGTGTCTTACTTTCTACCTATTTATATTGTATATAGCTCTTATGTATCTATAAGGAACCTCCCCTTGATGAGAGGAGAGATTTGTCTTCAATTGATGTGGTAAAGCTACACACCTGGCTGACCAATCTTTTTGTTGTGGTTGATCAGACCTATTTTATTGATCAGTATGTTGATAGACAAAATATTCACCCAACAGTTTTTGGTGACTCTGCTGGGGATGCACGTGCAGTCTGAAGCCTCAAGTTTTAGATTGAAGCACTTCCTTCCCTTATCCATTATATTATAGACTCTAGCAACTCCATTCTGTGTCTTACCCATTATTATTATAGCCTTACCATCTTCCTCCACTTCCATTATTTTATCTAGTTTGCAAAACTAGAGCTGCTAATTTCCATTTTTTTGTTCTGCAATCTGGCCACTCCACCCAAATTTGTTATCCCTATTTGTCATAATTAAATCATGGAATTTCGAGGCCCCTGTGGTAACTCTTTTGGCCCACTCAACTTGACTCCACCTTTGCATGAACTTCCACGTAGTTCAAGAAATAATTTCCCCAAATTCTTTAGTGATGGGAAGGTACATCCTGATGAACACATTGCAACTTTTAGCATAGCCTACAATGTAATAGGGGTGGAATTTGAAGACATAGTGGTTAGGATATTCATGGAGACACTACAAGGCATTGCTGCAGACTGGTTCTACCATCTGCAAGCTATATCAGTGACTGACTGGGATACACTCAAAGCCAAGTTTGAAGCCAGGTTCAAGCCTCCAGAGGATGCACATGCTTTGCTAGCCCAACTCACTCAGATGAAGAAGGAACCTCATGAGATTATGAGGGATTTTATTACCAAGTTCAACAAGCTGAGGCATAAGATTCCCATGGTCACCCAGCTGACACGTCAAAATCTCATGTGCTTCATTAACTCACAGCTGCCTGAAGTGAGTTGTCTGTTGAGAAGGGCTAGACACATAGACCTTGAGGCTGCTCAAGACTTGGCTACTAAGCTAAAAGATGACCTTATCTTGGCAAGAAAGATAAGGAGAGACCCTAATAGAGGTAAACCCTCATCATCTTCTGAATACTCACCCACAACCACCATTGACCCAATGGTACAAAAGCTGACAAATGAATTACTAGCCTTGAAAAGGTAAATGGCACAAGGTATGTCTTCTGCTCCTCTATATAAAGATATACCAAAGAAGACATTCCCTAATCAGCCATATCAGGGCAATGCTACTAGAAGTCAAGGGCAACCAAATCATCTTCCTCCCCCATAGAGGAACTTTTCCCTTGAAGCACCTCCAACCAACTCAGTAGTTGGATATCTGGAAATAGAACATGTTTCCTATTTCCAACCTGAGTTTGAGTAAGAAAATGATGTTGGTATCTTCATGGAGGATCAAGAAGAATCAGCTGGTGACTCCCACATTGATTTCCTAAATTACCAGGATGAACCCAGAAGTGAAGGTGAAGTAGATGAGGAATCATATGCAGTATTCACCTAGTTTGAGAATTATTCAACCTAGCAGGCTGACAAAGAGAAGATAGAGGAGTGACCCCAACCAGTAATTTTAACTACTAAGTAGAAGATCCCTCTTCCTTTCTAGTCAAAGGACCCAGTGATTGCCAAAGAAGTACATTGAACATCTCTGCACCTTCTACTTCAAATTCACAGATCAGTCCTCCCCCTCCCAAAAACCAAAAGGATGAACTCCCATCCTCTCTTCCAAGTCCATCTTAGTCATTTTCCATGATTGATCATATCAAGAAATCTAAAATTCAAATGACTGAGTTTGAATCCCTACAAGCCAATCCCGAGCAATTAAACATTGGTGGAGAACTAGGTGCAGACCTGTCTGAGGCAAAGATTGTGGTTACCCAAATGTCAGCCCCTGCTGCTCAAATTCTGTTTGAGCCTTCAGGTAGGGGTAATTACTTCTTGGCCACAAAGGAAACTCATGTCCCAGCTGGTGAAAGTCCTGTAGCTAGCAATCCAAGATTTCATCCAAACAAGGCATCAAAAAAATTGGTAGGGCACAGTACAAATCAAGAAGGATCTTCCATCTCTGATGAAGAGAAATCTAATAGAAGATCAACTTCTGATGATGCTTATATCCTAGAATTTGATGGCAGCAATTCTTCCACTCATGCTAGATGTAGATCTTTGTTGCTCAGATTGAAGATTGCTCAGGATAAAGAGATCGAACTCCTTCACACCAAAGGGGATGATGAGCTGATGGTTTGTCAGGGGTCTAACGATGACAATCAAAATATGTGCTAGATTGAACCAGTAGAACAACAAGCTATGGTGGTGGACCATACTACTGTACTCCAAAATCAGCAAAAGGAGCCCTTCACCAAGAGAGCAAGTAGTTATGGGTTTCAATTTGAAGACCACGTCCTACCATGGGGCAAGAAGAAGAAAAACCAAAGAGGATGACACAAAAAATTGGTTTCTTGGTGGAGAGCTCTATTCGCCCGTCACCATTTTTGGGGACAGAATGGTTTCCTGTTGGTTTATCAAGATGGCATCCCCTTTTCTTCACCTCACAAGGAGTAGCATCTAAAGTACTCCAATTCTTGAAGTACCAGATAAGTTCACCTGTACATATGTAAATTTGTATAATCTTTGTTTCTACTTTGTGTTGTTTGTTTTCATTTTTTTTGGGGCCTTTCTTTTGGGTAGCATGACTCCATAGCCCAATGACACACTTAAAGGCACTGGAGATTCTAGTTTCTACTACCCTCAGATATTCCAAGTTTTCAACTAAAGGTAGTTCCCCAACTAGAGCCAGCTGTTGTCCTTGAAAAATGCCACTCTTTTTTGGGACAACCTATAGACCAAAATTTCTCTCTTCCCTTCTCAAAATTTATTCTGAGCTTTCAAATTCCTCATTTTAAAGCTTTTTCTGTAAATGGATTCATAGGTTCAATAGGTTAAAAAATATTTTGTAGGTGAGTTCAATCAAAATAACAAGCTTCTAACACCCAGTCATATCCAGGATCAGTTCAGCACCTCAGTTTAATCAAAAGAGTTCAATCAGCACATGATAAAGGACAAAGGCTTGGACCATTGAAATTTGAACCACTTTGGTTCAAAGGTTCAATGGGTTTAATGACCAAGTTGGTTCAACATGCTTGGTGTAAAAGATCAAAAGGACTTAGCCAAATAATGAAGGATGAACCTATTGAACCATTGAACTATTGAACCAAAGTTGGTTCAATTAGCAGGTTCAAGGGGCTACCTCAAAGCGAAAAAGGCAAGTGCCTTTGCAGAGGGTAGGCATCATTGGTTTGAAGGTCAAATAAAAGACAATATTTTTTTTAGATTTGTTTAAAGGCCCAAAAGGAACAGTTCTTTCAGACTTTTTATCTGATGGAAATGGCTAAGTCCAAGAGGCTGAAAGAATACTTTTAGGTATTTTTTCTTAGAAAAATGTTAAGGCAAAATTCCTTCGGACTTTTTGTCTAAAGGAATTCACTCGATGGAAATGGCTAAGTCTAAAGAAATAGGAAAGAATGAATGGCCAAGTAACAAGAAACTTTCCTTCAGACATTTTGTCTGAAGGAATTCTTTTGGGCTTTTTGCCTGATGAAAAAAGCCCGCCGAAGAAGTAAGAACATGTCAGGGAAGTTGAAGGCTGAAGGACAAGTACCCTTGTGGGGGACACCTAACATTAGGGAAAGGACCATTTTAAAAGCCTAAAGGGACACCTTCCCTTCAAGACATTCCAAAGACTAAACAAAGATGCAAAAAGGAACTTTCATGGACTTAGAGAAAAAGGGGATTCAACGGATGAACCGAATGAACCATTGAATCATTGAACCAAAAGGTTCAATGGGTTCAAAGTTTAAAGGTTCAACTAGAGCTTAGAAAGATAAAAGAAGCAATTTTCGAGTGAAACATAGAATAAACCAATGAACTAATTAAACTTTGAACTAAAAGAGTTTAAAGTTCAATGGTTCAACATGGCTCAAAAGTTCAAAGGCAGCCTCAGTCAAAGAAAAAGTGGCACACAAGTGGTTCAACGAATGGTTCAACCAAGAGGTGAAGAAGTGATTGAACCAAGAAGTGATAGAACAAAAGAGATAAAATGAACCAATGAACCGATAACTTTTAGTGGTTCAACAGGTTTAAGCTTCAATCTGAATCAAGCGATCGATTGAAAAGAGAGCCCAAAGACTCAAAGAGAGAAGATCGATGCAAAGGACTAGAAATGTCTTTGAAAGAGTTATTTCCAATAGGTGGAATAGTGGATTGAGTAGACTTTTGAGCACACCAAACCAAGGATGTGGCCTATTTTCTTCATTGAAGTAAAGACAAATATGCAAAGGACTAGACGGTCCATATTAAGGAGGAGACATATCAGATGAAGGGACATGCCATATTTATGGTAGCACACTGTTCTTAGCATGGTCTCTCTAGACAAAACTAGAAACGCATTGAAGACGTTGACTGGAACATGGGCCATCCCATGGAAAAAGGTGCCAATCCTTGGGTAGTTGCTATAAGTTTGTATTTTCTCTCATTTGTAAGGGAGACTTTTCATTTTACAAGAGCAAAACTCTACCCATTTTGAAAGAAGAAGACTGAGACTTTGAGCTCAAGTTGTAATTTTATTTTCATTTTTATTTGAATGAGAAAGCAGGTTGTTCACAGACTTTGTGATATTCTAGCATGTATCATTTTAGAAGATCATTCTTACGTCTATCTTTTGAAGGTGTTCTTATTCATTTAATTTGGTAAGCAGAATTAGTGAAGGTAACAGGGAAGTGCCCTGAAATCAACTGTGGGAAGACTTTGTGCTTTGACAATTGCTTTCAGTCTGTGTTTTTCTTTTCTTTTTGTGTTGAGGATTCTGGGGCAACTTTGTGCCCCCATTATCCTTTGTGATATACCCTTTGGGAAGTTGAGGTGGAAAATTTGTGTTCAACTTCATCCTACTATTACTATGCCCTTTTGAATACTGGTTACTTTACTATCTAAAAGAAACTCCTGTTGTTTCTTACAAGAACACTTTTGAAAGAAGAAAAGTGCCTTCAGTGTTTACACTAGGATTTTATCCCTTGCCTGTGTGCATCATCTCTGAAAAAAGAGAGATGGATGGTTTATTCTACCCCCATGTGTCTTACTTTCTGCTTATTTATATTGTATATATCTCCTACGTATCTATAAGGAACTCCCCTTGATGAGAGGAGAGATTTGTCTCCGGTTGATGTAGTAAAGCTGCACACCTAGCTGACCAATCTTTTTGTTATGGTTGATCAGACCTATTTTGTTGATCAGTACGCTAATTGACAAAATATTCACCCAACAACTATCAAAGCCAAGTCAACCTACTACTACTCTGAAGATTCTAATATCTCCAAAAAATCAAAATCAAGGGAATGCCTTTGTACCCTAAAACTCACAAGTTTAAGGTATGGTTGTGGCTCCCAAAGCAAAATTAAAAGTTAGTGGTTTGACCATCAATATTATTAAACAAATGAAGAAGTCTAACATGAGTGTGCCAATGTGGGGCATGCTTTCTATTCTTGGTCAAGTGGATATCCTTCTTAAAGATTTATCAAAGATCAATGTTTCTAAGAAGCCACCAAATAAGGAAAATGTAGTTCTCACCAATGCAACCAAAGGACCTAATGAAGGGAAATCCAATAAAGTGGTCAAAATGTAATGTACCTAGGTAGGGGAATAAATAATAGAAATAATATAATGTAATTATAATGCATTAGATGAATAGTCCCACATGAAATAGACTAAAGAGATGGGTAGGTATGAGTTAGTATACATAAAGGGGTAGGTGTTGTTTTATAAAATCCAAGAAGAATTATAATAGAGCCTTGCTCTAAAGGAGGTAGGCCCCTTTAAGTAGCCCATGATACTATTTCAGATTAATAAATGAATTGATTCAACTATTTAGCCTTGGTGAGAGTAAAAGGTCTCTAACATTGGCATCATAACACTTTCCTAGGCCACCAATTTTTTTCCATTGTAAAGAAAAATTGAGTTCATGAGGTTTGCATCCATTTGTAGTATTCTAGTCTATCATATTGTTAATGTGTCGATTTAATCCACTTTGGTCTCAATAGTATCATCATATAGTTTGTAGTCATTTAGTTTTTGGGAAAAAATACATCTTTATTACCAATTTGTTGTGTGGAAATTTTTGGATTTGTGTATTGTAAATTTTTGGATTTGTGTATTCCTATATCTACATCATAGTATTTCAAGATCTCATCAGTTCATTCTTAACATCATAGTTTACATCTATCATGAACCTACTCTTTGGATCTGGCTCTTGAACCTGGTCTATTCTATTTCAAACTAGATCATAGAATCGTTTCTCTCACTTAGCTCCCATCTAGTTCAACACTCATCAGTTATTTAAGCTCGTATTTATTTGCATCGCCTAGATTGTGTGTGATCATTTCCACATTCACCTTGGTAATCTTTAGATTTTCATACACTACATCATTTCACCTTAACATTGGTGTTATTTTCTCTCAACATTTCTCCCTTCTCCATCATCGAGGGATCTACATTGGATCGACATCTTCCACCACTCTTCTCTTGACAGATGTGATGGCTATTGTGATCCATCACCATAGGCTCTACACACTATGAAGCCTATGAAAGTAACTCACACCTATAAACCCACCATTTACATCCATAGTTTGGGTTATTGGTATCATCAGGTCTAACATTATTTGGTAACATAGCTGGGCTCAAGTTTCCATCTGCATTCATGCCTCAAGCTTCCTCATCTTGCTTTGATAGATCAGTCTCTGTGACAACACAGATTTGACACTCTGCACCATTTTTTAGAACCTACACTCAATCAATTTTCCACCTCGTCAAATCAACCATGGCTGGGATATCTCTATAAGTTTTAGAAGTACTCACTCAACCCTCAAATCTTCAAGTGGTCATAGTACATCCTCAATTGGATTGCATCAAAGTCTTCTAAAAAACCACTTTCACCATATCAGTAGTGGGTTTTTCCATACCAGCCATAGATTTTTTTACTGCCCTTTGTGGTTTTAATGTGTTATGAGCAAATTACATTCATGTCTAATTTTATATTTTAGGTTTAGGTTTCCTTTCTTTTATTTTATATTTTTTGCTTTAAAGTTTTTTTCATAAATTATTTATACATGTTATTATGTGGTATATAGTATTTAGGTTTTGCTTTGCTAAGGTTTATCGATCCCTCTTAAATCTTCTTTAAAGGTGTCATATGTTAAAATAGTAAAAATTTAAATGCTAGTATTATTGTATGTCTCTTAGGTCAATATAAAGTGTTATAAGTAGTGTAAGTCCCTATGTGTGTAGTTTTGTCCATGTTACATTAGTCTCAAAATCCTTTTAGGTTATTTTACATTTATTCCATCATTATTTTTAAATAGCCTATGTTGTTTACTAGAGATATTCTAATATTTAGTTATATGTTTTTAGTTTTTGATCATCTATTAAATTTTAAGTCATTGTTCATTATATTTGTCATGTAGTAATCTTATTAGTGTCAAAAAATAAAAAATGGTCATATTGTAAGGATGCATTTTTGATTGAAACCAACATCCAATCTTCTAGTTCTCATGGGGTTTCCCATTCTCTCAAGAAATCATCTTATCAGTTAATTAAATCAGCTTCAAAAATTTGACAGAATACAAGAATATCATATTAATTGCAAGACATTAACTAATGACACCTATAATGCATTCTTCATTCGTTGCTTCATCAATGGACTTCAAGATGTGATTTGAGCATAGGTTCACATATAGAACCCTAAAAAAATGATGGAAGTGGTGGAATTAGCCAAGATCATAGAAGACTAAATCAACTAGTAATGTCTTCAAACAATTTTCCCTTAGACCACAAAATCACTAGAGCAAGCACCAAAAGTACCTAAACACTCCAAAAAATCCATTGAGGTAACCACCATGCTTGAGTAGACCCCAGATGAGCCCAAACTGATAATCACAAATCCCAAGTAGGGAATCAAGGCTCCACCTCCCTCAAGAAAGAATGCTAAGGGGGATGGTATGTACCCTTAGTTAGTTTAAAAGGATAACTATTTTGTGCACCCCTATTCTAGATTTGAGGTGATCATCATCAAGATCCAACTTTTATTACTTGAATCTCACTGCTATATTCTAGTTATGATTAGTCCATTCATTCATATTTAAGCACATCCACCTCCTATTTTAGTGTTATGTTCACGTTATTATTGTACATGATCCTATCACAACATAGACAAAAGAAGTAGAAGCAGAAACACATGCATGATAGAGTTTCTATCTAGTATTCAACTTATTTTGGTCTAGCTTTAATTTGGTCTTCCTCCTAATTATTATCATGTTTTGAGGGTGAAACATATTTAAAGGGGATGGAATGTAATATACCTAGATAGGGGAATAACTAGTAGAAATAATATCATGTAATAGTAATGCATTAAATAAATATTCACACATGCATTAGACTAAGGAGATGGGTAGGTATGAGTTATTATAAATAAAGAGGCAGGTGATGTTGTAGAGAATCCAAGAAGAATTGTAATAGAGCCTTGCTCTAAAAAAGGGAGCCCCCTTAAAATGGCCCATGATACTATTTCAAAATAATATATGAGTTGATTCATCTATTTATCCTTGGTGAGAGTAACATGTCTCTGACACAAACCTCTTCCCTTCTATATTTATATAATCATTGGTGACTCTTTAGTACATAATTATACGATAGATAGTGGAAGAAGTAATTCAGTGATGCTAAAGTCAATAGCTGATCAAATTGGTTTGAAATATGAACCCCAATCTAAAGGCATTTTGTAGCTTGATGGATCTTCCACTAAACTAGCTAACATAATCAAAGGTCTAAACCTAACCCTACATGTTTGTCTTAATGTTTTAGTGGCTCAGGATGTGTTGATTCTAGATGTTCTTCCTCATTTTTATATATGCTTATCTAAAGACTTCAAAGCCAAAATTAGAGGTTATCTAGCAGCACATTATTCCTACATGGATTTTAAGATAAGGTATGGGACCAAGGTATCTACCAAAGCTGAACCTATTGCATAATTTCACATAGAGCCTTATAGGCTAGCTAGTCCAAATATCAACTATACCATTTTTGATGAAGATGAACACCTAGTTGGTCAAAACTTAAACACTCATCTTAGGGAGATACCTGATATGTTCTTTGATGAGTTATGGAGTGAAAATAAACTAATTGACCCTTTGGAAGGTGTTGAAGAAAGAGACAAGGGAGTCTATGTATTGCTTAAGGAAAATGAGTCAATGCCATCCCTCACTAGGCTATAGGAAGATACTAGTGGTTTATGGAAATTTTTATTTAATGCCTCAAGGAGAAAGCATGCGGTAGGTGTAGGTGTAATTCTAGTATGTCCCTCTAATGATAAGTACTTATCTTCTTACAAGTTCTAATTCAGTTGCTCTTACAATACAACTAAGTATGAGGGCCTTATTCATGGCCTTTAGTGGGATAGTAAGAGGGGAATAAAGTAGTTACAAGTGTATGGGGATAGTGAGCTAATACTACATTAGTTCAGATGCCAAAATATCATAAATAATCCCTTAATGAAATCCTAAAAACACAGAGTTTAGGATATACTTGAGGACATTAAGGCCTTCAATATCCAAGTAGTGCCAAGGATCCAAAACCAACATGCTGATAGGTTGGCAGCTTGGGAGTTCAATTTAACATCCCAAATGATTTGAAGAAGTCCAAAGTGTAGTCACATGTTAAAGTGGTGGTAATACCATCAAGACCAGATAATGAAGCTCATTGGTAGGTCTTTGATAGTGACAAGCAGATTGCTTATTTATTACAGTAGGAAGTAGAGTTTTCCTTACTAAACTATGGTAAATTCCAACATCAATATGAGGATCAAATTGTTTATCTTGGGTATAAAAAACTTCCTAAAGAGATGATTACCCTTGAAGGTATTTTATATGAGGGAGACCATATGAGGAAAGACAAGCTAATGATGTCAACTGATGAGGATAACTATGAAAGATTTCTTATCCTCAAATATAAGATATTCAAGTTTGGAAAGGTAAGCACTAAGGCTGAAAGTCATGCTTTCATTGAACTTTATAATGAATATTCAAAAATATTTTCTTGGGAATAAAATGATCTATGAGGATTTGGTCCCAAGCTAGCCCAACACAATATAGAATTAGAGGCTAATGCCAAGCTTGTCAACTAGAAATAAAGGCCTATCAACCCTAAAATTGAAGAGCTTATGAGGAAAGAATTGACTAAATTGATTGAATACAATATCATCTTTCCCATCAAGCAATCCTCATTGGTAGCCAACCTAGTACCTATGAGGAAGAAGAATGGGGAGATCCAATTGTGTGTTGACTTAAAATACTTGAATAGGGTATCTTTAAAAGATCATTACCCCTTACCATCTATGGAGAAACTCCTTAAAATAGTTTCTAGTTTAGAATGATTCTCTCTTTTGGATGGGTACTTAGGATACAACTAGGAGCTAGTAAGAGAAGAAGATCAATACAAGAATACCTTCACCACAAAGTAGGGCACATATGCTTATCATAAAATGCCTTTTGTATTGTCAAATGTTGGGGCTAATTTTCAAAGAGCCATGGACATGGATTTCCAAGGCTTGATAAATTATATGGTGTTGGTCTACTTAGATGACATAATAGTTTTCTCCAAGAGGGTTAGTGAACACTTGGATCACTTAAGATTGATCTTTGAAATATGTAGAGAATATGGGATCTCATTACATCCAAACAAGTGTGTGTTTGCTATCCATGAGGGTAAACTCTTAGGACATATTGTCTCAAAATAAGGATTCATTACTGATCCTAATAGAATAAGTGTCATCTTAGGATTATCTTTACCCAAACATAAGAAGGGACTCTAGAGTTTGCTTGGGAGTATAAAATTCATAAGAAGGTTTATACCTGGTTTTGCAAACTTGATCAAATCCATCGGTACCATGTTAAAAAATAACCAAGTGTTCACTTTGTCAAAGAAGGTAAAATATCATCTGAGGCTATCAAGCAAGCCATTTCCCAATCATCCACACTCATGAATCCTAATTTCTCAAGGTATTTCATATTGTATACCTTTGACAATATTGACAATATATTAGCTATGCTAATGCAAAATAATGGTGAAGGACTTGAGCAACCAATTTATTTTTTTAGTCAAGGACTTGAAGCATATGAATTAAGGTATAATTTTGTAGAAAATTAAGTCCTTTTAGAGGTAATAATCCTTAAAAATTTTAGACCATTGCTCTCCAATAACATGATTTATCTTGTGGTGTGTCATCCTGGAGTGATAGACTTATTTCTTAATAAGGACTTGAATGAGAAGAGGGCTGGTTGGATTACTAAGATCATGGAATATGACATGGAGATTAAGGTCACTAAGCTAGTGAGAGGCAAAGGCTTATGTGATCATATGCTTGATGGCCTTTAGGAAGATAAAGAGGTTGTCTTGGTGATAAAAGATAACTCATAAATAGATGGACCTCCACCTCACACTAGCTAGCTCTAGGATATGAAACATTTATTGATAACAAGTGAGTGTTCACAAGGCCTAGATATGGCAAATTTTTTTTTTTTAGACTTTAGTCCATACCTTATGCATTGGTTGATGGGGTTATATTCAAAAAGGACCTTAATCAAGTGCTTCTAAGATGCATAGATGAAGGCCAAGTGATAAGGATTTTGGAACAATTTCATGACGGGCCTACATAAGGCCATTTTAATCCAAAGACTATAGTGTCAAAAGTGATGAGAGATGGTTATTACTATCCTATCCTCTTCAAGGATGCCTATGTATAGGTGAGAAAATGTCAAAAGTGTGCTCTCTTTGTAGGTAAGCAAACATTGGTGACCCTTCCTCTCAACCCAATTCAGGTGGAATAACCTTCATGTAGTGGCATTTAGACTTCATATGAATGATTAATCCACCTTATAGTGGAGGATATAAATGGGTACTCACTACTACTGACTACTTCATCATGTGGGTGGAATAAATTGTCCTAAAATAATCCAATGAAATAATAGTGTTGGACTTCTATGATAACATAGTAATGAGGTTTAGTTTACCAACTAAAATAATTTTTGATAATAACTTAGCATTTTTTGGCATGAAGATAAGTGAATGGACACTTTAGTTGGGTATCTACCTTATTACATCCGCAAATTATTACCCCCAAGGTAATGGACTGGTAGAGTCAATAAATAAAAACTTGATAAGGATTATCAAGAGGACTATGGAGGTGAATCAAAAAGTGTGGCACTCAAAGCTAAGGACAACCTTATGGGTTGATAGAGTGAATCCCAAATTTGACATTGGAAACTCACCATTTGTGCTTATATATGAGAGGGAAGACAAATTCCCCATCTCTCTTGACTTACTTGCCTTAGATTTATCCCATCAACTTGAGTTGATGGAGAGTGAATCTATGAGCATGATGATGGCATAACCTTGGAGCTTGAAGAAATAAGGGACCTTGCAATGAAGACACTAGAGTCACATCAATATCAAGTCAAAAAATATTTTTACAAGAGATCCATAGCAAGGGACTTCAAAGAATGGGATCTAGTCCTCAAGTGGGATTCAAATAAGGCCAAGTCAAACAACCATACCAAGTTTGGTATCTTGTGGAGTGGCCCTTACTTGATCTATATATGTAAATAGCATAATTCTTTTCAAATTACCTAACTATATGGAGAGGTATTACCCATCCTATTCTATGGGATTCACTTAAAGCCTTGCTATTAGAAGATTTTTTAGCCATTGCATATGATGTACATATTAGAATAATTTTTCATGTTTTCCTCTAAGTGCCTTATGCACATTATTTTTAGTTGTGTGTTTCCCTTCCATAAGTGCCTTGGGCACAATGTTTGTTTTGTTCTTACTGTACTTATTTATTTAAGAGGAGGTTTTCAAAAAGGGACAACCTTTTATTAGTTTTATATCAAGTGGGAAGCAAGACTTGTGACCCCATATGCCCATTGGATCAGACAAGGCAATTAATTTATTGCATAGCAGGCATGCAATCCCAGGAGGTAACTAGAAATGTTGGCCAAAATTGGCCTACATACAAAGATTTTTCCTAGATGGATCATGCCACCCTATTTAAATCTTATTTCTTATATTTCCATGCATAGTCATCCATTATGAATGATCACCTATAGGTGATATGGAGAATATGATCGCTCATGTAGGAATGAACAAATCAATTTGGTTATCCAATTGATAATTGTACTTGGGAAGTCAACTAAAGTTTAAGGATTATATGAAAATGGTGTATTTTTTGTTATGAATATCCCTTATAAGTATAGTTCTTGATGTGTTTGTTTATCTCAAGATATAAGCTTTCAAAATGATCTAGTAGTGTGAGATGTGCCAGGGGAGGTAAAATTAAAACCACATAAAATAACTATTTGGATTCAAAAAATAGAAGTGATTTGTAGGGATGTCAGGTGTCAAAACCTCACTCAATTGGATCAAGGATCAATGACATGAATTCAATCCTATAGTTGAAGATTAAGAATGAGCACAATGTCAAAAGGTCAAAGGATCTTGAGAATGAATGCAATATTTCCAAGTGTCTCAATCATGGTGAATTGACAATAGATCAACAGTCTACATTTGATCATATTTTCAAATGAAAATCAATGGCACATATTTGATCAAGAAGGTCAAAGATTGATAGAGTATGTTTATCCTGTATAAGTAGATCGATAGTGCAGATCAAGGTAAAAAATTCAATAAACCTAGATTACACATAAGGCTACCATGTAGAATAAGAGTGTTAATTAGATGGATACTAATAAAGGATCCACAAAAGGCACACGAGGCTACCAATTGTCATAATATTGAATGCAGATCAAATATTAATGAAAATGTTAAAGGTTAAAGATATGAGACTATCAAGGATATAGATGGAGCAAATTTGATCCAGTTTCTAATGGGGATGAGATGAAGACATGTGTCTAAATTTATAGCAGTCATATATTTTAAAATTTAATAAGAAACAATGTGGTGAGAAGATGCCACATGGGTGGACATGTCAGATCAAAATATTTCATGGACCCATGCATGTAAATGTGTAAATGTGAGATCAAAATATGATCTACATTATCATAATAAACCCTACAGATTTGTATGTCACCATTAAAGCTTAGTTCTATGCAAAGGTTTGCCCAATCAGGTTATGAAGTTTGTCTTGGGTTTTAAATTTATGTCTTGATCATGATCAAAAGACTAGATATCCTATAGATCTTCATTGAGATTACAACTACATGAAAACCAATAAGGGGATTGGTTTTCATATATAGTGAACCTATGTTCAATAATTGGAGTAAAGGTAGAGTTGTGATTGTGAAAGGAGTGTCAGAGGGGACACCAGATAATGTAAATAACATATCAAAATGAAGCACAGTGTTGTAAGCTCATTAAGAAGATGGAGAGTTTTGAGGTTGTGAAAGTCAAGTGGAGCATTCAATGAAATTTAAAAAGTCTTTGGAGACTTTCCTATTTTAATGGATCATGACTCAACACCTTCAATGAGTTCTTGTCATCTAATGCATTTCTAAGCCAATGAGAGAGATTGAAAAGATATTGGGAGATGATAAAGGTTAATTTGATAAGCAAGAATTAGTAATAATTAATTAAAAGGTGGTTTATACTCCATGAAAGTTGTTGGATCTCATATATTGATTTATATTTGCTCACTTATTTCTCTCTTTCCCTCTTTTCTCCCATTTTCTCACATAGATAAAAATAATATTTCTCATTTTTGGAGGAGACTGTCATTTGACAAGGAGAAACCCTATCAAAAATTTGTATGAAATACCTCTTGAATAACTAAAGATAACTTTTACCTATCTCTTGCCTCTGAAGTATGTTTAGTAAGCTTGTGCATGATAACATTGTGAATAAGTATCCTTACAAGTCCATTTTCCTTGTTTCTTGCCTATTTTTAGGTTTTTTGAAGATAGTTTCAAGTCTTAAATTGAGTTATTTATAACATTAATGGATGCCTGGTATGAATCTTAGAATTCCTCTTTTCTTCATTTAGGGTTTGGTGAGCCTAGATTATGTGAGAAAGGATTGTCTTATGTTGCATCAGTGTTTATTTCATGCTTATGTGAGTGTCATTTAAATTTGGTGCATCACCTTTTTAACTCTCTTATTTACCCTAATACCTCCTTTCTATCCCTTTTCCAAGTAGAAGCATTAGTTTAAGTGATCTACCAAGAGGAAGCTGACCTGCTCTAGAGGTTCAACCTCACTACATGATACCCACAACCTGAGGTTGCTCCAATATTTGAATGGGAGGGCATGAATAACTCTCACATAAGAGTGAAATTTTCTGCTACAATAATTAATCTATTCTTTGAGGCCTTACTTATCCATAGTATAAGGACATGGTCAAGAAAAATTATCAATTTTTTAGTAGTATGAAAATTATTTGTATGCAAAAAGTCAAGATATTTGTATTTCTCATACATAATGCAACACAAATTATTTTTCCTAGGGACCTTTGTTAGAATACCATGCATGACCTTGGTTATGTAGGGTCATTACTCTTTTAGCTCTAAAACTTTCTCAAAACATTATTTCTTAGGGATTTGACCCCACTCATCATGTTAGTTGGACTATGTTTGATAATCACATAATTGGGTTGGTCAATATGTATACCTTTAATGATGTTATGGAATTGATCCTCCTTTGGAGATGGTTGGAAAAATCTCTTCTACATGCTCATTGGATAATTTTTGGGGATTTAACATGATCAAATCTCCTAGAGACAAGTACAAACATTTCCCATATGCTGGTGTGTTAGAGAATGGGAGGCATGATTTTATATGTGCAATAAACTTGAGGTGTTTGATCCAAACCACCACCGGAGGAAATATTTAGACTCTACTTAGTTTACATGGTCTAACTTTTTACAAAGAGAAGATCAAGTTATTAGATGTTTGGACTATGCTTTGTTGGCTAAGCAAGATGTGTTCTTTTTTTCTCATGTTCATGATGGGCTAGTTTATGTGATATCTAACACCTCCTTATTAGATCACCATCATATTTTTTTCAATAATGAGTGGTCTAACCCTCAAGTGAGGCCTATAAAACCTAGTTATATCTCAACACTACTTAGATTAAGTATGAAATAACTATCAAGAATGTTATTAGAATTTGGTTTCTAGGCCCACTAGGGATTTTGACTAGATCAAGTGGTGGATTGATTCTCTTGATCACACTACCATATTTATTCATGTTCATGGTAAGTAAGTTTCTATTTTTTGCTAGCATATACATAATGCTAAAAAACCATGAATAACTTCAGGTTTCATGAGAGCTTGAGGAATATCATTTGAGTGTGCATTTAAAAACCCAAATAACTCTTTAGCAACATAAACTATAAGTTGAGGAGGCCTACAAAGTTAGACGAGCTCAAATGCATTCACTAAAAAATAGAGACAAGGTCATTAAGGAATTTTTTTTGTCTCCTTTGTTCTATAATAAATTTTGATAGAATCAAAACTATCAAGGAATGATCTATTAGAGTTAGGGAGTATCAAAATAGATATAGGATTAAAACTTGCAAAGGTGTAATATACATACATTTTAAACATTCTAGTAAACATAGTATGTTTGTGTCATCAATATAAGACTAGTCAGACTAAGAAATAGGCCAAGGGGAATAATGTAGAGTAGATGTGAGGCTTGTATAAGTAAGGAGAGTGTATAACTAATAGTATCAACCAAGGTCTGAGTTTTCCAAGTGTAAAATATTGAGGTGCTACATATTCACAAAATATCATCTACATTTGACCCCATTTTAATTTATTAATGAAATTTCTAGTTTAAAGGAAAGGAATAAGTACTTAGGTGTGTATGCACACCTTGTATTTTATTGAGTTGAATTTGAGTACTTTTTAATGGTGACTAACCTACAACCAAGAGAATGTTACAATGTAAAATCTCTGAATATGATCTAGGTTACAAGTAATTGAAATATATTGAAATGAAAGGGCAAGGTTTAGGAGTACACCTGTGTGTCGATGTAACTACCTTGCTTATTGGCAAGTTGTTTTAAAAAATATGTATCATTATAAGGTTATAAAATTGAGATTACTATAAATATAGATAAATATTTAAAGTGCATATTGTAGACACCTAAAACTGACCACCGATAACCTCCAATCAAGCTTTTGACCAATTTCTACCCAAAATGCACATTTGGCCTAAAAACACTAAAACATGTTAAATGATGTGAAACTAATGTATTCAAGTGCTTATTTTGGCTAGGGTATCACTAAATAGGGTAATGCAATTTATGCGCCAGCTAACTTTGATCAATTCATTTTGAGTCAAAATGCTAATTTTGCACCTGCATGCTCTAGAGTACTCTTTCCTATCAAATCTTTTGCATAAGATGCATGCCTTTGTTATTTATTGTTGGAAACATCCTAAATGGGAATACACATCCAATTCATCTGAAAATGACTTCAAATTCCAATCCAATCAAATTTATGACCAATAACAAGGCATTCTGATCAATTTGAGTAATTTATGCATAAAGTGCTTAATGCTGCTTAAGAGCAAATTAACCCAAATCAAGGCCTAATTAAGAATTCCATGGAAACTTGTTGAATACTTATTTTTAGAAATGAATATTGAATATATACATCATCAAGTGACCTCATTTCTTGGGAAGACATCCCTAGGCCATAAATGCCATAAATATCATGATTCATGCCTCCCATACCTCATCAATGCCTTCCATGATGCCCTCCATGCCTCATAATTGCCCCTTCTTCCAATATCATAATGAGGATAATTACAAACTTAATTATTCCTTAAACACACATCTTAATCTTGAGATGGATGGTTGAGGTTGATTATGATCAAATCCAAAAATTTATAAATATGAGGCCTCACAACATCTTTTTTAAGCTATTTTGGTGCAAAGTTATAATACACAAATATCTTCAAGAAGCCATTACAGCTAGTGTTACCATGTCAAATTGATTCCAATCCAACCCAAGCCAAAAGACAAAGGTTCTAAGGAGAGATGAAGGTAGCCAAGCTTCCATTACCAAGGACTTCATGAGCATAAAATTGAGCAAGCCACTACTACAAAGGTATTTGGAGCATCCAAGGAAGATGAAGGAATTCTTGTATTTAATTCCTTTCTTTTTAGTTGTGTTTATCATTTGATTTTGTTAACTAATATCTCCTTAGTGTCTATTGATGTTATGCTATTATTGTGTTTATTTCATTTTGTAACTAACACCATACTAACCATCCTCTCTTGAGTCAAATTCCTAGATCACCATAATGGCATGCCCGATGGGACTAGACACATCTCACACCTGAAGGAGATCCTTTTGTAACTCTAAAATATTTATTTGAGCCTTTAAAACTCTTACAAATTAATTTTCTAACTTTATTTTGCCATTTTTTGTTTCCATGGTTTTTACATAGTAATTGATGTCAGTATAAATATCGACATCAGTTACCTGACCTAACTGACATTGATTAACAAAACTAACATTGGTTAGATCTTGGTTAGACATAATTGACATAGATGGTATTAACTGATGTTGGTCACTATGTTTTTCATAAAACATAGACCTGAGAGCTACTTCCAAAGAGATTGTTTTTTCAAACTCAAAAGAGCTTCAAAGATAAAAGACATGCTAATAATTTTTCTATAGGACCAAGCTTGATATTTGTTTAAAACATGTTTAAATCACATTTTACATGCTTAAAATTTGATTAGGAACCTTGTTTTGGTTTTTAACAAATAATTTTTAGATGTTTTTTGTGAATGTTTTCAAATTTTGTGACTAAGACCAAGGGGTCAAATAAACACCACTCAATCTTTCAAATTTGGTGCTTAAAATTGAACTCATCTTTCTAAAAGTTTTTTGTCTTCACTATTTGTTTGATCTAATTTTGTTTATCAAAGAGAGGGGTATTGCATGTATACTCTTCCATTTTTCCCCTATAAGGAACCCTTAGAATCAAAAGCACCATTCCTATTACAAATAGTCTAGTCTAAGGCTTAGAAAGAAAGTCATCTAAAGCACTCCCTGAAAACTCATCAAATTTTGGGTGACCTTGAAAATGACCCTAAAGTATTTCTATTTTCATGCTTTCTTTATTTTTATGTATCTTGTCTTATGAGGGGGAGTTCATCACCTCCCACAATTTCTTTAGGGAAGCTTTGACTCAGGGTTTCATCTCTTGACATTGACTTCATTTGTCTCATTTGGAGTTGCACATGGGACATAGTGGCACTTTGGACATACACTACACTGAGTGAACAATAGGATGTAGTGGTTGAAAAAAAGATTAAACCTTTTTGAAACAAGCCAAGTGATATGGAACCAAAATCCATGCTTTTGTTTTGCATTGTTTGATGTGAAAGTCATTGTGTAATTGATTCCCATGGAATGATCAAAACCTTGCTAGTTTTAGTCAACCCCATTTTGCCATACCCTTGCTAGGATTTGGATGGTTATACTTAGAGTATTTTGATCATTTTATTATTTGGTATGTTTTTGAGATTAAAACTTGTTTATTTGTGTATAAGCCATGTCAAAACCAATTTGTCTTTACATCACTCTTTTGTCTAAAGAGACATTATGCTGGCCATTTTACACCACACTTGTGCTTTAAAATTTTTGATAAACTTGTTTGTGTATGTCATTTGAGTTGTAGAGGGTAGTGTTATAGTGCCCAAATCATGTCAAAATATTTTGAGCCTTTTAAGTCTTTGAAACATAACATTGACCACATTAGTCGAGTATGCTTTCACCGTTAGGCTACTCAATTTGTTTCGAGACTTTTTTACCATTGTATCAAAACCATTTGTTTTAATCCATGTCATATATACCATTTAGACCTTTGTGTTGTGCCATCATGCTATCCAATCTTGTTTAGCTTATTTGGTCAAATCCTAGTTTTCAATGTTGAGTTTTTAATTAGCCTTGTCAAGTTTAGATTCAAACATTGATTGATTTTTGTTTAGGCCTTAATTCATGGGGCTAATACACAAATCTTTCTCTTTTGGGTTGCATAACTTTGGTTAATCGATTACCTAAATTTAAAAACTATTGATGGTTTATTTGTTTAAAGCCTATCCTCATCATTGTTTGTGCCTTTATTTTGGAGAATAAAACCTTTCTCAAAGAGCCTTTTATCTTATGCCTTATGCCAATTGATCATGTTTATGTTTGATTTCGTGTGCTAGGTCTATGTCAAATTTGTTTCCAAACTTGTTAGATTAAATCAAAT
Organism: Torreya grandis; assembly: GCA_037957365.1. Lineage (NCBI taxonomy): Eukaryota > Viridiplantae > Streptophyta > Pinopsida > Cupressales > Taxaceae > Torreya > Torreya grandis. The sequence goes on from JARHVA010001921.1 coordinate 2,897,406, forward strand.
CACATCATGCCTATTTGTTTGAGCCTCGATTTTGACTCCGCATTTGGACAAAAGACTTAACAACTCAACTTTTCCCTTTCCTAGTTTAGACCTTGTTTGGAACACTTTGACCTAGAACTTTGACATGCCAATTTTAATTTATATGCTTGACCTTTTATGTGTTTGACATTTGATGTTAGACATTTGACATTAGGCTATTTTATACTAAGTCTTAGCATAAACCATTTTGGATATACAAATCCACTTTTAGACCACATTAGAGATACAACTCCACCCCTTCGACCAAGTTAGACCAAGTTTGAACCATTTATCCTTTGGACATAGTTTTTTAGAGTTTGTAGAACTCTAAGTCTTTTTGTTTTCAAAGATTTCATCATTTACATAGATATGTCTTGATACACTTATGATGGAGTCACTTACAATCCAACTTATGATAGAATGGCCACACAAAATGACTTTTATGGCTTTTTTGAAGACCCCAATGATGCTAATATAGTTTGTGAGATAGATTTCTATCTACCTCATATTAATCATTCATAGGAACAAAGTCATGAAGTAACTTACGATCCAAATCAAGACCTTGATTGGTATGAAGAGGCTTGTGAAAAGGACTTTGAAGACCCAAGTATAGATAGTATTGTCTGGGATAGGGATCCATAATCTCTTTTCAAAAATTAGTACATGGAACATAGTCAAGACCCAGATTATGATCCAACTCATGATGGGGATGATATGGTTTATGAGGAAGACTTGGATGCTTTTGCTTGTGTAAGCAATCAAGTTTCATGATGTCCTTTTGTTATCTAATCTTTGGCTACCCCTAACCCTCCTTTGGATTATATGAGCCATCAAGCTCCAAAATATCCAAGGAATACCATTACCATTCCTATACCTAGTCCTTTAGCTTGTGCGAGTAATCAAGCTCCATAACACCCCTTCATCATTTTAGGACCTAGTACTTTATCTTTTGTAGGAAATCAAGCTCCACATATCTATATCATTACCATATTAGGAGTTTTTCCTTTGGCTCATGTGAGTAATCATGCTCCCTAATGCCCTACCATTATCCAACCATAGGCCATTCTTCCTCCAATACTAATCCTAACTAAACCTCAACCCATCCAATCATTTGAAGACAAAGCTATGTTCAAAAATGGTATTTTCCAACTCATTAGAAACCAAGGCCAAGAGAACCAACCAATCCAAGATGTTTTTGTTGAATCAACCATTTGTGATAAGTTAACCTGTGATAAATTGCCTATTGATCCTATACCAGTTGTTGAGGAGTCTCACTCTGATGAGCCAATATTTATTGAGTCACTTCTTAATAATTATAATCACCTTTGGGAAAATCATTACCTCAATAATGTGCCTATTTTTTAAGAGCCTCCTATTGACAAGCCAGTCTTTGAGGAGTTGTCTCTTGACCTATTTCCCATCCTAGAGGAGTCTCACTTTGACAAACCAGTATTTGTGGAACCCATAATGCCATTATAGGTTGTTACTTATCTAATACCAAATACTCAATAAGACATCATTATAATAGAGTACCCATTAGATGAAGATTTAGAGTTAGAGTTAGGTTTTACTCTTAGACCAACATTAAATTTAGCATCAAAATTAGAATCTAAATCAACATTAGTCTCAATATCAAATTCAAAGTCCTTTGAGTTAGAATTAGATTTAGATGAAAAACACGTTCATGGATATTAAAATGTTGGTTACGCATGTATCATAGATCAATTTGAATACATTTGTGAGCCTTCTATATTTTTTGAGGATGAATACTTCAGCTTTGACATAAGTTATCCTAGTATCTTCTACAAAGATTGTGTAACCTCTCTCCATTCCATTACCATTCCACAAGCCATTACCATCAACCAAAATAGCCATATTATTGACATTCCATCTCCTACAAGGGTTGATTGGGATCAAAAAAATCACACTCTGTTGAACTACATCCATGGTGACATAGTAGTTGAAGAAGAGAAAGGAAGATAAGACAACATTCATGTAGAAAAAGAACACTCTCCTAGTGAAACCTTTTTGAAGGTGCTAAGGGACAATCAAAGTCAGAACTCAACATCTTCTAGTGACACTTTTTTGGAAGCACTAGAAGACAATCAAATTCAAAAGTCAACAATCCTTAGTGAAACCTTCTTAGAGGTGATATGGGACAATCAAGACAACTTCATTGGTGAAAACCTCTTTGAGACACCAATAGCTGAGCACAAAATTTCTTCACTATTTGATGAAGACAAAATCAAAGATCAAATCAAACTAGCTTCCAATCTATAGCCTAATCAGATGGTAGCTACTGTCAAGATCAAACAACAACAAAAATTGGTGGTCTTATTGAGAGAAAAAGTCTTCAGCCCCACCACAACCAAAATTATGTCAAATATGGCATCGACAACATTACATGTGACTGAAAGTCTTGATCTTCATTTGTTTCCCCACCATTATACATTCTATTATCATCTACCATTCCTTAATTAAACCCACCATCCATTATTTTTCCCTGTTTACCATCCATGGCCACACTTTCCTTTATAGAGGCTATAAAGATACCTTGTCTTGATTTATGAAGGAATCAGAATCAATGACCAATGAAGATCACAAAAGCATTCTTAACAATCAAATCTGCATTAAGTTCTTGATAGAACAACTATTTTGATGAGGTGTGGGCTAGAAATTAACATGATCAAGTATTCTATTTGTATCATTTGTTGATTAGGATGGACATCTCCCCATCAATAGGAACAACAAAATCAAAAACCACACCCAAGCTAAAAACATGTACCATGACATTACCATTGTTACATATCCATCTGCCATTGTCTAAGTACCTAACCATTCACCCCATCACTTAGGGGAAATCCTCTTACCATTTTATCCAATCTATCAAAAGCCATCATTATCCTTAGCAAGACCATACCATCCTATAATTCTATTCCTATCTAGACCAAAGCCTATTTTTATTCATCCTACCCAATCCTATTTTGATCTTGGTTCATTTGGTTCTTCCCACACCTTTTTTGGGGGGATTCCAATCAAGTTTTAACAATCAATCTAATCCATGTTTAAATGCTAGTCTATTAAAGTAGTCTGATAGTTGATTTGGCAAGATATCTTTCATCCTATCAAGTTTGTTTATGTAAGCCTAATTATAACTACCCATGGGCAAATCAGTGTCTCACCAGTGTTTGCTACTAATTATAACCACCTATGGGAAAATTAATATCATTGACATATGCTATTGTATCCTAGTTATAACTACCTATGGACAAACTAGGGGAAACACCTATTTATCATGCATTGCCACATCACCTTGCCATAATTGTTTTCATTTGACTAACCATTTACCAAATTTGAGAACTTGTTGAGACCTAGTTAGTTTTTCTCCACCTTTTGTGTGGATGGAATTACTATGACTTGAGGTCATTTTAAGACTATATGGGTCATGCTCAATTTATTTTTAGGTTACCTCAGTCCCCCTTTCCATACACTCTCATCATTTTGTGAGTAACCTAAGCCAAACTCTCTTGCCATTTTATGATTAGGTATCTTGTCATTCTCTAACGAGTTAAGATACCCTCAAAATTCCAAAAACATTCATAGCTTTTCAAAAGTCCAAAAATATTTATCTTGTCTAAGCCTAGTCAGTTATACTTGATCCACCTTATTGGGGCATTATCATTTTTAGGATTCTTTCTTTTTATTTTATTTTTAGGCTTTCTATTTGTTTGTTTATTTGAATTTATTTGTTTGTTTTTTTTTTCTATTTGTTTGTTTGTTTATTTGCTTGCCTATTTATTTACTTTCAACACTTTTACCTCGACTCAGTTTATATGTGTTCATTAGGTGATTCCTTGCACATATTATTCTTGAGTCCATCCATATTCATCTATTAACATTGTCATCATGGTTTTTATCATTGGTACATCATTTTTTTGAGTGTTTATTGGATCAGGAGTCAATCCTTATGTATATTTTGGCCAAGTCTTCGTGGCGTTCTATCATAAAGCCTACTATCACAAGCTATAACAAAAAATTAGCTTCAAGAAGGTCTAAAATCAATGGAGATGTAGAAGTTTCTCATTGGGACCTTGGAAAATACTCCCATCCACCTTGATCAATATAACTCATTTGAGCATTCTAGTTTTATCATTATTAATTAAGATGAGCATATCCTCATTGATAGGTACAATTGAATCATTCACACTTATCAATCTTTTTCTTCTATTCATCTATTTCATCACTTTTCACCCACTCATATTTAATTTGTAATCTAGGTTATATCCTTAAGTTATGCTTGTTAATTATCCCTAATTGGGGCACCATCAGTTTTAGCCAATCTAGGTCTACTTAATGATTATAACTGCATATGGGTAAATCATTATTTTGACTTTTATTCCTAATTATAACCACCTTTGGGAAAATCAACATCCTTTTTACATCAATGCATTCAAGGATTTTATTATTTGTATTAATCTCAACCATGGGTTAATTCCACCTTTCTTCTTGTTTCTTTTCGAGGGACCACCCATCAACAAATATGATGGCCACTCCCTCAAGGGGGCATCGTCATAAGATTCCCAAAACCATTTGGAGATTTTTTCTTCACCCATCATCTTATTTTTTGGCTTACAAGACATCTCTCATTATTTGATAGGACATTGCTTTGCCTATATTTTACAACATCTTCCCAAATACAAGCAAATTGTAGACAACTAAAACTAGCCACTGATAACCTCCAACCAGGCTTTTGACCAATTTCCACCCAAAATGCACAATTTGGACTAAAAACACTAAAACATGCTAAATGATGTGAAATTGACATATTCAAGTGCTAATTTTGGCTAGGGTGTCCTTAAATGGGGCAATGCAATTTATGGGCTAGCTAACTTTAATCATTTCATTTTGAGTCAAAATGCCAATTTTGCACTTGCTTGCTCTAGAATAATATTTCCTATCAACTATTTTTCACAATATGCATGCCTTTGTTATTTATTTTTGGAAACATCATAAATGAGAATATGCATCCAATGCATCTAATAGTGACTTCACATTCTAATCCAGTCAAATTTAGGACCAATAACAAGGCATTCTGATCAATTTGAGTAATTTGTGCATAAAGTGTTTAATCATGCTTAAGAGATAATTAACCAAAATCAAGGCATGATTAATAATTCCATGGAAACTTGTTGAATACTTATTTTTGGAAATGAATATTGAGTATCTACATTATTAAGTAACCTCATTTCTTGGGAAGACATCCCTAGGCCATAAATACCACAAATATTAGGATTCATACCTCCTATGCCTCATCAATGCCTTCCATGATGCCCTCCATGCCTCTTAATTACCCCTTATTCTGATTCCATAATGAGGATAATTATAAACTTATTTCAAAAAATTGAAATAATCCTCAACCACACATCTCAATCTTGAGATAGACATTTGAGGTTGATTCTGATCAAATCCAAAAATTTATAAATAGGAGGCCTCACAACATCATTTATAATCTATTTTGGTGAAAATTTATAATGCATAAATATCTTTAGGAAGCCATTGCAACTAGTGTTACCATTCCAAATTGATTCCAAGCCAAGCCAAGCCATAAGCCAAAGGTGCCAAGGAGAGATGGAGGTAGTCAAGCTTCCATTGCCAAGGACTTCATGATCACAAAACCAAGAAATCCACTACTACAAAGGTATTTGGAGCATCCAAAGAAGATGAAGGAATTCTTGTGTTTGATTCTATTTTTTTAGTTATGTTTATCATTTTCTTTTATTAACTAAAATCTCCCTAGTATCTAAGCCTAGAGATGTTATGCTATTAGTGTGTTTATTTCATTTTGTTTTCATTTTGGAACTAACACCATAATAACTATCCTCTCTTGACTCAAATTCTTAGATCAAACATATATATATATATATATATATATATATATATATATATATATATATATATATATATATATATATATATAGAGAGAGAGAGAGAGAGAGAGAGAGAGAGAGAGAGATGAGTTACCACCTAGTAGTTGAAAATAACTCAACTATGCAACCCAATGATACTTATAACCTAGTGAAGCTGGATGATCAAGTATAACTTAAAAACTTGGTAAGATTGAGTGATTTGATCACCTCAACCATACCAAAATTTAAACCAACTACTCTAGTAAATTGGCTCAATAAGGTTTATAAAATTTTATGAGGTATCTATTAGAGTTAAAACCACTAAGATGGGGGGGGGGTGAATCAGTGATCCCAGATAGTCCAATTCAATTCCCAACTCTTAAACATTTAGCACATATAATCATGATGCATACAAATTAACCATTATAATGAACAAGGAAGATATAACAAGATCAAGCACATAATATATGGTATATGTGGGAAACCTTCTTAGGGGATAAAACCCATTAAACCCTAGAAGATGGACTACAGTCCTATAAAGACAAGATTCAAAATTTAGATCAACACCAACTAATCAAGGAACATCCATCCCTTAGTTTAGTGAGACACCCATCCCACAAGGAGGAACCAACACCCTAGGCAACCAAACACCAACCCAGATACCTTGATCTAATCTCCACCTTTGATTTGATGTCTTCTTCAATTAATGATGGACTTATCTTATTTTCTCTCTTTTCTCTTTACATTTGTTCAAACCTACACACACAAATAATGCATCCAAAACATCTTGTTGGATTACTCTTCACTTCTTAGCATGTACACAATCAAAAAACCTAAAATAACTCTATCACAACATTAATAACATGACCTATAATAACTCTTCACTTATTTTCACACTATAATAACAATCCTCAACCTACTATTCTATTCAATCCATCTACTAAGCACACTCACTCAATCAACCTTTAGGGCTTACTCACTCAATCTACCTCTTCTAGGCTCATTAGGTCCAATGATCTATGTGTTCACCTTCATCACCTCAATTAGACAAGCATGACTAATCCTCTTCACTCTGTATTATTCTTTAATGAATTTTACCTTCTCTTTCAAAGGTTTTCTTCTTTGTTTGGCTCACATTTTTCAGCACAACTCCAAATAGGCCAATTATGCCTAGTATTTATACCATACACTCATCTAACCTATCTTGGTCAGCCAAGATGCTTACCATAATTATTATACCTTTAAAATAAGTCTTCATACATGTTACATGTAATAACCCGACACTCCTTACGTTGGCCATTAACTCATTAACTCCAAACCACTATTAGGTCTTGGTGATACCTAAAACAATTAGGCCTTCATACTCATATGTTACAACTTCAACTCCTTGGGCCACTTTTCACTTCTACCAAACCTTCAAAAACATCAAATATATGACCAAAATACCCTTTATTTCTTTCTCATGGGTTTATGCCACCTATAACACCAAATCAACACTCAAACCTACCAATTAGGTCTCCTTGCTCTTCATGTCTTCATATATAGAAAACATAATCTCAAAATTCTAAAGAAAACACTCAATTTTTTCACATAGAAATATGATTAGATCACATGGGTGAAACCTTAAGGACATATGAAACACCTAAATTTTCCTTCTACATTCCAACATAGGCTTTAAGTACTCAAATAAACTCTCTCAAAATGACCACTCAAACTGGTCATATATAGTCAAAATATAGTCAAGCTATTTTGACTCTCTGTATCTGATTAGGGGCATATCATGAAATCCAATAATTTATCATAAGCCTTATAGACTTATAGAACATCTCCATAATCATTTTATTATTTAATTATGTTAGGAATAAAACACTTTTAAATCAACTTTACTATTACCTTAAACCAGATCTAAAGCTATGCAATAACATGCATCACGAAAACATTCCTTAATTCACCATTATTATGAAAACATAAATGAGAGAAATAGATAATAAAAAATATAACATAGATATAATGTGGTTCACTGAATGTGGGCTACATCCACCAATAAAAGTTCTCAAATAAAAACAATAATCTAAATACCAAGACTATAATGAAATTTCACTTGCACTTGCACAATGTTGTATCTCACAAGTTGATAAACCACACCCTATAATGGACACCTTCACTTTGAAAAATACCTGCACTTTGACTTTGATTCTCAAAGCCACACCCTAAAAATAAACCATCAACCTCTAAAGGCCACACTACACCATATATATATATATATATATATATATATATATATGAAGGAAGGAAAATACATGAAAGGAGGAGAAAATGCATCTTGCTTATCCAAGATAAGCATCATCCACTCAAGACAACTCATTTCAACCTCATCAAACTCATCCAAAAGTTATCCCATGAAGGAACACACCATACTAAGGGTCTCCACCTTTCAAGGGCACATTTTCTAACATCATGTGATCACAACCAACTCCTTGCAATAAGGAAGGTATTCCATTTTCCTAAAAACAACTAGATCCCTCAAAACAAGGAAGTCACATGGAAAATAGACAACTAATAACCAACTCTATAAAACATGAAAACATATATATTAGAAATATACTATGAATATTCCCCTCACATATGGAGTAAGGTTCCATAACAGGTGGAGTAGGGAAAACTATGATCTCCACATCCTTAGAGATCTCTAGGGCCCAAAAATAAATCTTAATGGTCATTTAATAGCTCAAAAGGGTTCGAAACTCAATAATCTCTCACTTGGAGACTATTTCTCCTGAACAAAATCTATCACTACTCAATGATCACTAAGTCCAACCAAATATAAACATAGTCTCAACTTGTCCAATGTGACTACCTTGGTCATCATATCTGTAGGATTCTGGCTAGTATGAATCTTCTCTAGCTTTACCAAGTTCTCCTCCAAAGCTATCTTGATGAAGTGATACTATAACTAAATGTGTTTAATCCTTGAGTGGAAAGTAGAGTTATTTTCCAAATGAATAACACTTTGACTATCACTGTATAGCCTCCCAACTCTCAAAATAAATCATATATCCAAATCATCTCCTTTCTAGCCTTTGTGGTAGTAACATACTCTGCCTTTATGGTTGACAAATTCATAACCTTCTATATCTTATAAATCTAACTAACCATTGTATCTCTAAAGGTAAATATATGTATCCTATCATAATTTTATTGCTATCAATATCCCCTACCATATCTGAGTCCACATAACCATGCAAAGTGGTATCTGATCCAACATAACATAATGCAAAATTAATGGTTCCTCTCAAATACTGAAGAATCCATTTCACTCCCTGCCAATGTTCATAACTTGGATCACTCATATACCTTCTCACAACTCCCACTACTTGGGTAATATTTGGCCTAGTACAAACCATGGCATATATCAAGCTACTAACTATCGATGAGTAAAGTACCTTGGACATCCTAAGCATTTTAGCTTCCATCTTGGGACACTGCTCCTTTGATAATCTAAAGTGGCTTGCCAAAGAGTACCATTATACTTATCATACAATATGATAAACCTTTCCAAGACTTTCTTCACATACTCTAATTGGGATAATATCAACTTCCTCTCTTTCCTATCATGAGAAATCCTCATACCAAGGATTTTATTTACAGTACCCAAATCTTTCATATAAAAGGAGTCACGAAGCTATTTCTTGAGCATATGAATATGTTGTATGTTATTTCCTCCAATTAACATATCATCGACATAAAAACATAATATAATAAAGGAACCATCATCAAAATGTTTGATGTACATGTAATCATTAGAAAAACACCTTTGATATTCTTGTTCCAACATAAAACAATCAAATTTCTTATACCATTACCATGGAGCTTGTTTCAAGCCATACAAGATATTTTTTAGTCTAGACACATATTTCTCCTTCCCTTTGACTTCATATCCATGTGGCTTATTCATATACAACTCTTCATTCAAATCACCATGACAAAAAATAATTTTCACATGTAACTATTCTAAGTGAGAATCCTCAACAACTAAACCAAGAACAGTCCTAATAGAAGTCATTTTCACAATAAGAGAGAAAATCTCATAAAAATCAATACCTTATTTTTGTACAAGCCCCTTGACCACCATCCTAGCCTTATACCTCTTTCTCCCTTCATCCTCTTCTTTTATCCTGAAGATCCATTTATTTGGCAATGCACTCTTGCCCTTGGGTAGCCTCACCAAATCTCACATTTGGTTATCCATGAGAGATCTATGCTCCTAATCCATGAATTTTCCTATTTCATCTTGGTATCTACCTATATTGCTTCCTCATAAGACTCTGGTTCTCGATTTTCAGTGAGTAACAAATAATTCAAAGAAGGAGAAAAATGTTCATGTGCTCTTTTTACCCTAGAAGATCTTCTTACCATAGGAGTTTGGGTTCCTTGAGTAGAAGTTTCCTAAACAAAATCCTTGGATACTTTTCCATATGCAATGTCATCCAAAACTGTGTACTCTTTCTATTCCTATTCCTATTCCTGTAACTTATCCTTATGCATTATTTTTTCATTAAAGACTAGATCTCTAGACCAAAATATTTTCTTATCTTTAATGCTCTATAAATGGAAACCAAATTCATCCTCACCATAACCAACAAATGTGCATTTCTATGATTTAGCCTCTAACTTGGTCCTATCCTCTTTCTTGATGAGAGCAAAAGCTTCACATCTAAAGACTCTAAGAAAAGAATAATAAACATTCTTACCAGACCAAGCTTGTTTAGGAATGCTTCCATCTAAAGGCATAGAAGGTACTCTATTAATCAGATATACTATTGTGTTAATTGCTTCTGCCCAAAACTATAAAGGCAACCCTACATGTAACCTCATGCTCTTAACATGTTATATTATTGTTCTATTCATCCCTTTAGATACCACATTCTATTGTGGAGTTCTTGGAACCATCTTTTGCCTATGGATTCCATTGTTAGAATAATAATAAAATCAAACATTACTACAATACTCACTTCCATTATTTGATCTGAGATATTTCAACTTGAGACTTGTTTCATTATCAACCAATGCTTTCCACTTATTCAAAGTGTCAAATACATCATATTTATTTTTAATGAAATAAACCTAGACTTTCCTAGTTACATCATCCATAAAATTAACATAATAATTGGATCCACCAATAAAAGATACCTGAGTTGGTCCCCATAAATCTGAGTGTATCAAATCTAACTTATGATCTTTCTTTGTGGGTCCAACCTTCAGGAACTTAACCACTTCTATTTCCCATATACATAATTCTCATAGAAGTCTAGATCTAGATCTTTCAAATCAAGCAACAAGATATGCATGATCTTATGGTTCATATGATTGATCTTGTAGTGCCACATATTTACATCTCTATCTAAACCAACTAAATGAATAGAATCAACACTACTATTCAAATATGAAGTAACAACTTTCTTACCTCTCAAAATCAAAAGAGCACTTTTGGTAATTTTCCAATAATCTATAATAAATAATACTGAACATCCCTCACTACCTGATTGCCCTACTAAAACCAAATTATAACTCAACATAGGCATGTGTCTAACATCCTTAAGTATCCATGTGTTCCTATTCTAAATTTTAAATTGAACACAACCTTTCCCTATTATCTCACATGGTTCATCATGTAGACACCTAAATTTGGCCACCAATAACCTTCAACCATGCTTTTGACCAATTTCCACTTAAAATGCACAATTTGGCCTAAAAATACAAAAACATGCTAAATAAGTTGAACTTTATATATTCAAGTACTGATTCTGGCTAGGGTATCCCTAAATTGGGCAATGCAATTTATGGGCCAACTAACTTTGATCAGATCATTCTGAGTCAATATGCCAATTTTGTACTTAGGTGTTTTGGATTGCTCTTCCTATCAAATTTCTTGCACAAGACATGTGCCTTTGTTATTTATTATTTATAACATCCTAAATGAGATAGAAGATCTAACGCATCTGACATTGCGTTTCAATTCCCATCTAGTTGAATTTTGGACCAATAACAAGACATTTTGATCAATTTGAGTAATATGTGCACAAATTTCTTAATCATACTTAGAGATAAGTAAAAAAAATTAGAGCCTAATCAAGAACTCCATAGAAACTTGTTGAATAATTTTTTTTGGAAATATTGAATATTTGCATCATCAAGTGACCTCATTTCTTGGAAAGATATCCCTAGGCCATAAATGCCATAAATATCAAGATTCATGCCTCCCATACCTCATCAAATCCCTCCTTGCCTCTTAATTGCTCCTCTATCCAAAATATTGATTAGCCTATTTATAAATTTTAATTACAAAATTGGATTAATCCTTATCCACACATCTCAATCTGGAGATGGACAATTCAGGGTGATTTTGATCAATCTCAAAAATCTATAAATATGAGGCCTTACCACATCATTTCTAAGCTTAATTTGTGCAAAGTTTTAATGTAGAATTGGTTCTAAAAGCTTCATGAAAACTAGTGTTACCATGCCAAATTGATTCCAAGCCAAGCCAAGCTACAAGCCAAAGGTGCCAAGGAGAGATGGAGGTAGTCAAGCTTCCATTGCCAAGGACTTCATGAGCACAAAGCTGAGCAAGCCACTACTACAAAGGCATTTAGAGAATCTAAAGAAGGTGAAGGAATTCTTGTTGTTTTTCCTTACTTTTTAGTTGTGTTTTTCATTTTTTTTTGTTGCTAAGCTCACCCTACTAACTAGGCATGAAGATGTTAACTTAGTGTTTTTTTGATTTGGTTTCATTCACTAACACCATACTAATCTCATCTTCTTAGTCATATTCCTAGTTCACATAATGACATGCTCGATGGTACCAAACACATCCCACACATGAAGAAGATCATTTTGAAACTTTAAAATCTTCATATGGAATTAAAATTCTTGTAATTTGATTTTCTAACTTTGTTGTTCCATTTTTCTTTATCATGGGTTTACATAGTAACCAACATTGGTTAGTAAAACCATCATCGATTGGCATAGCCATCTTTGGTAACTATTGGTATAACCAATGTTGGTTAGATAAATTTCATTAGTTATTAAGTGTAACCATAATCAGTTATATAACTGACGTTGATCATTGTGTTTTTCTTAAAAACACAAACTTGAGAGCTAATAGGTGATTTTAAAATCCTTGGTTTGGGGTCATACAGACTCTGTTTTGGATGATTTTTTGTTAAAACTATGTGTTTTATTTTTATTTTTTTGAATTTTAAATTATTTTAGCTTCAAGTTTCATATATATTTCACAAAATTTTAAAAATATATTTAAAATGTTTCTAATCTAACATATTTGCTTTTGGGGTGATGCCTTAAGGGTAGACAGGTAACCAACGGACTTGGAAATTTTTAAAACATGTTATTAAGACATATTTGGCATGATTTTAAAATGAATTAGGAACATTATTTTGGTTTTTAAAGTAAAATTTAGGTGCTTAAGTAATTTTTTATCATTAGTTTTAAAAGTTCACAATCTTAATACCAAGGGGTCAAATGAACACCACCAAATCTTTCATTTGGGCTTAAAATTAAACACACTTGTCAATTCTTATTTTCAATAGTTGTTTAATTAAAAAATTATTTGGAAAAGAAAAGGTTTGTGTGTGTTTGATCTTCCATTTTTACCCTTTAGGGAACCCTTGGAATCAAAGTTGCGATTCCTATTGCAAAAAGCCTAGTCCAAGGCTTAGAAAGAATGTCATCTAAAGCACTCCCCAAAAACTCGTCAAAGTTTGGGTGACTTTGAAAATGACCCTAAAGTCTTTCTATTAGTATTTTATTTCTATGTAAAATTGGCTTATGAAGGGGATGTCATTGCCTCCTGTGAGTTCTTTAAAGAAGTTTTGACCTGGGGTTTCATCTCCTAGCATTGGCTTCACTTACTCCTTCTGAGTTGCACATGGGATGTATCTATATTTAGACATCACACTACACTGAGAGAACAATAATATGTAGTGGTGGTTAAAAGGATTAGACCTTTTTACAACTAGCCAATGCCATGGTCACCCAATTTTCATCATTGTGTTTTACATCATTTGATGTGAAAGTCATTATGTAATTGATTCCCCTAGAAACATTTAAAAGCTTGCTAGTTTAGTCAACCCCACATTTCCATACCCTTGATAGGATTTGGATTATTATACTTAGAGTATTTTGGTAATTTTTGCTTGGTATGTTTTGAGACTAAAAATTATTGTTTTGTTCATAAATCCATGTCAAAACTAATTTGTCTATATGTCACTCTTTTGTCTAAAGAGGCATTATGCTAGCGATTTTATACCACACTTATACCTTGAGTTTTTTTTCTAAACTTGTTTGTGTGTGTGTCATTTGAGTTACAAAGGGTAGTGTTATGCTACCTAAAACATGTCAAAACCATTTTTCCTTTGAGTCTTTTGAAACATAACATTAACCACATCATTTTAGCATTCTTATGTTGTTATACTGCTCAAGTTATATCAAAACTTGTTTACCATTACACCAAACACCATTTAATTAAAACCATGCCATGTCTACCATTTGGACTTTTGTCTTATACCATAATGTTGTCCAATCTTGTCTAGCTTGTTTGGTCAAATCATAATTTTCAAAGTTGAGTTTTTCAATTAACCTTATTAAGTTTGGATCCAAACATTGATTGATTTTTTTTTAGACCTTAATTTATGGGGTTGATACATATATATTTCTCTTTTGGGTTGTATAAATTAGGTTAATCGATTACCCAAATTTTAAAACTATTGATGGTTTATTTGTTCAATGCATATCTTCATCATTGTTTGTGCCTTTATTTGGGAAACACAATCTTTCTTCAAAGAGCCTTTTGTCTTATGCCTTTTACCAACTAAACATGTTTATGATTGATTTTGTGTGTCAGGTCTATGTCAAAGTTGTTTCCAAACTTGTTAGATTAAATCAAATCACATAAAAATTTGTTTCAAGTTTATATTTTAACATCATTTGGCTAAAAGTCCTAGCATATGCCTATTTGTTTGAGCCTAGATTTTGACTCCGTATTTGGACAAAAGACCTAGTAACTCAACTTTTCCCTTCCTAGTTTAGACCTTGTTTGGAACACTTTTACCTAGACCTTTGATATGCCAATTTTTATTTAGATGCTTGACCTTTTGTGCATATGAAATTTGACATTAGACATTTGATGTTAGAATATTTTATACAAAGTCTTAGCATAAATCATTTTGAAGATACATCTCTACCTTCAAAGCACATTAAAGATACGGCTCCACTTTTGACCAAGTTAGACCAAGTTTGAACCATTTGTCCTTTGGACATAGTTTTTTAAAAGTTTGTAAAACTCTAAGCCTTTTTGTTTTTGGAGATTTCATCATTTATGTGGATATAACTAGCTACACTTATGGTGGAGTCACATACAATCCAACTTATGATAGAATGGCTACATAAAATCCCACTAGGAACCCCTATAAAGAAATATTTTCTAAGGAGTTTTATTATTCTCCCTACAATACTCCATATGGGGAACATAGTCAAAATCCACAAAATCCAAATCGAGACCTTGATTGTCATAAAGAGGCTTGTGAGGACTTTGAAGATCCAATTATAGATAAATTTTTTTTTGGATATAGATTCATACCCTATTTACAATAATCAGTACATGGAATACAATCAAGAACTAGCTTATGAGCCAACTCACAATTGGGATGATATGGTATATGAGGAAGAATTGGATGCTTTAGCTTGTGTAAGTAATTAGGCTCCACCACATCATACCATTTCTATTCTAGGACCATAATGTTATTTAATTCCCATACCAAGACCTCATCCTTTGGTTTGTGCAAGTAATCAGGTTCTATAACACCAAACCATTTATATACCAGGACCTAATCCTTTGGCTTGTGTGAGCAATCAAGCTCCAAAACACCCCTTCATCATACCAAGACCTAATCCTTTGACTTGTGAGAGAAATAAAGCTCCACACTGATCTATTGTTACCATTTTAGGATTTCATCCTTTGGCTCATGTGAGTAATCATGTTCCCCAAGGCCTGGCCATTATCTAACCACAAGTCATTCCTCAACCAATACCAATCCCATCCAAACCTTAATCGATCCAATCCTTCAAAGACTAAGCTGTGTTCAAAATTGGTATCTTCCAACTCATTAGAAACCAAGGCTAAGAGAACCAACTAATCCAAGATGTTTTTATTGAACCAACCACTTATGATAAGTCAACCTATGATGAATCACCTATTGATCCTATACTAGTTGTCTTAGAGTCTCACATTGATGAGCCAGTCTTTGTCAATTAACTTCTTAATGATTATAACCACCTTTAGGTAAATCATTACCTTTACCATGTTCTTATTTTTCAAGAGACTCCTATTTACAAGCTAGTCTCTGAAGAGTTATCTCTTGACATTTTTCCCATCCAAGAGGAGTCCCACTCTGAAAAACCAATTTTTTTGGAGCTCATATGCAATCATAGGTCATTACTTGTCCAAAACCAAATATTTAATAAGACATCATTATAACAAAGTACCCATCATAGGAAGAATCAGAGTTAGAGTCAGGTTCTATTATTGAATTGACATTGGATTTAACATCAAAAATTGAATCAACATCAGTCTCAACATTAGATTTAGAGTCCCTTGAGTTTGAATTGGGTTTAAAAGAAGAATATGTTCATGATTGTTAAACATTGGTTACACATGCCTCATAGATCAATTTGAATACATTTGTGATCCTTCTATAATTTTTGAGGATGAGTACTTTAGCTTTGACACAAGTTATCCTAGTATCTTCTACAAGGATTATGCAACATCTTCCCATTCTATTACCATTCCATATGCCATTAACATCAACCGAGATAGCCATATCATTGAAATTTCATCTCCCAAAAGTATCGATAGAATCATACTTTATTGAATTGCATCCATGGTCACATATAAGTTGAAGAAGAGCAAGGAGTCTAAGACAACATTCATGTAGCTAAAGAACACTCTCGTAGTGAAACCTTTTAAGAGGTGCTAGGGGACAATCAAAATTAGAATTCAACATTTTCTAGTGAAACTTTTTTGGAAGTGTTAGAAGAAAATAAAAGTCAAAAGCCAATGTTCATTAGTGAAACATTCTAAAAGGTGCCATCAGACAATCAAGACAACTTCATTGGTGAAAACCTCATTGAGGCACCAATAGCTAAGCACAAAAGTTCTTCACTACTTGATGAAGACAAAATCAAAGATCAAATAAAAATAGCTTCCAATCGATAGCCTAATCAAATGGTAGCTACTCTCAAGATCAAATAATATAAAAATTTGGTGGTCATATTGAGAGAAAAAATCTTAGGCCCCACCACCACCAAAGTTATGTTGAATCTGGCATCAACAACATTAGATGTGACTAAACATCTAGATCTTCATTTATTTCCCAACCATTCCATATTACATTATTATCAACCATTCCATTTCATAATCAAACCTACCATCCATTATTTATCCTTGTTTACCATCCATGGCCATGCTTTCCTTTGTAGAGGCTACAAAGATACCTTATCTAGATACATAAAGGAATCAAAATGAATGGCCAATGAACATCACAAAAACATTATTGACAACCAAATCTATAGCCATTTCTTGATGGAATAGTTATTTAGATGAGGTGTGGGATAACAATCAACATGATCAAGTATTTTGTTTATGTCATTTACTGATTCAAACATGTATCTCCCCATCAAGAGGAAGAAAAGAATAAAAAACCACACCTAGGCCAAAAACATGTACCATACCATTTCATTTCCATACCATTTCCATTGTTACATATCCATTTTCCATTATCACATATTATTTCTATTCACCCTATCAATTAGGGGCAAACCCTCTTACCATTTTATCCATCCTATCATTCCATTCTTATCTAGACCAAAGCCTATTTTTACTCATCCTACCTAATGCTATTTTGATCTTGGTTAGTTTGGTTCTTCCTTCACTTTTTAGGAGAGGATTCCAATCAATTTTTAATAATCAATCTAATTCATGTTTATAATGACAATCTATGAAATTAGTGTGATAGTTGATCTGTCAAGATATCTTTCATTTTTCATCCTAAATCAGGTTTGTTTATGTGAGCTTGATTATAACTGCCTATGGGAAAATCAATGTTTCACTAGTATTTCTACTAATTATAACTACCTATGGGCAAATTAGTATCATTGACCTATGTCGTTGTATCCTAGTTATAACTGCCTATGGGGAAACTAGGGGTAACACTTATTTATCATGCATTATTGCATCACTTTGCCATTGCAATTTTCATTTGACTATCCATTTGTCAGATTTGAGAACTTTTTTGGACCTATTTGGTTTTTCCTCTCCTTTTATGTGGATGGAATTAAAATCACTTGAGGTCATTTCATGACTATGTAGGTCATGCTTAATTCATGTTGAGGTTACATCAGTCCCCCTTTCCATACGCTCTCATCATTATATGAGCAGCCTAAGCCAAACACTCTCACCATTTTATGAGTAGGTATCTTGTCATTATCTAATGAGTTAAGATACCTCAAAAAAAAAAAAAAAACAATCATAACATTTCAAAAATCTAAAAACATTTATCCTGTCTAAGCCTAGATAATTAGCCTTGATCCACCTTACTGGGGCATGATCATTATTAAGATTCTTTCTTTTAGGCTTTTGATTTGTTTGTTTGTTTGTTCACTTGGCTATTTGTTTGATTTTAACACTATTTCCTTGACTCAGTCTATATGTGTTCATTGGGTTATTATTTACACACATTATTCTTGAGTCTATCCATATTCATATGTCAACATTGTCATCATGGTTCTTATCATTAGTACATTATTTTTATTTGGATATCAGATATCGAGAGTTAATCCTTAAGCATTTTCTAGCTAAGTCTTTATGGAGTTATATCATGATTCTTACCATCACATGCTATAGCAAAAATTAGCTTCAAAAATGTCTACAATAAATAGAGATGTAGAAGTTTCTCCTTGGTACCTTGGCAAATCCTCCCATCCCACCCTTGATCAAATCAACCCATTGATCATTCTAGTTGTATCATTGGTAATAAGTACAAGCGTCTCCTCATTGGTAGGTATAACTAAATCATTTATAATGATCAATCTTATTCTTCTATTCATCTATTTCATCACTTTACACCCACTCATCTTTAATTTGTATTATAGGTTATATCCTTGAGTTATGCTTGCTAATCAGTCCTAATTGGGGTGCAATCATCTTTATCCAATCTAGGTCATCTTAATTATTATAATTGCCTATGGGAAAATCATTATTTTGACTTTTAAACTTGATTATAATTACATTTGGGAAAATTAGCATTCTTTTTACATCAATGCATGCGGACATTTTCTCATTTGGATTAATCTCAACCATGGGTTAATTCCACCTTTCTTCTTGTTTCTTTTTGAGGGACCATCCATCAATAAATGTGATGGCTAGGGGGCATCATCATAGGCTTTCCAAACACCATTTAGAGATTTATTCTTCAACCATCACCTTATTTTTAGCATATAGGCCATTTTCTCATTATTTGAGAAGACATTTCTTTGGCTATAGTTTGTAACATATTCCCAAATAGGGGCAAACTATAGACACCTAAATTTGGCCACCGATAACCTCCAACCAAGCTTTTGACCAATTTCCACTTATAATGTACAATTTGGACTAAAAATACTAAAACATGCTAAATGAGTTGAGCCTGATATAACCAAGTGTTGATTCTGGCTAGGGTATCCCTAAATGGGGCAATACAATTTATGGGCCAACTAAATTTGATCAGATCATTTTGAGTCAAAATTCCAATTTTTCACCTAGGTGCTCTAGATTGCTCTTTTCTATCAAATCTCTTGCACAAGACATGTTCCTTTGTTATTTTTTGTTGGTAACATCCTAAATGGGATAATAGATCTAATGCATTTGACATTGCCTTCTAATTCCAATCTAGTCAAATTTTAGACCAATAATAAGGCATTCTGATCAATTTGAGTAAGTTTTGCATAACGTGCTTAATCATGCTTAGAGCTAATTAAACCAAATTAGAGCATAATCAGGAATTCCATGAAAATTTGTTGAATAATTTGTTTTGTAAATGAATATTGAATATCTGGATCATCAAGTGACCTCATTTCTTGGGAAGACATCCCTAAGCTATAAATGCCACAAATATTAGGATTCATGCCCCCCATGCCTCATCAAAGCCCTCCATGCCTCTTAATTTCTCCTCTATCCAAAATATTGATGAGCCTATTTATCAATTTTAATTACAAAATTAGATTAATCCTTAGCCACACATCTCAATCTTGAGATGGATGGTTCATATTGATTTTGATCAATCTAAAAAATCTATAAATATGAGGCCTTACCACATCATTTATAATCTTAATTTATGCAAAGTTATAATGAAATATTGGTTCTAAAAGCTTCATGCAAACTAGTGTTACCATGCCAAATTGATTCCAAGCCAAACCAAGCTACAAGCCAAAGTTGCCAAGGAGAGATGGAGGTAGTCAAGCTTCCATTGCCAAGGACTTCATGAGCACAAAGCTAAGCAAGCCACTACTAAAAAGGCATTTAGAGAATCCAAAGAAGGTGAAGGAATTCTTGTTGTTTTTCCTTACTTTTTAGTTGTGTTTTTCATTTGTTTTTGTTGCTAAGCTCACACTACTAACTAGGCATGAAGATGTTAGCTTAGTGTGTTTTTGATTTGGTTTCATTCACTAACACCATACTAATCTCCTCTTCTTAGTCAAATTCATATTTCACACATCATCACCAAGATATACATGTCCTAGATTTTTTTGAACATAATCAGTAAAATAATTGCTATGTGGGGTGCTATGAAAACAATCCCATGAATCTAAAACCTAAGACTCAGAAAAACTATCCATAGAAAGAATTAAGGCATTTTGACTAACAATCTTTGGTCATATTTACCTCATTAATTTCATATTTGTTGTCATTCTTATCTTTAAGTGAATAAAAATCCTTCTTTGAGTGTCCACTCTTCCCACAATGCTAGCATATCATCTTGGATCTAGATCTAGATTTAGAACTACCTTTTGACTTTCCTTAGTTTCCTTTACTCTTATCCTTTTTCCTCCCTCTAGTATAAATAGATAAATAATTACCTAATATGATTCACCAGTGCTTTTCCTTCACATCTCCTCACTAAGGATCACACCTATAACATCCTCAAAATTCAAGCTTCCCTTAGTAGGGACTACATTACTCACAGCCATAACCAAACTATCCCAACTATCAGACAAAAAACATAAAATCAGTAAAACTCTAACTTCATCATCAAAATTAATTCTAACTGAAGTGAGCATACTTATAATTTTATTAAAATTATTTAGATGATTAATAATTGCACCTTTCTCAAACATTTTCATGTTAAATAATATTTTCATAAGAAAAAATTTATTAGAAGCTAAAGGTTTCTCATATAACTTTCCAAGTGTATCCATGAGATCTTTTGTGGTTTTTTCATTAGAAATATTAAATGCAATAGAAGATGCAAGACATAACCGAATGATCTCGATGCCTTCCTATCAAACAATGACCAATCTGCATCACTCATACTTATAGGTTGTTCTACTTTCTCTTCCAAGGGGAGATGTAGCTCCTTCTGATATAGGTAATATTCCATCTACATTGTCCATAAATAAAAATGCTTACCATCAACTTCTCAACTCTGAATCTGATGTCATCTCCCATAGCTCCTACTCAAGTTAATATGCTTCCTATGATTTAGCACTTTATAAAAACACACAACCAATGGCTCTGATACTAGTTGTTAGGGATAAAACACTTTTAAACCATATTTACTATTACCATAAATGAGATCTAAAGCTATACAATAACATGCATCATGAAAACATTCCTTAATTCACCATTATTATGAAAGCATAAATGAGAGAAGAAGATAATAATATAGATAACACATATCTAACATGGTTCACCC
This sequence comes from Torreya grandis, assembly GCA_037957365.1. Classification (NCBI taxonomy): domain Eukaryota; kingdom Viridiplantae; phylum Streptophyta; class Pinopsida; order Cupressales; family Taxaceae; genus Torreya; species Torreya grandis. The sequence continues at coordinate 2,919,352 of JARHVA010001921.1, forward strand.
AATGTGGACTACATCCACCAATGAAAGTACTTAAATGAAAATAGTAATCTAAATACCAAGACTATAATGAACTCTCACAAAGATATAAAAATCTCCTATATAAAATGTTGTACAAATAGATCCACTTCACCTACACCTGCACAATGCCATGTCTCATAAGTTGCTAAACCACACCCTGTAATGAACACTTGCACTTGGGAAAACACCTACACTTTGACTCTGATCCTCAAAGCCACACCTTACAAAAAAACCATCAACCTCTAAAGGCCACACCACACACTTTATACATAAAATATAGAGGAAAATTCATGAAAGGATGAGCAAATAAGTCATGATTATCCAAGATAAGCATCATCCACTCAAGACAACTCATTTCCACCTCATCAAGCTCATCCAAAATCTCTCCCATGAAGGAACATGCCATACTATGGATATCCACCTTTTAAGGGAACATTTTGTAACATCATGTGATCACAACCAACTCCTTGAAATAATGAAGGTACTCCCTTTTCCCAAAAATAACTATCTCTCTCAAAATAAGTAAGTCACATGGAAAATAGACAATTAATAACCAGCTCCATAAAACATGGAAACATAGAAATTAGAAATATACTAGGAATATTCCCCTTACATGTGGAGTAGGGAAAAATATGATTCCCACATCCTTGGAACTATCTAGGCCCCAAAAATAATTCCCTATGGTCATGTGACAACCCCAAAGGGATCCATCCTCAATAAATTCTACTCAGAACACCTTTAACTCTCTCTTGGAACATGGTCACTCAATTTGCCAGTAAATTCAACAAACATAGTCAACTTTTAAGCCTTTCTTCATACTACATATGGATTATTCAAACCTAAAAATATACATAAATGGTATTAATGGATTATAAAACACTATCAAATAGTTATTTCATCTTGAAACATCAAAATACAATCAAGAACTCTTTAAATATCCTTCTTGGGTCTCTATTAGAACATGGTCAAACCTTCAGTCAAATTTAGAGCTCAATAAATTTGAATATACAAATATTCAAACCTTATAACTAGATTATTTTGATGTATCTTGAATTCCTCTTAAAATTTTCCTTTTACATCATCAATAAATTCATTCTATATCAAAAGATATTATCAAAATATTGTAGACTAGCTTTTCCCTTTACTAATTCAAATGCCAATGGTCACTATCCAAAGCAAATACATCTGACACTTGTCATAATATCATGATCCCTAAAATATTTATTAACTATGCTCTATAAATTTCCTTGTGAGACTCCTAAATTTAGTTTTTTAACTCTGACCATTGATCCTTGACATAGGCTTCCATAATTAATACACTTGGCAACCCCGTGTGCCTTATGAGCACATTGATGTCAGTCCCCACTCTTGTGTGACTTAGTAGTTATGCATGCCATTAATATTCTTTAAAATCATCATGATTGACACAAATGTCACTATAAAATCAAATCTCATGAGACTTTGACATATTTACTTCATATGTGCTTTTGGATCATAATCTATACGATGGATGCTCACCGTTAGATCTATCTTGACTAGTTGACTCTAGATTTCAATGCAGTTAAACTTGATGGTCTCTAGCACATTATAGTCTAGAATATAAAATTTTAAGGTTTATAACTTGAGATATAAAACAATTCAAGAGTCTAAAACTTTATGGTACCTTCTTGGCACTATAGACAACATCTCCATGAAAACCTTTGACCACTATTGACTTTCTAAGTACCTTCACTAAATGCACAAACTTGTTGGTTAAGTCATATTTTCATGTGTGCAATGATTTTTTGGCTTATATTAAGCTATAATATGCATTTTTCTCTTTCAAAATTATCAAAATACACACTATAACTTCACCAAGACATCTATGGATGCCTCACAACCTCTTATTTGTCCTTCCTAATATGCACATATGCCATATACTCTCCAAGATATCAAACACAACTTCTTTGTCATTCATGCACCAGTATCTTATGACCTAAAACTTGGACCACATGATCTCATCTCATTGGGAATACATCCATATATCAAACTTCTCTTAAAACCTTCACACGTGTGAATGTTGATGTCATCAATCTCCTTACTCAACTTTGTCTGCCAAGATGACTACTTGAACCTAGACACTCATATGAGTAATTTGATAAATTAATCTCACTTACATAATCACTCTAAGCGCTCATAACACCCCATTAGGTCTCTAAAATTTTACCATTTCATCAATAACATCCACCATCTACCTATCCAAGTCAAACATTGAAGAACTATGCAAGAACATTGAAGAATATTGAAGCACACTTTATCATTATCATTTTAGCACATATGACACCTCATCAACATCCTTGGTCCCCTTGCATACATCATTGATAAACCTCCAAAAACCTCCCCCTTTATCATTTATGTCAACACCAATACAAAGCTTATGCTTAGACTTTATCTCTCTCTTCAAGCACTTTCTCCCCCTTTGACATAATGACAAAGTAGGATCAACTTCTGATCTTGTGGAACTAAAAATACTTCAAGGAAAAAGAATAAGAAATTACCACCTATGAGAGATGATAAAGACTCCCCCTAACATTTTGCATACCTTTTATTACCTTTATCTTCTCAAACATGCTCCATGACTACATTTTTGTTTGATCAAACATTGTTATATGAAGACAAAACATATAAGAGAAATAAAATATGTTGAGATCAACTTGAAAACACTAAGAGGGACTCCCAATTACATTCTAAGCACCTCTTCAAGCCTCTCCAACTATTCTATTTAGCTCCCCCGAACTCCATGCTCTATTTGGAAAGCATCTTCTACAAGTCTTCTCAACGAAATAGGTCTACAAGAAACTCTTCAACACTGTTGACACTCAATCAATATCCTTATGAAAAAAATAGATCTCATATATTCATTAGATCAAATTAAACAATTGAAGTAGACATTAATAACACTCATATGGATCTCAAAATAATTTCCCTTTTATCCTCTACAAGTTATCATAGTTTAGAACCTTTTCAAAGAACTCTTATGGAACTATCTCATCTTTAGAACACTTGTCTTTAGTCTTTCTATGCAATAAAATATCTTGACAACTCATAATCCTTGATTTCACACCCTTATCTGAGTTACTCCACTCTAGATTAAACCAAGCTCCCAAGTACTTTCAAGGTACTACACTAGATCAAGCTACCTTAAGAGACCAACTATGGATAAAATTTGATTGCATCCATACCTTTCTTCTATTACAACTCATCTTCACAATCTTAGCCCTAAAAGACCTCTCTCTTTACACCAAAGATGACCTCTTACATTTCATAATTGACTCCTTTGAACTAAATCAACATAGAGGAACACACAAACAGACTTTGTTTCTCATACCTCAAACTGATATAACCAACTCACCTTCATGGATTTCTTGTCATGAAACCCTAGCAAGACCCAACAAGCATCCACCATGCTTCCTCTTTTTTTAAGGTGTCTCCTTGAAGCTTAGAGAGAGACACCCCTTTGACATAGTGAGACTAAAAGTCCCAAAACTTAGGAGACTCCCATATATCCATACTCTCATTTGACTTGTAATCCTACCTCATCATCAAATTAAATTTGAATGGATCCTTGACTTCATTTTTTTCTTATACTTTTTAATAATTGTAGACAATAGAAACTCTTGACTTTCCTTCATGTCTATCATGGAAAACAAACCATCTTTGGTCTCAAACTAATCTCTTCTAATAGACTTAGGTCTCCATAAGCATGTGCGACCTCTTCCATGCATAATAAGAGCTCCATACACCTTATTTTGCTTTGAAAATTCCTTCAACTTGTTCTTGCAATATCTATTAATATGATCAACTCTATGACATCTAAAAAAAACAAGATCATTCATACCTTTTTCTTGATTATGATTGTGATCTTTATTTGAGGGATTGATTCTCCTCTTGCATTCTCTAGTAATGTGTCCAAACTGATTTCATGCATTACAATGATCCTGAGATGAATATCTCTTTGCATTGGTATATTTAGTTGGTCTTCTATCTTGCACTCTAGGAGCCTAATTGAAGTTATCTTGACTAAATGGTATTTTCTTATAGAACTTAACAATATGACCAATTCTTTGACAACTATATCAAACAATTTCTTTCATACCTTTTTCTTGACTATGAAAGTGATCTCCCTTTAACTGATTGCTTCTTATTATACATTCCTTTGCTTTATGACCAATTAGATGAAAAATAAAATAATGGCCCATAAAATATTTGGCATACTTTGAAGCATTTGGCTATTTGATTGGCTCCATCATTTTGCTCTTAACTTAATCTATCTTATTGACTTTCATGATACCAACATCTTTGTCCTATCTTAATTTATTTTGATCTTCTTCAAGCTTGCCTATCTTAACTATGACATTTTCATGCTCAACCTTTAGGGAAATAAGACTAGTCATTAATTGAAAACATTCATCTTCTTTAGCTCTCATGCTTAAACTTGTATCCTTTAATTAAATTCTGAGATCTTTGATGGTCTCCTTATCCTCCTTAGCTTTTTTATCCATACCATACTTCAATATACATGCTTGATATTTCATAGACTTGATCAATTCTTGATTCTCCTTTTCCTCTCTCATGGAATTTCCTGACAAACTCCCTTCAAGATACCTAACTTGTGCTTCAAGACCTTTGATCATATTCCTCATTTTATGATTCCTCTTCTTTTGCTCCTTTAGTTCACCAAGTGCACCCATGAGCTTAGCTTCTAGATCAACTTCTTATTCCTCACTATCATAGAACACTTCCTTTTCTCCACTATCATGGAAAACTTCATCATCATCCATGATGTTCTTTTATTTTGAATAATTTTCCTTTTTACCCATATTATACCTTAGATCACCTTCAAGTGGTTAAACTTGCAATGAAGGTCCTGCTATGATATCAATTGCTATTGGTAAAATCACTAAGAGGGGGTGAATCAATGATGCTATATAATATAATTCAATTCCTAACTCTTAAACATATAGGACATACAATCATGAAGCATACAACTTAACCATTGTAATGAATAAGGAATATATAACAAGATCAAGCACATAACACATCATATATGTGGGAATCCCTTTTGGGGGATAAAACCCATTGAACCCTACAAGATGGACTATAGTACTATAAAGACAAGATTTAACATTTAGACTAGCACCAAATAATCAAGGAATACCCATTCCTTAATTTAGTGACATACCCATCCCATAAGGAGGAACCAACCCCTTAGACAACCAAGAACTAACAAAACTACCTTGATCTGATCTCTACCTTTGATATGATGTCTTCTACACCTAATGATGGAATTCTCATACTTTATCTCTTTCCCCTTAACACTCTCACAAACTTTCACACACAATCAATGCATCCAAAACATCCTTTTAGATCACTCTTCACTTCTAAGCACATACACAATCAAAAAAATTGCAACAACTCTATCACAACATCAAGAACATGACATATAGGAACTATTCACTTCTTGGCACATTGTAGGAACAATCCTCAATCTGTTAAGCTCTTTAATCCATCCACTAAGCACACTCACTCAATTAGCCTCTAGGGCTTACTCACTCAATCTGCCTCTTCTAGGCTCATTAGGTCCAATGATCTATGCATTTACCTTCATCACCTTAATCAGAAAAGCATGACTAATAATATTCACTTTCTTTTGGTCTTTAATTAACTATACCTTCTCTTTCAAATTTTTTCTTCTTCACTTGGCTCACATTTTTCAACACAACTCCAAATATGCCGATAATGCATAATATTTATACCATATACTCATCTAACCTATCTTGGTCAGCAAATATGCTTACCATAATTATTGCACCTTTGAAATATGTATTCATACATGTTACATTTAAGAACCCCACACTCCTTAGGTTTCTCATTACCTCATTAACCCTAAACTTCCATTAGGTCTTGGTGAGACCTAAAAAAAAGGCCTTCATACTCATATGTTAAAACTTCAACTCCTTAGGCAACTTTCATCTTATAACAAAGATTTAAACACATCAAAACTGACACCAATAGAGCCTTGATTACTCCCTCATGGGTCCATGCCATCTAGAACACCAACTCAACATTCTAACCTACCAATTAGGTCTCCTTACTCTTCAGGTCTTCATATACAAAAAACATAGTCTCAAAATTATGAAGTAAACACATAATTATTTCACATATAAATTTGATTATATCACATGGGTTAACCCTTAATGACCTCTAAAACACCTCTATGTGCCTTATACATTCCAACATAGGTTCTAAACACTCAAATTAACTCTCTAAAAATGACCACTCAGACTGGTTATATATAGTCAAAATATTTTGAATCTCAATATATGATTAAGGGCATATCATGACATTGAATACTTTATCATAATACTTAGATACTTATGTAACATCTCCATACTCATTTTCTTCTTCAACTCTTCTCAGAACACCTTCAACTCACTCCTACAACATGGTCATTCAATCTATCAGTGTTTTCAAAAAACATAGTCAAATTCTAAGCCTTTATTCATACTAAATATGGATTGGCCAAACCTAAAAAATTCAAAAATATGGTCCTTATGGGGCCTAAAACACTATAAAATAGTTAGTTCATTTTGAAACATCAAAATACCATCAATAACTCTTCAAATATCCTTCTTTGGTCACTTCTAAAACATGGTCAAAGCTTTAGTCAACATTAGAGCTCAATAAATTTGACTACATAGATAGTCAAACCTTATATCTAGATTCTATGTATGCACCTTGAATTCATCTTCAAATTTTCATTTTACACCATCAATGAATTCATCTTAGATAAAAATATATTAGCAAAATACTACAGATTGGTTTTTCCCTTTGATAATTCAAATGTCAACGGTCACTATTCAAAGCAAAAACATCTAACACTTATCCTCATCTCTTTCTCCCTAAAAGATTTATCAATTACACACCATCAATTTTATTATTATCCTCCTTAATTTAAATCTTTAATGCTAACCATTGATCATTGACACAAGCTTCTATGATTACGACACATGGCACCCCTACATGCCTTCTGAGCATGTTGTTGTCAATCCATGCTCTTACACCACTTGGTAGTCCCACTTGCCATTGATCTTATATAAAATAATCATGATTACAACACATGTAACTAACAAATTCAATCTCAAGAACCTTTGACACATTGACTTCATGCATGTCATTGGATCATAATCTATATGATGAACACTCACCACTAGATCTATGTTGACTAGTTGACCCCATATTTCAAAACAATTAAACTTGATTATCTCTAACACATTAGAGTCTGAAATAGAAACTTTGAATATTTATAACTTTTTCTAAAAAACACTTCAAGATTCCAAAAATTTATGGTACTTTCTTGGCACTATAAACAACATCTCTATGAAAACCTTTGACCATTCTTGACTTTCTTAATACCTTCACTAAATACACAAACTTGTTGGTTATTTTATATTTACATGATGTGCAGTGATGATCTGGATTCTCTTAAGATATAATATGCATGTTTCTATTTCCAAATGATCAAAATACACACCATAACTTCACCAAGACATCTATGGATGCCTCATAACCTCTTATTTATCCTTACTAATCTGCACATATGCCATATACTCTCTAAGCTATCAAACACAACTTCTTTGTCATTCATGAAATAGTACCTCATGACCTAAAACTTAGACCACATGATCTCCTCTCATAAGGTAATCCATTCATATATCAATCTGCTATTAAAACCTTCACACATGTGAATGCTGATGTTATCAAATTTCTCACTCAACTTTTCCTGCCAAGATGACTACTTGAACCTAGACACTCATATGATTGATATAATGAATTCATCTCACTTCCATAAGCACTCTAATTAGTCATAACACCCCATATGGTCTTTAAAATTTGACCATACCATCAATAACATCCACCATCTACCTATCCAAGTCAAATACTGCAGAACTATGCAAGAACACTGAAGAACATTGAAACACACTTTATCATTATCATTTTATCACATATGACACCTCATCAACATCCTTTCTCACCTTAGAGACATCATTGACAAACGTCCAACAATATCAAAAGGTGTAATGGTTTTAAAATCTGAAACTGATTTATATTTTGTAATATTAGGCACATGTTACATAACATATGCACCTTATATATGTCTCATGCTAAAACTATGTATAACAATGGTACCAATGTATCTAATTCTAATACAACTATGAATTTTCATCCTATAACTATGTGTTTTGATTAATTCAAATAACTGTTTAATTGTGGATGACATGCTTACAAAGCATGTACCCAATATATATGGAGAAATATGAAAACTAATATAAGTACCAATGTGGAGGATATGTTTCCAAAACATACCCCCAATGTAAATTAGATATGTTGAATACTAAATAGGTGTGGATAACATGCTTCCAAAGCATTCCCCCACTAAATCTATGAACTGATATAAGTACTACATACTAAATAATGGGGAGAACATGATTTTTTAGCATACCCCCACTGAATCTAAAAACTGTGAATGTGTGGAAGCCATGCCCATATGACATGCCCCCACTAAATTTTTAAACTAATATAAGTACCAAATATTGAATGAGTGTGGAGAACATGCTTACAAAGTATGCTCCCACTGAATCTAAAAATTATGCTAATTATGGAGAACATACTTCCAAAGCATGCCCCTAGTAATATGGCCCCCCTTTGAGGTGAGACAAAAACATGAACTGAGAGTTACCTCACCTAAAAAGGGTAAGCAAACTATAAAATCTATGAATGTAATTGTTAGCTAATCATCCACCTTTGACCATGGTCTTTTCAAAATAGGTACCTAAGTCATCTAACTATTTCAATGTTTTAGGGTTATACTATGTAAATCCTAAGCTAGGTTAAAGGGTTGGGTCTATTTCTAATCTAGAATAAAATTAAAAATTATTGATTCTATTGAACTAAAATGGTATGCACAAGGAGAAAAGGAACTTACCTGGATATACATAGAGTTTCTCATGGATCAGAGTACTAGAAACATGTCACATACTGATTTCTCTCTAAACCTTTTTTAATCTATGGATTATTATGGTTGATTAGTTGATTAACTAATATTTTTTTTAAGTTTGATGACATATGCTGATTATGGGATAATTATGCTGCTTAATTTATATGATTAGATGCTATGAGTTAGTGGTATTTTTATATTTTGTACTTATGATCATGTTTGATTATTATATAGTATTATTTTATGGATATAATGATGTTTTGGGATAACTAATTTAATTAGCATGAGCTGGATCCATGATAGATTCTTCCCTTGGATCATGACAGAGGGAGAGTATCATTAAAGAGGATGGTTAGATGGAGATGTTGGGGGTCGACAGAGAACGAATCCAAAAACCCTTTCACACACCACTTAGTATATCATGTTTCATAATTAATTGGTTGATATGGATCACATAACATGTTTTATGTAATTTTATTTTAGGTTTTTTTTAATATGTTTTCTAATATGATTTTGATTTCTAGTAATGAACATGTTATTTTTCTGAGTAATTTCATTAATTTAGTGAATGTGTTAGTTTATCATATATGATGCATTTGTTTGTCATAATAATTGACTAAAATAAGTAAAATTGTATGTGTAGTGATCATTAAAAAGTATAGACAGATTCTATTGTTATTTACAAATTTAGATAATAATAATTAATGATTATTATTATTATATATGCTAAATCTATATGTCAAAGGATATAAATAACATAATTTTAAAATATCTTATATTTGATTAACTACTGACCTAAGGTTTGATTTTTAAATGTATATGAAAACATTATTATTAATAATTGATTGATTTTAAATCATTGTATTGTTATATATTTTAATGAATAACATAATAACATAAAACTATAACCTATGAGTATTAACATGCAATATAATTATAAACACCTAAATCTTGCCACCAATAACCTCAAATCAGGGTTTTGACCAATTCTTACTAAAATACACAATTTGGCCTAAAAAAACTAAAATACATTAAAAGAATTGAAATTGATATATTCAAGTGCTAATTCTAGCTAGGGTATCCTCAAATGGGTCAATGCAATTTATGGGCCAACTAACTTTGATTAGATCATCCCAAGTCAAAATGCCAATTTTGCACCTAGGTGTTCTGGATTGCTCTTTCCTATCAAATATCTTGCATAAGGCATGTGCCTTTGTTATTTTTTGTTCATAACATCCTAAATGGGAATAAGGTTCCAATGCATTTAACATCAACTTATAATTCCAATCCAGTCAAATTTTTGATCAATTTGAGTAATTCGTGCATAAGGTGCTTAATCATGCTTAAGAGATAATTAATCCAATTCAAGGCCTAATTAATAATTCCATGAAAACTTGTTGAAAAATTATTTTTAGAAATAGATATTGAATACCTACATCATCAGGTGACCTCATTTCTTGGGAAGACATCCCTAGGCCATAAATGCCACAAACATTAGGATTCATGCCCTCCATGCCTCATCAATGCCTTCCATGATGCCATCTATGCCTCTTAATTTCCCCTTATTCTAATGTCATGATGAGGATAATTACAAACTTAATTCCAAAAATTGAATTAATCTTCAACCACACATCTCAATCTTGAGATGGACGGTTTAGGTTGATTCTGATCAATCTCAAAAATCTATAAATAGGAGGCCTTACCACATCATTTCTAAGCTTAATTTGTATAAATTAATAATTCAGGATTGATTTCAAAAGCTTCATGTAAACTAGTGTTACAATTCCAAATTGATTCCAAGCCAAGCCAAGCTAAGCCACAAGCCAAATGTGCCAAGGAGAGATGGAGGTAGCCAAGCTTCCATTGTCAACGACTTCATGAGCAAAAAACTTAGCAAGCCACTACTATAAAGGCATTTAGAGCATCTAAGGAAGGTGAAAGAATTCTTGTGTTTTATTCCTTCATTTTTAGTTGTGTTTGTCATTTGTTTTTGTTACCAATCTCTCCCTAGTGTCTAGGCTTAGAGATGTTATGCTATTAGTGTGTTTATTTCAATTTGTTTTCATTTTGAAACTAACACCATACTAACCATCCTCTCTTGAGTCAAATTATTGGATCACATTATGGCACACCCGGTGGGACTAGATGCATCTCACACCTAAAGAAGTTCATTTTAAAACTTTAAAATATTCATTTGGACCTTTAAAACTCTTGCAAATTGATTTTCTAGATTTATTTTGCCATTTTTGTTGGCTACAGTTTTACACAGTAGCCAACATCGATAAATAAGATTGTCATAAATTACATAGCTTAATTGATGTTGGTTAGCAAAACTGACATTAGTTGTATACTTGTCAATGGTCACATTGGTATAATTGATTTCGATTGGATAATCGACATTGGTTAGAAAATGTCACCATTGTCAGTTATAGAAACTGATGTTGGTCACTGTGTTTTTCTTAAAACACATATCTGAGATCTTTTTTTCTAAAGTTTATTATTTCAAACCAAAAAGAGCTTCAAATCTAAAGGACATGTTGATATTTTTTCTATAGGACCAAGCTTTATATTTGATAAAAACATGTTTAAATCACCTTTTACATGATTAAAAATCAATGCAGAACCTTGTTTTGGTGTTTAATAAAAGAATTTAGATGTTTGTGGTGAATGTTTTCAAAGTTAAAACTAAGACTAAGGGGTCAAATGAACACCACCAAATATTTCATTTGGACTTAAAATTGACCACACTTATCAAATTTTGCTTTTAATAGTTATTTAATTAGATTTTATTTGGTAAAAAGAGGAATGTTGCGTGTATGTTCTTCCATTTGTCCCCCTTAGGGAACCCTTGGAATCAAAAGCACCATTCCTATTGCGAATAGCCTAGTCCAAGGCTTAGAAATAAAGTCATCTAAAGCAGTCTCCAAAAACTCATCAAAGTTTGGGTGACCTTGAAAATGACCCTAAAGTCTTTCTACTTTCATGATTTCTTTATTTTTATGCAAACTTGGTTTACAAGGGGGAATTCATCACCTCCCATGAGTTCTTTAGGGAAGCTTTGACCCAAGGTTTCACCTTCCAGCATTGACTTCATTTGGATCCTAATTGGAGTTTCACACGGGTTGTAGTGGCACTTTGGACATTTCACTACACTAAGTGAACATTAGGATGTAGTGGTTGGAAAAAGGACTAGACCTTTTTACAACAAGCCAAGTGATACAGGCCGAAAATCTATGATTTTCTTTTGTATTCTTTGGTATGAAAGTCATTGTGCAATTGATTCCCCTAGATTGTTTAGAAACTTGTTAGATCTTAAACAAATCCCTATTTACCATAGAAATATTATTGGTGCAAGGTGCACCTCAAGGTCCATGTCATAGTACTATCATTTGAAAGAAGGGGGGTGTAAAAACCCTACTATATAATGCACATTTACTTTTGGATGAACACTTAAAATCCTCTCAAATGACATATATTGATGGCTTCCAACAATACCAAGCAACCTTATCAGTTTAGGATCTAAGAGTGATTAATTAGTTGGTCTTATCCTAGATAAAAGTCTTGTTTGAAGTCAAAAACTTGGTGTAAACAAAAAAATCCAAACCAAACACAGTGCAAATTTTCCTTTGAACAAAGAGGTGTTATGCTACCTACGTGAGATCATCAATTTGCCTTGTTCAAAAGTTCATAAAAAGCTTGAGGGTCATATCATCCACTTTGGTATAGTTATGTTATCCAATTAAGTCTAGACCTTTACCAAATTTGTTTAAGTCCTTCACTTATAATATACATTCAAAATTTAACCTTTATAAGTTCATAGGGTTGATGTGTTAAGTGGGTTCACCATTTGGACTAAACTTTAGGGAACTTAGGTTCAATTTACAAATTGGGTTAAAGGTCACTTAAGACTCATAATCATTATCATCAATTGATGGACTTAAGCCATTTTGTGCTAAACACTTGCACTTTGAGTCTATGCACCACAACATTTTGAGTCAAGATAAGTAGTGTTGTCAAAAGTATAGGAAAACATCTTTACATTAGAGAGTTTTTTAAAACAAACCTTTTTTGTCACACCTTTTGGGTAGTATAGAGTCATTACACTACCCAAAACATTTTGAATATTGTTTCATAGACCCTCTTGTATAAGGTTCAAATTTGTTCCTACATTTTTAGACCAATTTGAGTGTACTTTTGTGATGTTTTATCTAAAGCAATTATACTATTCACTTTTGTCTAGCTTGTTTGTCAAAAGAACCAAGTTTTATACCATTTTTTGTGAGAAAATAAACTATTTCTAAAGTCTCTTTTGTTACATACCTTATACATAGTTGATCAAGTTCATGTCCAAGAATCAAATTCCTAGTGTTTGTTAGAAGTGTTTCAAATTCATTAGATTAAAACTTTCATCTATTCCAAAGTCTAGATTTTGACATCATTTGGCCAAGAGTCCTAGCGTATGCCTTATTTGAGCCTAGCTTTTGACACCATGTTTAGCCAAAAGACCTAGCAACTTTTAAATTCTTAGATTAGATTGAATAGAAACACTTCAACTTTAGAGTTTGGAATTTTGATTTTTGGTACATTTACTTGTTTATCTTTGTGTGAATAGTGAAACATTAGAGACTTCATGCTAACTTGTTTCCTAACAAAACCTTACATAAACCTTTTAATCTTTTTGATGAATCTAGACCAAGTTGGAACATCATCTATTTTAGACATTGTCTTTTTTAGATGTTGTATAAATCTTTAACTTTTTATCACAAAATCATTAACTATGGATCCCAACATTTATTCCTACACTCTTAGTGGACTCATGTACAATCCAGGGATTAGTAATATAGTTACACAAGAAGAAATGGTACAAGACCCCTATGTAGATAATATTACTTATGAAATGGATTATTATCCCTCTTATAATACTAAATTAGGGGCACAAATCCAAGATCTGTTGGCTAACTATTTTGTTAACACACCACCTTATTCATGACAAGACTAGGAACAAACTACAAAATACTTATCTATAATACCCACAGTGGATGAGCCAGTACTTCAACATTCATATTCTACTAATATGGCTTCCACATATGATCCATTTTTGTTTGAGTGACATTTGTTAGAGAACAAAGATGAGATTTTGGTCAGAGCCATAGAGGTAGGGGCCAAGTTTCCAGTAGACTTCCCCCATGAAAATTTACCAAGTCTAGTAAGAGTGCCCCATAATATTATTTACGATCAATAGGCTTCTTCTAAAAATCCTATGGCTCTAGTCCAAACAACATACCAAGATCTTAATATATCTAATAAAGGCAAAAACATCAAGGAAGATCACTTTAACCAAATGTAGATAGCATATCAAATCTACCTAAATATAGCACATGATTTCAATCAGATGAACATGGTAAGTAAGCATCTTATTGACCTAGTTCCTTTAATATGAGTATTCATAAAGTTAACTAGATAAGAATATCCAAATTCTAACCCATCTATATAAACTAATTTGATAGATAACTTGATGCATATGCCTATTATTAAAGAAGTGTCTTCAACCTCTACTCAAAATAATGAGCCAAGTGTAGTAGATAATGTGCAAACAACATCCAATCCTGATCAAAGTTATACTATCACACAAACAATTAGCCAACAACATGTGCCTGTAGTTTATCCCATGAGTGGATTATCATACCAAGGAATAGGAGTTTCTACACCCCAACCTCAACCAGCTACTTGCTCAAGTGTTCAACCTATGGGATTAGGTAATAAAACAATGGCCGATGTCATGCCTTAATGATAGAATGTGATGAATCCTACTCCTCCTCAACAAGTAATGAGTAGTATTCCACAACAATAGGCACAATATAGTGTATCAATGAAATAAAGGACAAATACATTGCCACCTTAATTAGGAGCAACAAATGTTCCACCTTACCATGTAATGATGAACATACCCCTTCAGTCACAGACTAAAATGTCAATCCAAAAAAAAATAATGACTAGTCAACAACATGCAAATATTGGTCAGTGATAGATTCCAAATCTATAATTTGCTTTCACTTCCTCATAGGGATTCATGCAATAAGGAGGTCCCCATGTTTCCCAAGTACATACTAGATAACCATTGGTTCAAAATGTGCCAAAAATTTAGAGATAGGGTCTTGGTCCACAAGTTCCCACTCAATAACAAGGATCAATTAGTCAGCAACATGTCTCTTTTCAGCCATAACAGGTGCATTATATTTATATCCCTCCATCCTAACCACAAAATCTACTATATCAAACATCTATTACCAACCCAAACTAGAATATCACACAACCAAATGTGCAATTTCAAGTACATCTTAATCCATATATGTGTATGCCTAGTCTATTTTCCAACAAAACCAATGTACCTCAACAAGTATCTTTGTAATATCCTATTCAAAGTATCCCACTTGTGACCTCCCAACCATCTACCCGAATTCTCCCTTAAACCAATGTTACTTCTAGTTTTTTATACCAAGAGTTTCAATAAATGAAGGATGCAATTGCTACCATTCAGTTGGGGAAATAGACTAAAAAATTAAAATAAGATGATGTTTATTCCTACCCATTCAACATGGAGTATTTTTAGATACTATTTGCTCTAATATACAAACCACCAAAAATTGAAAAATATAAAGGGAAAGGTGACCCTAAGATTCATTTGACTGAATTCTTTGTCGCATGTCAGCTAGTGGCATATAACGACATATACCTTTTGATATTTTTCTAATGAGCTTGGATGGACAAGCCTTGGAGTGGCTTTTGAAGTTGCCCAAAACTTTAGTAACAGATTTTGATGATCTTTATGATAAGTTTATGCAGTACTTTTCCTATAATCTCGAGCATGAGATTTCATTAATAGACTTAACACAAACAAACCAAAAAGATGTTGAGGGTTTTAAAAGTTATTTATAGTGATGGAGAGCCCTTGCAAGCTATTTCACCCATAGTTTACTAGATAAATAGTTAGTTTTTGTGTTTACAAAAATTTGCACAGTGAGATAGCTTATCATTTAGAATTAGAATGTGCACATACTTTCAAGGAAATCATTGATAAAGGTTTATTGATCGAGCGGGTGCTCATCAGTAAAGGAGTTATCAAGATTAATTCAAATAATCAAAATCAAGGTACCAATTAAGGAAATGACCAAAATCAACATCCCATTCAAGTGCCATCATCACAACTGTCACAAGCCAATAACCAAGAAAGATCAAAGCAATTCAACCGTAATAGGAATGTTATGGGAAATGGAGTAACCAAATCTTGTCATGTCAAAATGGTGCAAACATCATCTGCACCAACATTTTAGCTTAATTATACCTAGTAACCTCTCTAACCAATGTCAAAATCATAACAACCAAAACCTGCACAACAAGTATAACAACCTTTACCATTGCAAACTTAGGAAAACTATGCCTGCATGTCATATCTTTAGTGACCTAAGAGAACCTATTGATTCTATATTTAAAAAGCTTATTACTACTAATATGATTAGTTGGATGATCCTAAAGCATTATCTACAAGGCATTCCTTATCTTTATTGGTACCATGAAAGCAAATTTTATGACTATCATCAGGTCAATGGGCATAATCTATGAAGATGTGTCCAAATCAAGAATTTAATTGAGAATATGTTAGAGAATGGGGAGATAACATTAGATAATGGTGATTCAAATTCTAATCAAACTCTTGGGATTTATCAAAACCCCTTTCCCTAATATAATAGTCAGCAATAGTAAAATAATCAGCAATAACAACAACAATAGCCATTGCATCAACAAAATCAACTATATCGAAATCAAAGGTCAAACTAGTAGAACCAATAAAATCAATAATAGAACCCACAATGACAAAACAATAGACAAAACCAAGGTCAAAATAGTAACAACCAACAAACCTACCTTGCAATTGCACATGACTATAATAGGGTTGTAGGTCATATTATAGGGGGTAGCGTTAATACCATCTTCATTAATCCTAGACCATTGCTAAAAAGCAATATTTAACCAAATTACATGGATAATTATTTTTTGACCTGGGACTACATATAGGCCAACAAGCAAACCAGGACTTCCCCTTGTGGACCTTATATTGACAAATCATCCTTGCCATGTGACCACATGTGAGTGCACTAGAAATGAAGACTTGTCTTATTTGGCGCCACACAATTCCCAACATTTGTTAGCAATAATGGTCTAGTATTTAATACTAATTATGCAATCACAAGTTGGAGGACAAAGATTAAAATCCCAGGCCCACAGCCATCCACTACTTTTCTTGTCATTCAACTAACCATTCAGTCTTGAAATAAACCATTTACTACTGACTAAGACAATAAGTTTGATATTGTGGAAAAATTATAGAAGACACCAGCACAAATTTCTATTTTAGATTTATTGTGAATGTTAATAATCAGTAAGAACATCTTGAATGAGTATTTAACCCAATCCACTATTACTAGTGACATATCCCCTGATAAATTTCAAGCTTTGGTTAGACACCTACCTCCAGCCCAATAAGTCACATTCAATGAAAGTGATGTCTTCCCTTTGACCACTCTATAATAATCCATTATACATAGAAGTTTATATAAAGTGGCATAAAGTGAAACATGTCATTATATAAAATAGATCCAGACTCAACATAATATCTCTAAATCTCATCAAGATTCTTGGGTACACAATGGCAAATCTCTAGCCAAAAATAATAACCATCAAAGCCTATGATAATTAGGAAAGAGAATCATAAGGCACCATTAGTTTTCCAATTATCATTGGGCCTTTGACCCATGATACACTTTGTCATGTGCTTGATCTTGAGTTAGCATACAATATACTTCTAGGAAGGCCTTGGTTACATGAGATTCATGCAGTCCTATCAACACTGCACCAATGTATCAAGTTTTCCCACTCAAGGATGGAAGTGAATATTCCAAGAGATTTACACCCATATGAACATTGCAAGCATTTGGAGGCCAAATTTCAAAGATATAATTATCAGTACAGTATGAATCTAAGTTATAAGTTGGATAAAATGAAAAGATATACTTATTTATCCTTCACTAGATAATTGCATAGATCCTAATATCTTGGATTCCCTTCCCACATGCCACCTCCTAAAACTTCTAATCATTTCACCATTTTAGATAATGGATTGGGAGAGTATGTGACCCATGATACGTTTCATATTTGCAATCTTCCTCAAAATTTGAAAACCTTTGGGTGACCTAAAGTCACCCTACATATGCCTTGGAAACAAAAGAACAAAGATAAGGGACCTATCACATTTGTACCAGCATTTAGCCTACGACCTGACCCTCTTGAAGGGGATGAATCATGGTTATACAATGATAACCAAGCTAATTGTTATAAAAATACAAAGTATCCTATTCCCAATAGGATCATGGAGTGTCAAAATTATGAAAGAATAGGCCTCAAACTGAATCAACAAGGAATAATTGAGCCAATTTCTATGACTAAGTATAAAATACCTTATAGACTTGGATTTAAACCATCTGGGGGTGACCTCACATATCTTATTTAGACTCCATCACCAATGACTAGTGATGATGATGCTGACAATGAAGAGAGTCTGATCATTGCCTCACCTTTGATAACCTAGCTAAAACTAACCTACTTGATACTAGTGCCATTTTTACCCTTACCCTGGCCATTCATTGTAGTCCTTTACCATTATATTATCCCCAACTAATAGATTGGGACTAACAAGAATCTAGTCTACCGATTGATGAGTTCTAGAATGATGAGGTATTCTATGATTTCTTAGGCCTTAGAGACAATGTTATTTTGGGAGATCACAAATAAATATTCTCAATCACTTTAGATACTATAGCTTTTATTTTAGAGAGCGATTGAATGCCCTTAGCCAAAAACAAATAATTAAAACATTGAGGTTCCAAAATGAAAAATTCTTTGAGGCACTTTTTGAATAGATAAAAAGTAAAGATAAAGGCCAGCCTAGTGGTGAAAACCTATTTTAGGTGATATTAGATGGGGGTGTTTATTCTTCTTCTAATTTAGATTAGGATACCACCAACGATGAACTTACATGTAGATCTGAGTTCAGTCTTGAGCAATAAAAAGTATTTGATCAAATTCTTCAAGAATTTCCAACTATTTTTGTTACATGGCTAGATCTTCCATTAGGGGACTCAGATTCATCATGCCTAGGAGAATTTAAAGAGCAAGTCCTAATAGAGGACCCTGACATAATTCAATAGTTCAAGTCATTACCTACTATCATAGAAGATGGTTCGACCCTTCTAGTTAAAGATATAATATAAGTAACTATTGGGACTCCATCAAACTTGAAATGGATAAAATTAGGAGCATCCCTCACTAAAGAGGAATGTGACATATTTACAACTCTATTGAGAGAATTTATAGATATCTTTGCATGGGCCTATTTTGACATGACAAGTTTAGACCCCGCCTTGATTCTGCACCACCTTGTGGTTAATATTGATGCCAAACTGGTAAAATAAAAGTTACATAATATGCATCCTCACATTTCTATATTGGTAAAGAAAGAGTTGGAAAAAATTTTAGAAGTAGGATGTATCTGATCCACTGACTACTCAAAATAGATCTCTAATGTGGTACCTATTAGTAAAAAGCCTGAAGGCATTAGAATTTATATTGATTTTTGAGACATCAACAAATCTTGTCCTAAAGATGGTTTTTCCTTGCCTAATATCGACATGATCATTGATTCCATGATTGGTTATGAAATGTTTTCACTTATTGATGGATTATCAAGATACAACCAAATCAGAATAGCACTAGAAGATGAATATAAAAAAAATGTTCACCACTCCATGGGGAACATTTTATTATCAGGTAATGCCATTTGGCCTTAAGAATGTTGGAGCTACATATCAAAGGGCCATGACTTTCATATTCCATGATATGATGCATGATATTTTTGAAGTCTATGTTGATAACATATTAGGATAATCCAAAACTAGGGCTGACAATCCAAAAGCATTGTTTGAGATATTTGTAAGATTATAGGAGTACAAAGTCAGACTCAATCCAAAGAAATGTGTGTTTAGTGTAACTTTAGGCAAACTACTTGGCTTCATCATATCTCATAGAGGTATTGAAGTCAATCTGACTAAATTCCATGCTATAACTGAGATGCCACTACCAACCAATTTAAAGTAACTTCATAGTTTACAAGGTAAGATCTAGTCAATCTGATGCTTCATCTCTTAGTTAGTAGATAAGTACCATCCATTTACACACCTTTTGAATAAGGGAGTTGCATTTCACTAGGATAATCACTACCAAACAACTTTTCAACAACTTAAAGAGTATCTTGTTAATCTACCTATTCTATTACCTCTTATACCAAAAATGCCATTCTTGTTATACCTATCAGCTACTAACCATGCTCTAGGGGCAATCTTGGCTCAACATGATGAAAATGAAAAAAGCATGCCATATACTACTTAAGCTATACCTTAGTTACATATGAACATAACTATGTACCTATTGAAAAATCTTGTCTAGCCATGGTCTTTATAGCTTAGAAACTATGCCATTACATGTTAAATAATAACACCATGGTCATTTCAAAGGTATATCTAGTCAAATATCTACTATCTAAAATAGATTTGCAAGTTAGAATGGCTAAATGGATCATGTTTTTCAGTACGTTTGATAAAGGGTATGTCAATCAGAAGGCAATCAAGGGACAAATTCTTATGGATAAACTCATTGAAACACCTCTCATAGACACATAGCCACTCATGTTTCAATTTCTTGATGAATCCATCATGACCATCATTGACACACCCCTTGAGGAGTAGCCTTAAAAATTGTATTTTGATGGTTCATTTACTGCCCATGGATCAGGGGTAGGTTTATTATTTATTACACCACAAGGGGATATAATCCTTAAATCATTTAAAATTAGCTTTCTTTATACAAATAACATGGTCGAGTATGAATCACTTATTGTAAGACTTTGATAAGCAATGCATTATAATATATCTCATCTTCAAGTTTATGGTGATTCTCAGTTAATCATCAATCAGGTCACAAATCATTTTCAAAGCAAAGATGACAAGTTGGTTCTATATAAAGCCATGGTCAACACTCTTAAGCAACAAATTACCAATATTCAGTTTGAGCACATACCAAGGGCTGGTAACAAAACTATAGATGCCATGGCTGCTATTAGCTCTCTAATTTGATAAATAGATAAAGATAAAGAGTATCAGTTCCTCATTGAGACTTTGTCAACACTAGTTTATGAACCTTTAACCATTGCCATGATTTGTGATATTGTTGGTCTTAATTCTATCTGGTACTCAAATCTTTAGAACTATCTTCATGACCAATTTATACCACCTAACCTATTTTGAAAACAAACCAAAGCCTTCATTCATCATTCTACTCATTATACTCTACTTGGATTCACCCTTTACCATCATAGTTTTGATGGAACTCTGCTTCATTATTTAACTTTTATAGAGTCTATGTTAGCGTTAAGAGAAGTTCATGAAGGAGTATGTGGTGCTCATTATAGCATGGAAATTCTATCCAAAAAGATCTTGCATACTAGTTATTATTGGCCCACAATGGATGTATATGCCACTCTATATGTAAAAAAGTGTGACAAATGTCAACAACATGCTAATCTAATTCATGCCCCAACAAAAAATTTAAAACTGATGTTGACAACATGGCCATTTTCTATATGGGGACTTAACCTCATTGGGAAGATAAACCCCACTTCATCTGATGGCCATAAACATATCCTTACCACCACTGAATATTTCACTAAGTGGGTTGAAGCTATACACCTCACTTATGTGACTAGAAAGCAAATTTCCAAATTCATCTTCAACCATCTCATCTGTCACTATGGTATCCCTTCTGACATTATATCTGATAATGGAGGATCATTCAAGAACAAGGATGTTGATCAGCTATGTATTGAATATAATATCATGCAAAATTTCTCTACAACATATTAACCTCAAGGTATGGCCAAGCCAAGGCATCCAATAAAACCATTGTCAATATTCTCAAAAAGATTGTTAATAATGCTAGTCATGATTGGCACCTCTAGATATTCCCTATCCTTTAGGCATACCATACCAATCATCATACCCCCATAAGAGCTACTCCATACACACTTGCTTATGGTACTAAATCCATCCTTCCCATTGAGTTTGAATTGCCTTCACTATGCTTCTCTTTCAAGCATGTCCTAGATGATCATGACTATTGAGTAGTTCACTTGCAAGAGATAAAATTACTTGATCAAAAATGCATAACCATGCTCAACAATCTTCAAGCATATTAGAACTAATTCAAAGGACACTATAATTGGTGTGATAATTATAGAACATTTGAAATTGGTGATCTTGTTCTTAAAGAAAACCAAAAGAATACCACAACTGAGAAGAAGCATAAAGGGAAATTTAAACAAAATTAGATAGGGCCTTTCATCATCACTACAAATTATGGATCAGGAGCATACAGGCTCACCACACTAGATGGAGAGGAACTTCCTGATCCGATGAATATTATTCATCTCAAGTGGTACTATGCTTGAGCACTAAGGTGTATTGTCTATAAGGACCATTTTAGTTATTCCATTTTATCACTATTCTTCTTTGTACCAATACCATCCTTATCCATCTTCTTCACCATATCCACTTTTTTCTTTCATTCTATCACCCTAATGTGCTCTAAAGCTTGGCCTATTTGACCTTAGTTTTTTGCCATTTATTATGTAGTTTCAGTATCGAGGTATCTGATCAGTGGTTCAAGTACTTTGGATAGAGATTGCATTTTTGGATAGTGTGATAGAAATTTGGTAGTCTCATCCTTCATTTGTCATTCCTTTCTTACCACTAATCTTGCTACTAATTATAACCACCTTTGGGAAAATTAGTACCATTGATCTATGCTATTGTGTCCTAGTTATAACTACCTATGGGAAAACTAGGGACAAAATTAGGCCTAGACATACTAACTTGCCACTTCTTATGCCACATTATGCCTCTTTACCAATTGTGCCTATTTTGTTTGAATTAACTGCTACACTAGTCAAATTTTTCTACTGTAAGGAAGAACTACAGTGACATCAGGTCTTACTCTAGAACTATGTAGGCAACACTTGATACTTGTTGAGGTCAGCTCAGTCACCCTAAGCCATGATCTCATTATTTTTCAAGTAACCTAAGTCATAATCTCACCATTTTGTGAGCAACCTAAGCCATGCTCTCACCATTTTATGACCAACCTAAGCCACACTCTCACCTTTTTGAGAGCAACCTTAGTTTAAATTCTCTTACCATTTTAAGAGCTTGAACCATTTAGTGTCTCATCATTATTGATCGAGTTGAGATACTTCAAACAATTTTAAAAACATTTGAAAAATCATTAGAAAAGAACAAAAACATTGACCAATTCTTTACCTTAAGGATTTTGGGAACCATTACTAAGTTACAGGAAAATCACTTGTCATTTAGTTTCCCCATCCTTTTTGGCCTTTTCTCTCATGCACTTGCCATTTTTCAAGACCATTTCTCTTCTTATATCACATCCATTCTATTTGTTTTCCTTAGTTATCACAATCTTCCCATTCCTTGGGAGAACTACATTTGGCCTAAAGTTTTGTATTGGATATTACATCCATGGAACTATGTAGGTAATGTTAACTTCCCAAGTGCATATGGAGATAACTTGGCCACCCCCTTCCTTTTCTTTTATTCTCTCATTTTGTTTGTTTGTTAAGTTGTTGCCTATTTTTTAGGGGCAATGTTTGTAAGATTTGTATTTCATTATTTATTTGTTTATCTCTACTTATTTTGGTTGTTTATCTACCTTTTGTTTGCTTTCAGTACTATTACCTCAATTTAGTTTATGTGTATTCATTGGGTTATTCCTTTCTCACACTTATACGGTATCTCTTCAGCACCAACTTCCTGATTCACTCCCAATCATATCCTAAACAAAGTAATTAACCATGAAATAATTTCAACTTTTATTAGTTTGGCTACACATCTCCCTACTCGTATGTTGTTCCAATTCATCATTACCCTCTGTGTTAAGTTATCATTATCCTTGGCCATGTTTATCATGTTTCCATAATCAAGGTCCAATGATTATAACTGCCTATGGGTAAATCATTGTACACCATTCCACCTACATTTCTCAATAATTATAACTACCTTTAGACAAATCATAATGTTATCACCACTTTACTTTTTTTGCCTATACAAGGGCATGCTATTATCTTGTTTATTTGTCCTAACTGGGGCAACTCCATCTTCTCCATGTTTATAACTGCCTTTGGGAAAATCATTGTCTTATCATACCATGTTGCCACTATCAAGGTACAATGTTTATAACCACCTTTGGGGACACCATTTTGCACCAACCCACTTATATTCTCAATGATTTTGATTACTTTTTCAATATCATTATGTTTTCACCACATCATCTTTCCTTTCTTTGGTCCCCTCATTTCACTTCTTTCTTTATGAGGGACCATTTTTCAACCCACTTGTGTCAATAGTTCCTTCGAGGGGGCATCATACAGTTAGTTTATGATCATTAAATTTGTAGGCATACCAGACCTTTTCATTCTTTGAGAAGACATTACTATGCTTGTAGCTTACAATGCCTTCCCAAATAGGGGCAAACTGTAGACACCTAAATCTAGCCACCAGTAACCTCCAATCAATATTTTGACTAATTCTTACTAAAATACACAATTTGGCCTAAAAACACTAAAATGAATTAAATGAATTGAAATTGATATAATCAAGTGTTGATTCTAGCTAGGGTATCCCAAAATGGGGTAATGCAATTTATGGGCAAGATAAATTTGGTTAGATCATCTCAAGTCAAAATGACAATTTTGCACCTAGGTGCTCTGGATTGCTCTTTCCTATCAAATCTCTTACACAAGACAAGTGCCTTTGTTATTCACTATTGGTAACATCCTAAATTGGAATAGGGTTCCAATGCATATGACATCAACTTCTAATTCTAATTCAGTAAAATTTTGGACCAATAACAAGGTATTCTAATCAATTTGAGTAATTTGTGCACAAAGTACTTAATCATGCTTAAGAGATAATTAATCCAAATTAGGGCCTAATTAATAATTCTTTGGAAACTTGTCAAAAAATTATTTTTGGAAATGGATATTGAATATCTACATCATCAAGCAACCTCATTTCTTGGAAAGACATCCATAGGCCATAAATGCCACAAATATCAGGATTCATGCCCTCCATGCCTCATTAATGCCTTTCATGATGCAATCCATGCCTCTTAATTTCCCCTTCTTCCAATGTCATGATGAGGATAATTACAAACTTAATTCCAAAAATTGACTTAATCCTCAACCACACATCTCAATCTTGAGATGGATGGTTCAAATTGGTATTGATCAATCTCAAAAATCTATAAATAAGAGGCCTTACCACATCATTTATAATTTTAATTTGTGTAAATTTATAATGCAGGATTGATTCCAAAAGATTCATGCAAACTAGTTTTACCATGCCAAATTGATTCCAAGCCAAGCCACGCCACATGTTAAAGGTGCCAAGGACTTCATGAGCACAAAACCAAGCAAACCACTACTACAAAATCATTTGGAGCATCCAAGAAAGTTGAAGGAATTCTTGTGTTGTATTCCTTACTTTTTAGTTATGTTTGTCATTTGTTTTTGTTACAAAACTGTCCCTAGTGTCCAGGCCTAGAGATGTTATGTTATTAGTGCATTTCTTTCATTTTGTTTTCATTTTAGAAATAACACCATACTAACCATCCTCTTTCAAGTTAAATTGATAGATCACAATAATCATTGTTTTATTTTGTTTGATCAAGGGTCATTGTATGGGAATACATTGGCAATCAAATAGTTTAAAGACTTTGCATAGAATAAATAATCGAGGACTATTTGATAAAAATTAGCTGGTTGATGATTATTTGTTATCATGCATATTTTAAAAATAATTTAAAATGATTAATTAAGGATTTGTGATAAGGATCGAGATGATTAGGTTACTAATCATCTATTGACTTTGGTTAAGTTACTTTTTTGGGAAAATATGGTTTTCACTATGTGTGTACATGGTGGTGAATGGGAAAATTAATGAATGGTTCTGTTGAGTTATTTGGGCATGCATTTATGAATGTAGTTTAATTATTATTCATGAAGGAGAAGGAAATGGCAAGGAGGTTGAGGAAAAATAAATAAAAAGAAAGGAGAGAAGGGTTGTGGGCATGACACTACACATAGAGGAGACATTCATAATCATAGAGGAGATATTCATAAGAAAATAAGAGATAGTGAAATAAAAGAGGAAGGAATATTTTATGGCTCATTAGCATACTTCTAGGTTAGTTATGTATTTTAATTTTTGTGTGCACTATATGAAATGCATTTGAAATTAGTAGTCACTAGTTATTCTTTATTTTTATCATAGAGATAATATGGGTGTATACAGGGCCATGTGGAAGGTATGGCCTCCACAAAACCCTATATCCACTCAAGGTGACTTGAGTAGGTTGAGGTAGAGTCTTAGGTTTTGGCCATTATTGTTGTTCACTTTTATAAAGTCGATCTTAATCTCTTCTTTCTAGTTTGTATAACATTAGTTAGTCATAGAGGATTATTCTGTTATATGTATATATATAATGTGGCTCAATTTGAACAAGTTGTTATATATTCATATTTGGAGATAGGGATAAACCTAGGTTGGTATGTATATTTGACTATGTAAACATATTTGAATTTTAAATGGGGTTTTAATATAAAGGTTTTCTTGTATTAAATCAGACTGTGTAGTATATACATAGATATAGATATATATGTATATACTTAGATAGATTTAATACACACACACGCGCGCGCGCGCGCGTGCGCGCTCACACACACACACACACACACACACACATGTATATTTGGAAATATAGGGGTTGTAAATAGTAAGGATTAATATATTAGCTATAGAAAATATATAGAGATGGATTGGACTTATTTGGGGTTTTAATGGAAAAAGGTTTAAATGTTTGTTAAACAATTTCAACCATAATTGAGTTTTGTGTTTTATCAAACACTATGTAGAGATTGAAACACTTATTTAATTATTGTTTGAGTATATCATAATGATACAGGTATAACCATATATATGACTACCTAGGTTCGGGTATATGAATGTACGACTATTATAAATGAATTATAGATGGAAGTATAAATAAATTGAGGGAATGTGCAATGTATAACATAAGTACATGTGAATTGAATATAAGTATGTATGGTTTATTATATGAACATGTATGCGTAGTGAAAGTTAAGTACACTTAGTCTATAGATAGATTAGGTATACAGGTTCCTATAATGTGTTCTGCATAGTGTATTTTGACCAAGCCTAAGTATTTATATACTTGAATATGTTATTGTTGTTGATTTAAATGTGACTATGTATAAAGACTTATACTTAAACTAGAGTTTTATACAAGTATGTAAACAACTGAGTATATTCAACTTTAGTTGAGTTTGAATTTGTATGAAATATCAAAATTGAATTGATTACATTGTGCATTGATTTAAAAAGGAAAATGGTTAATTGGTACTATGTATGAAATCCTTTAGGTTTTATAAGAACAAGTATTTTAGTTTTATTTCATTTAAAATATAGTTATGGGACTAGTTATTTAAATGGATATCTATACCCGAGTATACAAAATAATTATGATAATTGACATTGGATGTCATCTTAAGTATATTGCATACAAAATGGTAATTAATCAGTATTGAAAATATATTAAAATATTTACAAATGATTAATACACACACACACACACACACACACACACACACACACACACACACACACACACACACACACACACACACACACACACACACACACACACACACACACACACACACACACACACATTGGTAAAAACATACAATAGTGGACTGTATTAAATCAAATTTGATTGTACTAGTTATATACACATGTATTTTATATACTCAGTTGTGTTGTACATTATTACCATGTGGTGAATGAGTGATTGGTTATAAATGTTTTAATTATAACAATGAATATTAAATTCTTGTTTATATTTGGCTAGTATAAAAGCATTCATTCTATTTATGATTTTAAATATTAAACATAATTGTATGTTATGGATTGGTTGTTGTTATATGTGGAATATGAATAATTTATTAGCCAAGATTATAATATTCATTTCATGGAAAAATAATATTATAAGTTACTTAATGGATAAATAAACTAGTGGTCTAGCTACTCATTACCCAGATGGTATGATGTATTGAGGACTATTTTTGTATTTTGTTTATTATTAGTAATAAACTTGATGCTTGAATTCTATTCATTTCATTTGACAAACTAAATGAGTGTTTATGATATTTATATATTTAGAATAATTTTTGTTTAGCTAAAGTGAAATATGAAGATTAAATCTATTAGTTTTTATATTATTATTTATTTTATTGAATCTCGCATTTATTACCCTAATTAAGTAATGGATGAAATTCACTAGCTTAATTAGTGCCATCAATGCAAGATGAGGTGTTATCTGATCAAGTGGTGTGTATGAATTTGAATGATCTTAGAGATAATTTATTATTAAAAAAACTTTGGCCAAAGTAATGTTTTATAAACATTATGATTTCATATGATGATATAGTTTTCATTTTTGTGCAATATCATAATAGAATAGATTTGTGTATGGTAAACATTATGTATTAGATATATTCGACCTATGGATTCTAGTTTGTTACTATGGATTTCGGCACCATCGTTATTTACCCATCTATGAAGGGAGGGCCATCCCCTTATTTGGGAGATAGTGCAAGGATCTATGGTCCATGATTGGTGTGGAAAAATAATCAGATGATTTTATCCTTCACAGCTAGAGTACTATACTTGAGACTACACTTGAGATTACATATTGATACTTAAATTGTGGAGACTCTGCTTAAAGGAGGTTTGTATCATGTTTTATCATTTGAAATATTGCTTTTGTATTATTGACACTGAATCATTTATATATTATACTTCTATAGTAGAGGCTATATTATTATATTAGTTATGGTTGAATTTGTACTATATCATTTATGTTGAGATGCAGTATTTATGATTATCAATATTATTCATGATTTATATATTTGTTCATGGTGATCCTTAGCTAAGTGGATTAATTGTAACCTTTACGGTTTTACTAAATTAATGTAATTAGTTAAATATACCAAAATAGGATTTATTGGGGTGAAATCTATATGTTGAATATGTGTCTTTAATTTTAAAAAAATATTAAAATATTTTGGTAAAACCTAGTGGGGTTGTTACATTGTGGTATTAGAGTTGAGGCTCAAACTCTAGATCTTAATATGTCTAATAACACAAACTTATTCTCTTGATAAATAGGAAGAATAATGGTATACATTATATTAGGAGATGATGGTACTTAGAATATAGAACCCTTATTAATAAAAATTAATTTACATCTGAGCAAGCTACGAAGTTGGACCAAATCCTTGCAACCATGCAAGAGACTAAGGACTGAATTATAACCCTAGAACAAGAAGTGCATGGCCATGAAGATGAGAATGCTCAAGAAGAACCAAAAGAGAATTCTAAAAACTAATAATTAATTCAATAACATAGGCATGAAGAGGTACCATAGGATGTGAGAGCTCGAGTAGCTATAGAGTTAACACATGACATGAAAAAGGTGAATCCACCCAAGTTTGATGGAATTGTATTGGGGGATTGACATGAAGTGTGGTTAACAAAAATGGAGAATTATTTTGGGATTTGAAATTATTCTAAAGTCATGAAAGTATCTTAGGAGTTTATTAGCTTGTTGGTGAAGCAATGACTTGGTGGGAAAATAATAAGCTCGAGATGAACCTTGACTCAACCACTACCACTTGAGAATGGTTTATGAAACTATTTAGGTCATGATGGCATCCATAACTATACTTCAACGAAAAGCTTATGGATTTTCAAAATATTAAACAAAGGGATTTATCATTAAATTAATATTGGGAGTAATTCATCAATATTCTTAAGTATGTACCTCAATATTAGGTAGATGAGAGGTTTAGAATCAAGAAATTCATCATGGAATTGAAACCCTAAATAGGTGGTGAAGTAGATGTGTACGGTCCATCTACCATGGATCAGGTGTTTAATAAGTTGGTCAAGCATGAATAGAAATTAAAATATCTTGCCAAGTTAGAGATAAGTTCAAAAATAAAATTTTAAGTTCTAAACCAACTTTCAAGAAGAAGAATTGGAAGTAGAGGAGTAGAGATTCCAAAGGTTAATTCAAGAATCATAACACCAAGTTCAATAGTGGTTTAGGGAATAAGAATCATGGTAATTGTTTCAAGGGAAACCAATAGATTGAAAGGAAAGGACCAGTTGAGGGTTACTTCATTTATGGAGGTGACCACTTTTTTTGATAATATCCTCAAGATAAATTGAAAAATAAGGGTTCAAATTCTCAGTAAGGTACATTTCAACAATGAATTCATGTAGTTATTGAAAATTAATAGGCTAAGTATCAAGCTTCACCCATAAAAATGTCAAGTATTTTGTTCAATCATCCAGTTTATATATTAATTGATACAAGGATACAAAATACTTCATTTCTCCTAGAGTGCTTTAGAAATTGTCTAGAAAGGTTTGAGTAATGGCAAATACATGGTCAATGTAATATGGGAATGAGTTAAAGGTCAAAGTTGATGAATGTCTAGTCAAATAAAATATTAGATTGCCTAAGTTAACTACAAAAGTACATATTTATGTAACACCATTAGGATCATATGATGTGATCGTAAGAGTCAACTAGCTTTTGAAGCATAAATATAAGGTTGACTATTTTCTAAAGAAGGTTGAGTGTCAAGATGATTTTAGAAATCAAACACAACTTCAGGGTAAGAGAAGGGAGTTGTAGCTAAGGCAAATTTATGTAATTCAACTTTAAAAAGCCTAGAAGAAGGGATGTCAAGGATTTATGATATGGATAAGTGATATGGAATAATCCAAGGAACCATTTATTGAAGATTATCTTTTTCAGAGAAACTTCCATGACATGTTTCAAAAAGAATTACCAATGTTTCCACCTAAATATGAGTTTGATTTCTTGATTGACATTATATGTAGATCAGAATGATAATCTAAAATTACATATATAATGATAACCATTGAATTGGTTGAACTAAAGGCACAACTTAGGATTTATTTTTAAAAGGTTTGATTTAACTGAGTGTGGCACCATGGGGTGTTCCAATTATCTTCATCAAGAAGAAGGATGGCACTCTTTTCCTATACATAGACTACAAGATGTTAAATACATCAATGATCAAGAAAAGATATATGTTACCATGCATTGATGATCTCTTTGATCAAATTCAAGGAGCCACATTATTTTCTAAGATTGATCTTAGAATAGGGTATCACCAGTTGAGTATCCATGAAGAGGATATCCAAAAATAGTGTTTAGGACTAGATATGGGCACTGCAAATTTATAATGTTACCATTTGGATTGATAAATGTTCTAACAACATTCATGAATCTTATGAATAGTGTGTTTAGAGATTACCTAGATCACTTTGTGTTGGTATTTACTGATGACATCCTCATTTATTCAAAGGATGAGTAAGAGCACTTATAACATCTAGAATTGGTTTTACAACATTTATAAAATCATAGATTATATGGCAAGTTGTCTAAGTGTGTATTTTTATAAAATAAAGTGTAGTATCTAGGACATATTATCTCTAAGGATGATATTTTAGTAGATATAGAAAATATAAGAGCCATTATGGAATGGTCGACACCAAATAATATGCACAAGGTAAGAATTTTTATCATATTAACGGGCTATTACAAGAAATTCATTCTAAATTTTTCTAAGATAGCTAATCTGGTTAACTCTCTTCAATGAAAGAATCAAAATTTCATCTAGTTTGATATGTGTGAGATATCCTTTTATAAATTGAAAAGGAGGCTTAATGTAGCACTAGTGCTAAGAGTTACCAAACCTAACAATCAATTCTTAGTGATCATCGATGCATTTGGGGATGGACTTGGAGGAGTTCTTATGTAGGATGGTTCAGTGGTAGCCTATGAGTCAAAGAAATTGATCCCATATGAGGTGAATTCTACCCTTCATGACCTATAATTTGTGGGAATTATGCATTCTTTACAATCTAAAAGGCATTATCTATTAGGTAAACTATGTGAGCTCAATACTGATAACTTGGGACTCAAGTACATCTTTACCCAACTGAATCTAAATGCTCATCAAAGATGATTGTCAGAGTTCTTGATTAGCTATGATTTTGATATTAACTATATCAAAGGAAAGGAGAATAGATGATCTGATGCTCTAAGCCATAAAAGGTACATAGTAGTAGTGGATACTATTAGGAGTAATTTCACATATTTAGTAATTCTTTCTAGAAGATGAATTATATGATTAGGCTAGGAAAATATTGTCTGAGAATTCTCAAAATCTTAATTTTAAGGTATTTATAATAGATAATGATGGTCTTTTATGGTACAAAAGTAGGATGTATGTAATAGATAAAGAGAATTTGAGGAGCATAGTGTTAAAATAAATGCATAATGCCCCATATTTAGGATATCTAAGAGTAACCAAGCTCATGGCTGAGCTTAGACGACTCTATTTTTGGAAAGGAATTAAGATAGATGCAACATATTTTATGTCTCATTATTTAGAATGTCAACATGTAAAGCTAAACATGTATATCTAATTGGATTGTTATATCTACATGACATACTATAGTGGAAGTGGTAGGTAATCAGTATAAACTTTGTCCAAGGTTTATTGTTATCACATAATAGGCATAACATGATCTTGGTGGTAGTTGATAAACTAACCAAGGTAGCTCACTTCATATCAGTTAATTTGACTGGTGATGCACCTAATCTTACAAATAGAGTTATAAAAGAAGTGTATCAATTACATGGTTTTCTAGAGAAGATCATTTTAGATCAAGATCTAAGGATGACTTCTAGATTTTGGTTGACTCTAAATTTAGCTTTGGGTACGTAGTTGAACTTCAACACTACATATCACCCAAAAATTGATGGATGGATAGAGTGAGTTAATAATTTAAGAATATTTCCTTCATATGTATTTTATATATTAGTAATATAAGTGGGAGGTGTACCTTCCATTGGTTGAGCTTATTTATAGTAACTCATACCAATCAACATTGAAGATGGATCTATTTGAGGTATTCTATGGAAGGAGGTGTATAACACCAATCAGTTTGGATAGGTTGGAAGATAGAGAAGTCTTTGGACCTAGGATGCTTTAAAAAATAGAAGATCAAGTCAAAAAAATTAGTCAAAGGTTGGCCAAGGTCAATGATAGATAGAAATGTTATGTTGCTTTGAAGAGAATAACTAGGTAGTTTTCTATGGGTGATAAAGTGTTTTTCTAGGTTAAGACTCAAAAAATCTAAATTAAATTAGGGAATACAACAAAACTTTCACCAAGATATATGGGACCCTTCGAGGTTTTAGAAGTGGTCAACCCTGTAGTGTATAGGCTTACATTGCCACCAACTCTAGCTCTTTTGCATAATGTCTTCCATGTGTCTTATCTTAAAAAGTATATAGTTTATCCTTCACTATCATGTGTTGGATTGGAATTATTTATAAGTTATGGATCCTAGGGTGGTCATGGTAGAGATAATCAGGGTAATTAACACTTGTAAACTTCATTTTCATAAAAGACAAGTGTCATAGTGTAAGATCTTATGGGACGAATACTTTGAGGATATTGCCACTTGGGAGGACTATGATGAGTTTTTTAGGCTATTTCCACATTTATTTTCTTGATTTGTTATAACATATTAGTTTATTTTTCTACTAAACAATGTTTTAAATTCATAACTTGTGTTTGAATAAATGTCATCAAGATGATGACCAGCTTTAGGGGGAGGATGTCACATCCCAATTTCTCTATAAGATAAATAGTATGTTTAATCCATGAATTATTGTGGTTGATTAGTTAATTAACTAATATTTTTAAGCTTGATGACATATGATGATAATGGGACAATTTTATTGCCTAATTTACATAATTAGATGTTATGAGTTAGCAATACTTTAATATTTTGTACTTATGATCATGTTTGATTATTTTACAACATTATTTTATGGATATAATGATGTTTTGGGATAACTACCCTCATTGGCATGAAGTTAATGCAAGATAGATTCTTCCCTCAAATCATGATGGAGGAAGAGTATCATCAAAGAGGATGCTAGATGGAGACGTTGGGATTCGACAAAGAATGAATCTAGAAACCCTTACACACACCACTTAGTATATCACGTTTCATAATTAATTGGATGATATGGATAACATAGCATGTTTTGTGTAATTTTCTTTTAGGTGTTTGTTAATATATTTTTTAGTATGATTTGTATTGTAGGTAATGAACATGCTATTTTGTTGAATAATTTCATTAGCTTAGTGAATGTGTTAGCTTAACATATATGATGCATTTGTTTGACATAATAGTTTACTAAAATGAGTAAAATTGTATGTGTAGTGATTGTTAAAAAGTATAGATGGATTATATTATTATTTATAGATTTAGATAATAATACTTAAATATTATTACTATATATGATATATCTATATGTCAAAAGATATAAATAACATTATTTTTAAATATCTTATATTTTATTAACTGCTTACCTAAGGTTTGATTTTTAAATGTATATGAATACATTATTATTAATAATTGATTGATTTTAAATCAATGTATTACTATATATGTTAGTGAATAACATAATAATGTAAAACTATAATCTAGGTGTATGAGCATGTAATATAGCTATTATTTTTTTAATTTTTTTATCGAGGGTTGTTACATGTGAATACATCATCCATCGGCTAGTTTAACGACTTTGCATGGAATAAATGATTGGGGACTATTTGAATAAAGTTAGTTGGTTGATGATTGTTTATTATCATGTAGATTTTAAAACTAATTTAAAATTATTAATTAGAGATTTAGGAGAAGGATCGAAATGATTAGATTACTAATCATCTGTTGACTTTGGTTAAGCTATATTTTTGGAAAAATATGGAATTCACTATGTATCTACAGGGTGGTAAACAAGAAAATTAATGAATGGTTCTATTGAGTTATTTGGGCATGCATTTATGCAGTCAATTGGATTACCATGCATGAAGGAGAAGGAAATGATGAGGAGGTTGAGGTAAAAAAAAGAAAAGGAAAGGGATAAAGGTTTGTGGGTATGGCACTACACACAGAGGAGATATTCATAAGCATAGAGGAGATATTCACAAGAAAAGATGAAATAGTGAAATAAAAGAGGAAGGAATATTTTAGGGTTCATTAGTATACTTCTAATTCTGTTATATATTTAAATACTTGTGTGGACTATATTAAATGTCTTTTGAATTAGTAGTCACTAGGTATTCATTATTTTTATCATAAAGATAATATGGGTGTATAAAGGGCCTTTGAAAGGCATATCCATGACATAACCCTCTATCCACTAAGGGTGACTTGAGTAGGTTGAGGTAGAGTCTTGGGTTTTGGCCATTGTTTTTTATGGCTTTTATAAAATCTGTCTTAATCTCCTCTTCCTAATATATACATCATTAGTTAGTCATATATATATATAATGTGGCTCGATTTGAACTAATTATTATATATTTATATTATGATATAGGGATAAACTTGGGTTGGTATGTATATTTCACTATGTAAACATATTCAACTTTTAAATAGGGTTTTAATATAAGGGTTTTCTTGTATTAAATTGGACTATGTAGTGTGTGTGTGTGTGTGTATTCTCAAATAGATTTGATAGAGTATACATACATATATACATATATATGCATGCTTATCTTTAGAAATATACCAGTTGAAAATAGTAAGGATTAAGATACTAGCCATAACAAATCTCTAGCTATGGACTGGACTTATTTTGGGTTTGAGTAGAAAAAGGTTTAAATGTTCATTAAACAATTTCACCCATTTCTGATTTTTGTGTTTTATTAGACCCTGTGTAGATATTGAAACACTTATTTAATTCTTGTTTAAGTATATCATAATGATACAAGTAAAACCATATATATGACTACCTAGGTTCAGGTATATGAATGCATGACTGCTATAAATGAAATTATATATGGAGGTATAAATGAATTGAGGGAATGAGGAATGTATAACATAAGTACACGTGAATTAAACATGACTGCATATTTTTCATTATGTGAACTGTATGAGTAGTGAAAGTGAAGGACACTTAGTGTGTAGTTAGATTGGGAATATGAATTCGTATAATGTGTTTCATATAGTTTATTTTGACCAATCTTGAGTATTTATATACTTGAATATTTTATTATTGTTGATTTAAATGTGACTGTGTATAAATACTTATACTTAAAATAAACTTTTATAGAATTATTTAAATAAGTATAGTCGGCTTAGGGTGAGTGTTTAAATTTGTATGAAATATTAAAATTGAATCGATTACATTGTGCATTGACTTAAAAAGGAAAATGGTTAATTGGTACAATGTATGAAATCATGTAGGTTTCATAAGAAAAATTATTTTAGTTTCATTTCATTTAAAATATAGTTATGGAACTATTTATTTAAATGAATAACTATACATGATTATACAAAATACTTAAGGTAATCAACAATGGATGTCATCTTAAGTATACCACATACAAAATGGTAATTAATCAGTAATGAAAAGATATTAAAATATTTCAAAATTATATATATATATATATATATATATATATATATATATATATATATATATATATATATATATATATATATAGACACACACACACACACACACACACACACACACACACACACACACACACACAATAGTGGACTATATTAAATGCATGTGTATATAACTAGTACAAATCTGATTTAATATAGTCCACTATTGTTACGGAACTATTTATTTAAATGAATAACTATACATGAGTATACAAAATACTTAAGGTAATCAACAATGGATGTCATCTTAAGTATACCACATACAAAATGGTAATTAATCAATAATGAAAAGATATTAAAATATTTCAAAATGATATATAGACACACACACTCACACACACAATAGTGGACTATATTAAATCAGATTTGATTGTACTGGTTATAAAAACATGCATTTAATATAGTCCACTATTTTTGTGTGTGTGTGTGTGTGTGTACACACACACACACACACACACACAATAGTGGACTATATTAAATCAGATTTGATTGTACTGGTTATATACACATGCATTTAATAAAGTCCACTATTTTGTGTGTGTGTGTGTGTGTATACACATATATATACACACACACAATCAAATCTGATTTAATAAAGTCCACTATATTAAATGCATGTGTATAAAATCAGTACAATCAAATCTGATTTAATATAGTCTACTATTGTGTGTGTATATATACACACACACACACAATAGTGGACTATATTAAATTAGATTTGATTGTACTGGTTATATACACATGCATTTTATATACTCAGTTGTGTTGTGCATTATTACCATGTGGTGAAAGAGTGATTGTTATAAATATTTTGATTATAATAGTGAATATTAAATGCTTGTTATATTTATTTTTTATAAGATCACTAAAATGTTAAATATAAAGCATTCATTGTATTTATGATTTTAAATACTAAACATAATTATATTTTATGGACTCGTTGTTGTTATATATAGAATATGAACAATTTATTAGCCATGATTATAATGTTATTTCATGGAGAAATAATATTATAAGTTTCTTAATGGATAAATCAACTAGGAATCTAGATACTCATTACCTATATGGTATGATATATTGAGGGTTATTTTTGTATTTTATTTATTATTAGTAATAAACTTGATGCTTGGATTTTATTAACTTCATTTGATCGACTAAATGAGTTTTTATCATATTTATGTATTTAGCATAATTTTATTTAGCTAAAGTGAAATAAGAAGATTAAATTTATTGGTTTTTGTATTATTATTTATTTTATCAAATCTCACATTCATGACCCTAATTAAGTAGTGGATAGAATTCACTGGTTTAATTAGTGCCATCAATACAAGATAAGGTGTAATCCTATCAAGTGGTGTGTATGACTTTGGCTGATCCTAGAGATCATTTATTATTGAAAAAACTTTGGCCAAACTAATATTTGATAAATATTGTTATTTCATATGTTGATATAGTTTTTATATTTGTGTGATATCACAATAGAATGGATTTATTTATGGTACACATTATGTATTAGATATCTTCAACACATAGGTTCTATTTTGTTACTCTAGATTCTCATACCATAATTATCTATCCATCGAAAAAGGTAGGGTCATCCCCTTGTTTGGGATATAGTGTGAGGGATCTATGGTCTGTGGTTGGTGTGGAAAAGTGCTTGAATGATGCCCTCCTTCTCATCTAGAGTACTATACTTGAGACTACACTTGAGATTACATATTGATACTTGAGTCATGGAGACTCTTAAGTCATGAAGACTCTGCTTAGATGAGATTTGTATCATGTTTTATCATTTGAGATATTATTTTTGTATTGATGACATTGAATCATTTATACATTGTACTTCTACAATAAAGGTTGTATTATTATATTAGTTGTGGCTTAATTTATACTTAATCATTTATGTTGAGATGTAGTATTTATGATTATTAGTATTATTCATGATTTCTATATCTATTCATGGTGATCCTAAGATAAGTGGATTAGCTATAACTTTCAAGGGTTAACTAAATTAATGCCATTACTTAAAGATCACTAGATAGGATTTCTTGGAGTGAAATCTATATGTTGAATATGTGTATTTAATTTAAAAAATATATTGCAATATTCTGATAAAACCCAGTGGGGTTGTTAAATAGTAATAATAAGGAGAAAAAGATCTTATTTGGATATACATAGAGTTTTTCATAGAACAGGTACTAAAAATGGCTAAACAAACATAGAATAATATTTCATCTTTTGATTATTTTTCAATATCTAGCTCTAGATAGTAGTGCCCCCCTTTAGGATAGTATCACCATGTGGTTTTAGTGTCTAATTCTAGAGCTAGTTTCCTTTATGTAGTATCTATCTATAAATTTCAGGGAAGCTATGAAAGTTTCAGGAGGTCTTTTAGGTGATTTTGTGTCACATGAGAGCTCATTTGTGTCATGTTTTTGGTTGATTCTTATCCAAAAAATAAATTAATACCTACACGCATGAAATATTTATCTAATTAAATTTAATAGGAAAATAAAAACTAGGTGTGGGATGTTACGATCATGTGGATCAAAACCCCTATTGTCTTGGTTGCTACCTACATTAACCCCAATACTAGGGGTTTAAGATCACATCTAGTTATCCATTAGGGAACATGCACCATCAACTTACATGGTATACTAAAATGAATTTTTCTCTGGGCCCTTATTTGATCAAGCATGTAAAAATTTAGGTGTGAAAGCTAAGTAGTATGTAGAGTATTTGAGATTTAATATTAGTTTATTTTATGTAAATAAATGCCAAAATAGTAAGTGCTATATGTAAAATGCCTTGTTAGGCTCTTTATATAGGAGAATATTTATTTTGAATATAATACCTTGTTAGTTGGTCGATAAGTAGTGAAAAAGATATAAAAAACATAAGAGAAGGGTCTTAGAGGGGATATGACTCAAACATGGGTGAAAGGGCTTATCAAAAATTAAATTCGTAAGTTGAAACTAGTGCCATGTGTTCTATTGTCTTGAAAGTGGTGCTAATTTCCTCAGGCTCAAAACAAATCAAAAATTAGGGATGATAGGATATGAGCCTTTAAGACTAGGAAATAGTGACCAGTGTTTTCTAAGGGTATCAAAAATAGGGAAAATAAGACATGATAAAGATAAAAAAGTCTAAATATGACCATGTGAATAAGGAATATAACCATCACTAAGACCCTTGTGTGAAAGAGAAATAAAAGACATAGTACTTGTGGTTACTCGATCAAATTAGGTTGTTTATATTTTCCCCCCTTTTATTCTAATAATGTAATCAAATAGAAGTACTAGAGTAAAATAAAATAAAAATGTGAAACTATACTTACCTATGTGAATGTAATTTAGATTTGGCCCACTTATTGGCTAGAAAATTGGATAAGAACTAGAGTGTAACATGTGAAGGGAAGTATATGGTGTGAATGCCCCCTATACTGAAACTAGGTATGTAAACTAAATGCATAAAAAAATAAGGCTCACTTCCCCCACTCTGAATTTGAGTAATGTAAACTAAATACGTGGAGAAAAAAGGCTTGTTTTACACCAATATGAATATGATTAATGTAAACTAAATGCATGGATAAAAAAGGCTCACTTGCCCCCACTATGAATCTAAGTAATGTAAACTGGGTCTGGTGTAATTCTATGGATCAACCACTATAGATGGTCCTATGACCTAAACTAGTAAAAACTTGGTGATGATAATGGTGATGATAATAGTGATGATACTAGTTTAACATGATAAATATAAAAAATTAAGACCAAGAATGTGTACTCTACATCATGCCCCCTAATGTTAATATCTTATTAATGTAGCTATGTATTTGAATATTTGAATGAACTAATATACCTATGTCAATGCTATATATCTATGTAGAGTTAAATTTGAATACCTATGTAAACTTATGTTAAAATTGTG
Organism: Torreya grandis; assembly: GCA_037957365.1. Classification (NCBI taxonomy): domain Eukaryota; kingdom Viridiplantae; phylum Streptophyta; class Pinopsida; order Cupressales; family Taxaceae; genus Torreya; species Torreya grandis. The sequence continues at coordinate 2,960,233 of JARHVA010001921.1, forward strand.
TAGACTTGTACACCTATATATCTAAAAATATCTGACTCTAGATGCATGCATAAACTTGTGTAGACCTATGCATTTGTATAACTAAAAATATGACTCTAAATACCTATATAGACTTATGCATCTATATATTTAAAAATCTATAACTCTAAATGCCTATATAAACATGTGTAGACATGTGCATCTATATATCTAATAATATGTGACTTTGAATGCTTGTGTAAACTTGTGTGGGCATGTGCATCTATATATCTAAAAATTTGTGACTTTGGATGATTTTGTAAACTTTTGTAGACTTGTGCATATATATATATATATATATATATATATATATATATATATGACAATTTGTGACTTTAGATGCTTTTGTAAACTTGTGTAGACCCATGTGTCTAAAAATCTAAATGTAACTATATATGTATGAAACAATATATGCATACTTACCCCCTTTTGGTGAGAGATCTATGACTGTATTAAGATATGTAACCAAAAGCTGTAAGGATCCATTGTGATGGTGTTACTTGGTAGTTGTGATGTTGTATTAGGTTTGAATAATGTATTGATTATGTTGGAGTTGATAATGTAGTGTGTAGTTGGATTAGGTGCTTGGTCTATTGTATAGTTAATATATCATGATTATTTTGTGATTTTTTAGGTTTGATAATGATGAGGGGATTGGTTTCACTAATATTTCACATATCATATCTTTAGTAAGTCTCATGTACAAGAAATGGTTTGTGAATCAGAGTTATGGTTCTCAAGATGTGGTAATAATAAGAGAGTTTTAATAATTAGTGAAATTGGCATGCATGGATAACCCTAATAAGATGTCATTAGGTAAGTAATGACATTAATAGGTCATTTTAAATCATTATAAATTCATTTACATCATTTGAGTGAAAAGTATTTTGAGTCTGAGAGAGAGAAATATGTTGAGGAGATAAGATGCTAGTTTATCATGCTATAGGAGGTCGTGTCAAAAATTTAGGTCAGGGAGGAGGTTTTCCTAGTAAGGGACTTAAATGTTTCCTATTTTTATCATTTTGGTTGTCTATTTTACTAATTCTACTAGAAAATGACTATTTAGGAAAAATTGGTGCTAGTATCCCATTCTGGGTGCTACTATCTAGAACTTGACACTATTATCTAGAGTGTGCTACTACTATCTAGTGTTATTGTCCTTTAGGTAGTGATAGTGCCCAATAATCCCAAGATGTGATGTTTAGCATTATTGATTTGATTTTTTATGGTTATTATTGTTTTTTAGTTTTAATTTTTGTGTTATTAATGTCAGATTTGATTATAATTTTGTAGGTTGATACCCATATGAGTTAGTTCCATATGGGTAAGATGATGGAAATGATATGGGGTTTTACTTCATCTTATGTAGATATAGAGGTGAACAAGAGAGTAGGCTTGTGATATGCTTCTTTCTTGGAGCCTATGCCCTTGGATAAACATATGATCAATGCATTATGTGAGAGGTGGAATGAAAATACATGTACATTTTGGATACCTATGAGTG